>JAWNOS010000596.1:765000-1137500 GCA_035045845.1 Drosophila buzzatii | reverse complement strand
AATGGCGACTATTTTGTCGCCAAACAAGGACAAATTAACGTATTGAGTTAGCTCTAGCACGTACCGAACACAATTGGCCATTACCAAATGCCTGAGCCAACACACACACACTAGCGTCTACTCAAGTCAAAATGGTGAACGTCTTGATATCAGTTAGATAGAAAGCTGCTTTCTATATCCATTGATAAAGGTTAAGTGGGGTATCATGTTCGCGCTGAAATGCATGTAATATGACAGCAGGTGAACATATAAGAGAGGAAGATGTGAGTGTATAAGAGTATTCGAGTATAAGAGTACAAGTTTTTTAGAGTATATTAATATACTTATACAGGTATAAGAGTACAAGTTTATAAGAGTATAAGATACATATAGAGTACAGCTTTCTAGTATTTCTAGTATAAGAATAAAATGAATATTGCATTGGGTATGTATGGATTCAAAGAGTATAAGAGTTTACGAGGCAAACACTTGCTGCTAGATACCTGCAATTCTTGACAGGATCTATGTCTCTTACTCTCACAGGTATTAGAGTACAAGATTATAAGAGTGGCTAAAGAATTTCACATATAGAGCACAGCTTTCTAGTATTTCTAGTATAAGAGTAAAATGAATATTGCATTGGGTATATTTGGATTCAAAGAGTATAAGAGTTTACGAGATCTATGTCTCTCACTCTTACATTTAGGTATCTTTTAGTCGGTCACTTCCCATTCAAGCTTGTCTACGTTTTTTCATGTGCGCAGCAAACATGTGGCCCATTGGCTCGTACATTTTGCGACAAGGACAAACAACTGACATCGTCTTAAGATGTTCAACATCATTTTTTATTGCATTTTCAGTGAACATACAAAAAATACAAAAAAAAAAATATTTTTCCAAAAAAAAAAAAAGCAACAACTTGGACATATCATTGGCTAAAGGGTTCAATTTTTGCCAGCTTTCGGGCGTGGCAGAAAGTTTGCGATTTGAGCTCCCTAAACATGTTATTGCTAAAAGAGTTTTAACTACTTGTGTGGCCAAAAATTACTAGGGAAAAAATACATGTATGTGCACACATACGCAAAGAGCGGGGAGGGGAGAAGGAGAGAGCGAGTGGGAGAGGCAGAGTGTGTGTTAAAAAAATAAAAGTTCACAAAGTTGACGAGCAAAACTTCCAGCCTGCCTGTCTGGCCATTTGGGAAAACTCAAATGTTAGCTAGACTACAGTATATACTCTATATAAGTACTGACCTCTATATAATAATTATGCTGTTTCTCTGTATTCTCTACTCTTAAATAATTGGGTACATTATAAATTTCTTATTGCCTGAACCCATAGAAAATGGGAATGGTTTTGTGAAAATGTATGTAGCAGACAGAATGAGACGTCGCAGACTCCACAAAGTATAGCCCTGCCCGTCCGTCCGTCCGTATAATTGTCGAAATTTCGGAAACTATTATAAATACGCAGATTTGAAAACGCATTTTCAATTGTAGAGGCTTGAAATTTGGCAACCTGACACATTTTAGTGCTATTAATATATTCTAAAAGTTTCATGAAGATCGTCCATCTAGAAATGGAGTTATAAGCGTCCAAAGTGTAACCCAACCAACCCCAAGGAACTCTGCGGTTAGCAGAACGCGCGCTTATATGTGCGTAAAGAAGAAGAGTATTATTTCTTTTGCAGGGTTCAGGGTATCTCGTAGTCGAGCCGTCTCGAATAGAGCCTTCTCACTTGACTTTTACTATAACCATATAGATTTTCTATGGATAATAAACAGAACTCTCAGCTCAAATAACATTATTACTAATAATCACATATCATAACAGGGGATAGATGGATTATAAAGATAAGTAACGTTATAGTATATATTTATACATATTGACAGACTGATAGATATCCATACATATTGGAATATGCATAAAGCGAATAAATAGATAAACACATGGAGATATAGCTTTGATATCTTAAAGCATCCTTCCATTCAGTTTGAAGAAGCTATAGATCTAGATCTAAATTCCCCTCCCATTTAAGCTTGTTCGTTTGCCAGCCAAATTTCGAATCCAACCATGTGACAGTAAGAGTATGCAGACTTCGCCTGGCTATTTCAACAATTTATTGTTATTTTGTTATTTATTCTTGTTTTTTATTTTATTTTTTTTTTTTTTGGAGTCCCGTCGTCTAACCCAGTTATTGCTGTGTTTGTGCACCATTTGAATGAGTTAAGCTCATTTGATTTGATACTTTTAATGCGGCTTTTATTTTCGCCAGTTGCCATTTATTGTTTATATATGACTGAGCGGGCAACAACAGCGACAATTTTGTAGTTTCTCTAGCTACTTTTATTTCAGTTATATTCGTATACCCGTTCACAAGTTGCAAATGGTATATCTTGGCTTGGCCCGACACACGAATCGCTCTCAGTTTTTATATCGAATACATGTTGATCTGTTGTTCGTCATTCTGTTTTTCAATCAATCTATCCCTTCCTCTATCTTCTTGTCTTTCTTTTTGCCCGTTTATCGTTTTTTTTTTTCTTTGAACAACGTTCTTCCCCTATGTCCATCTATCCGACTCTGTTCATCTAACTCTCTATCAGTTTGTATCCCATTCGTTCTGCAGAAGCTTTTCGACAGAGAGACTCTCTTGAACGAGTATTCTACAGTCAGCTACGCCCAATTCCAACTGTTTTTACTTCTTTTTTTTTATACGAAAAACGTGTGATTAATGGAAACATGGAACATGGGCCCTCAGGCCTCCAACATTATTATTTGAATGTTGATGTATGTTTCGTGTGAAGTTGAGGGAGAGCCAATGGACAGACCCAGCACAAAGGGCAACACATACATAAGTAGTACATAGAGCGGGGTAGTAAAACTAGGCATTGGCTACGGCATTGAAGCAGAACTTTTGCAAAGATTTTCAAGATTGCAAAAATTGATTTTAAGCTGTGTCGAGTCCATAAGAAAACAAAAACTTACGATGAGTGAAATATTTCATTTGCATATATTATATATCCATTTGAATTCAACTAAAATTTCAGGAAAATGTCAGAATAAATGTATGCTATCTAAACATTAAAATAAATATTTAAAAAAAAAAAAAATTTCTTTTAATTATGAAAAAAAAATTTTTTTTTTAATTATGAAAAAAAAAATTTTTTTTTTTATTATGAAAAAAAAAATGTTTGAAAAAAAATTTATTATGAAAAAAATTTATTATGAAAAAAAAAAAAATTTTAAATATTTTTTTCTAATTAAGTAAAAAATAAATACATATTTTTTAATTTAAAAAAAAATATATATTTTTTTTTTTCAATATATATTTTTTTAACAAAATATTTAAAAAAAAATTCAAAAAAAAAAAAAATTTTAAAATAAAAAAAAATTATTTTGTTTGGTTTTTTCTTTTTTTTTTTAACAAAAGTTAAGAATAACAAATAAGAAAAAAACAACAACAATATATTTATAACTATTGCAGACCCAGTTCATATGCCAAGCCAACACTGTTAACTGAATAGCTGAGCTTGGCTGACAGCTCAGGCGTTTGTTATCCTTGCAGAGCAGTTGGCAGAAATGTTGCATGCAACATTTGGTGGCGCGAGTCTCTCTTAAGCCGCAACATGCGACAAACAGTGACTCTCTTCGCCCAACCAAATGTTGGGGCAGGTTCGAAGTAGGGCCGCATAGAGCACTTAGTTTCTACTTGTTTTTTTCTCCCTCTCTCTCTCTCTCTCTCTGTCTATCTCTCTTGTTCTTGACCAAAAATGAAAATTAAATTTAAAACTGAAGCTGAAGCTGAAGCTGAAGGCGAATCAAAGCAAAAGTCGTCGTCGTTGTTGTCGCTGTTGAAATCTGTGCGAATTTGTGGTTTCTGTGGCCAGCAATGGCATCGATTTCGTGGAGCGGGAGGGAGAGCAAAAGAGGCAAAAGGGGTAGAGCGAGCTACCTTCTAAGCGACATTTATAATGATGCGGCTACAGCAACTGTGTGTTTTTGTGTGCGTTTATGATGCTGCTAATGATGCTGCCGACATATATCACAAAAAATATCCCTCTATCGCTCTCTCTCTCTCTCGCATTCTCTGTCGCAATTTTCTTGAGCTCTTGCCACAATTAGGAAATCTTTGTAGCGCTTAATCGTCCGGCCGTGGAAAAGTACATGGCCCGATGGCAATTGCTGCCAGCCAAATGGACCAAATGATAATGTAAATCAAATACAGACAATGTCCTGTGCCCAATGCCCCCCGTTAAAGCCCTCTGGCAACATCTTTTAACCGAAAAAGTCGCCTGTTTATGGGTTTCAGTTTGTTATTTTATACATTTATATATATGTATATACCCTGTAATTATGTGAGCTTCAAAAAGGGTTCCAATTGCCTTAACGATTACATCTGCTTCAAGTCAAACTTTAAGTTTTAAATAGCTGTCATATACCCTGTAACTCTGTAGAGAGCTGGAGTATACAAAGGGAGAAGATGGAGATATCTTCATAATTATTGCAATTGCTGAATGCCTTCAGTGTTCTTCTATTTGATATGAAACTTGAAGAAAGGGAAAGAAAGGAGCAACTTCTTAGATGCGTGTTTGCCGAAAGATCATAATTATGATCTTTTTCTATTTATGAAATATTACGACTGAGCTAAAGATATGAAGAGAGTCTCTTATTTGTTCATTATTAAGAGAAAAGAGAAGAGTATTTTTGGATATATGCATAGATAAAGAGACAACGGGAAAGATAGAGAGAAAACTTTTTACAGGGTATTTGCAGGTTTCTGCATAGAGAGGAAACTTTTTACAGGGTATTTGCAAGTTTCTGCATAGAGAGGAAAATTTTTACAGGGTATTTGCAAGATTCTGCATAGAGAGGAAGCTTTTTACGGGGTATTTGCAAGTTTATGCATAGAAAGAAAGCTTTTTACAGGGTATTTGCAAGTTTATGCATAGAGAGGAAACTTTTTACAGGGTATTTACAAGTTTCTGCATAGAGAGGAAGCTTTTTACAGGGTATTGGCAAGTTTGTGCTGGCCTCGCAAACAATGAGATGAGCGGCGTTGAGATAAAGGTGTAATAACCCAGATATGTGAAAGATAGTAGAAAAGCATTGTGTGTAGCTGGTCATTATGCATACTCATGCGAGTCTCTGTCTATGGCTACGGGAGAGAAAGGGAGCGAGGGATGTAAAGAGCGAGTGAGAGATAGAAAGAGTGAAAGAGAGGGAAATGCGTGACATAATTACAATGTGGCCAGCAATTACCAAAATAGACCCGACGGCTTGATTAATTACAGGTAACAGCTCACAGCCAAACACAAACACACACACAGAGAGAGAGACAGTGAAGACAAAAGTAAACCTTCTTCTGCACTTGACACTCACTAAAAACCAACTAAGCCCACAAAGCCACCCAAGCACCACTCAAGCGTTCTCTGGACACCGGTTTGTGTACTTGTGTCTGTACTTCCCAGCTCTGTGCTTGGGCTATGTCATTTTTCGTCCACTGATTAGATCTCGAGACTAGCAGAGAACTCGAGTCATATAGATATAATAGAATTACAACTTTCATGCGGTTCATATTATATTCATATTTCATATAGCACTTAACGAGGTCCTGTACTCAGTTATTAACCTTAATCTATATAGAAAATGCTATATCAAAGTGCACACATCTAGGCTACGCAAATCTAGTTGACTTCATATCTAGTATATTGCATTGAAGTAAAATCAAATACAAGTTGGTTGTAACTTAAGCTAAAATAAGTGAGGTTAAGTTGAGCAAATTTAAGGTTAAGTTAAGATTTGAACTCGATGGAACTACCATAGGTAAGCTGGGCTTTGAGCGTAAGCGGATTGCATTATAGATGTACTTATATGGAAAACTGTCGAGCTTAGATTGCTTTAAAATGTCAACTCATTGCGTTGCCTTATTTATCCAACTTGGATATTGAATCTGATTAGATTTGCAGCGCTGTAATTTGAGCTACAAACTGGAGCCTGATCTATGAACCAGCACAAAATCATAAACTAAACAGAAAATTGCACATTGAAAATTAGTTTTTGAGCCTTTGATGAGTTGGAAGCACATAAAAGGTTTGCAGCTCACATCAAACTTTGCTCGCCTTAATTATGAAGCAAAGTTTCGAAATTCATGGCATGCAAAACTGTCTCGAATATAAGCAAGCTGGCAAAAGATTTGAGCCTTTGACTAATAATTTGGATTTGGCTAGAGCTTTTTGGCTCATTATAGAGCCAAAAGCAGACGCTAGTTGGCGTTACGATACATAATGCAGACGCATTCCAGAGAATTGCATCCAATTAAGAGTCGCAATTTACTCTCTAATGGTATTTTATGCAGAACCTTGGCAAATTTGAATTACGAACTCAAGTTAAAGTGGATTTCGAACAAAGTAATTTGAATCATTAAGGCCTTAGTCCAACTTGTTCTCTCTCGTATCATATTTAAACATTTAAAAGACGTTGGCTTTGCCATTAATGGCTTCAGTACCTGATAAAACTTGTGGAAATGTTGCTAAAACTTTTGTACAGAGCTTACTTAGGCACAAATTGGAGCAAGTTATTTATTTACACACACACACACACACACACGCACGCACACACAGACTCTTGTGATAAGAGCACCAAAAACTTGTAAACTTTGAGACGATTGCAACTGACATCAGGGCATCAATTGCAGGCTCTATTTTTGCTGCCTATTTGCATTTGTGGGCAAGCATATTCGAGGTATTCCAGAGCCGACGAAGGCGACAAGCAGAGGGGCGTGGCATGCCTGTAAAAGTGTATGCGGCTGCAATTTTGGGCCAATGATTTGAATATTATAACACTGCCAAATGGGAAAATCAACAGCAAACTCGCCTACATCAAGCAGCTTGAGAGCAAGTCAACAAGAATAATGCACGACTATGAAATACCCTGGCCAAATGGGCAAAGAGTTGAACACTCAAGAGTTAAAATATCTTTCGAGTCGGGAAAGAACGAACCCAGGTGAGAAGATATAAATGTTATGGCAGTTTCTAAGAAAAATCACATAGCTCTGCTGGAAGCAGACTCACAATAGAAGTTCATGTTCAGCTAAGTAATCAATACTTTTTGAACTGACCTCGTGGAGCTCACTGAGTGCAATTTCCAGGGCATTACCAATAATTGTTTTGTGTGCGTGTGTGTATTATCTGTCATGTAATTTAAGCATTTCGGCAATAAAATAATCAAATACGAAATACCAAAGGATTTTGCCTGCAGCAAATGCCTACAGCGCTATGGACACTAGCTCTCCCTCTCCCTCTCTGTGGCTCTCTTTGCCTTATGATTTATGTATTTGCATTTTGCAATAGATGCAATCATTTAAATATTTATTTACACATTGTGTGCGGCTTTTACTTTTTAAACAAATATCCAGCTAAAGCCATCAGCGCCCCTGCCACTGCAGTAGCCCAACTCTGAAATCCTTTTAACAAACTCGAACTCAAACCTGGTTCGAACTGGCATCGAACCAATTCAAACTCGCTGCTGCTGCTGCTGCTGCTGCTGTCTCGTTCTTGCATTGTGCTTGGCCAACATTTTGGGCAGTTAAGAGCGTGCCAAGGCTTTAACATAATTGCCATCAAAACAAGCCAAACAATTTGTCTGGCTTTTTCCCTCACCTCGCCTAGATATGTGTCACTGTGCCACGCCCACGCTCCGTGCCTAAGACCTAGGTCCATGGCGCAACCGCGCCTACGGCCGTAAGGCTTAGCCACTTCTTACCACACGCCAGCAACAGGTGAGCTCTAATAAATATACGGAAATGGATAAACGGACGGAAGGACGCACGACAGACTGTCGGATGAACGGAAATTGCACAAACTCTATGTATTGCATGAACGAGTATTACTAAGTATCTAAACCAATTTCAAACTTGCAACTCTTGCCTAAACTAAAAGGCCCAGAGGGCATTATCTATGGGAGAAAAGTTTTTCAACTAAATCTGAATACCGTTAGCTAAAGCCTGAATTAAGTTTTGAGAGTTTCAATTCCACCTATGATGCTATACATATAGATATTTGTGTATTCGGCAAAACAAGTTTCGGATTTCTAATTTCGAGTCGAGTGCATTGTAAACCAATTAAGTGATAGTTAATGTGCATTAAGTGCTTCAAAATATGCAAATATGTGAGATATTGATTAACGCTGAGCTCGGCGATAAATCATTGAGGCAGCCAAAAGGCAAATTCATCGAACCCAGCAACATTTTGTTGACACAACTTTAAAGCCAAGTGCAAAGTGCTTGGCCACATATTGTGTCAAATTATCATCATAAAGTCGTTTATGGAGCATAACACCTCTAGCTGCCTGTCGTGGGCAGTGGGGCTGGCTGGCAGACAGATAGGACGCTGGAGCGCTGCAACGCTGAAAGTTATTAAATTCCATTTAAATATAGTTCTCAACCCAGTCGTTCCTTGCCTCGACCCGAAAACTAACGACCCAGCCTCAAGCTACAAATTTGGCAGGGCGAGAGAGAGGTTGAGGCGTGTAAGAGAGATAGATAGATAGCAGTGCGAGGGAGATAGAAGTAGGCTTAGAGAATGTTGTTCAAATCACTTGTTAATTAAGTTTATTGCGGCAAAGTTGTTCGCCACGTTGCCTCAAGTTTTATTTTCCCATATTTTGTTTCCTTTTTTTCCGTATACTCGTTTACAAAGCGAATATAGAGCATATTAGTGCGTAGATAATAAATGATCTATTCTCTGTTTAGCTCATTTAGCCTAGCGTTTATATCTTTCCGATTTCAAACTTTATTGCTCTTTCATAAATCGAGAATTATCAAAGAAAAAGTCATCAAATTTTGGTCGTTCTCCACGTAACCTCTATATGTATGTCTAACTATAGAACTATTTCCTATTGAATCTCTTTAGATGTTCTCTACAGCTTGGTTAAAATCCCCTTACCTTCTATACCAAAGTTTGCCAAGTTCCCTTGAATTTAATAATGTTTATGCAGTATAATTATTATATATAATATTATGTTATACCATAGCAATCAAGTCATAGGAATATTTCCTTTTCTCTATTACGTCTGTCATTGAAATTTGAGCAGTTCAAGTTCAAGTATTCTACTTTGGCTCATGGCATAGATAGCATGTCTCTTGGATTAGTTTTGAAGACACCTTTTAGTTGGTCTGCTCTGATCATCTCCATTTCTAAACCCCAAGAACTTCTGGAAAAGTCAGAACTACAACAGTCTACATATAGAAAGTTTTGAGTAAACAATTATAGCTTCACTTCAGTTTAGTTTTTCTATTGGGCGAGTATTGTGCAGTCGGCTATAGCTGAATGCTTATTTTATATTTGCTGCGAAGGGTTGGACTCTGCGCTTTGTGAGTTCTGGACTGGCCAAACGTACATGCGGGGGGCTGAGGCGTACTTTCGCTCGTTATTACTGAGCCTGTTGTGCACTTAAGTAGCCATAATAGTGTCATGCGTATGATAAATGATGTGGCCCATGTAACACACACGCATACACACAGAGACACGCGCACAATGTTGCATATTGGCCACACAAAATGCGTGTATGTCATATGAGAAATCTCTCTTCAGAAAAAAATGTGCAGAGAAGAGACAAAAGTGCATAAGCAATTTAAATGTCAAATGCAAAATGGGCTCAACAATAATAATTCTCAGTATCCCCTCTCCCTCTCTCTCTCTCAGTCCCTCACACTATTTATATCTCGTCCGGGTTTTGTGCAACTTTAATGATCGTAGACGCGGGCAAACATCATAAATTATATATAATGGGCACAGCCCAGAGAGCATATGACATATATAACATATTCTTGTCAACTCACACACACATACACCTACATATCTCGCTCTGGGTTGTTGTGTCTCTCAGCTTCCGCTGAAAAGTGTCAATTTCTGTTTGACAGGCAGTCGAGCTCTGTTGGGTCTCAATGTCTCAAAATCAATTGTTTCACATGTCACAGTCGGGTAAATATATTTTTTGTACGCATTCAGCGACTATTTCTAGCTTCGCTTTATCTCGCTCTCTCTCTCTCTCTCTCTCTCTCGTTTGACCGTAACACGCTTTACGTTCCAAGGACAACGTTTCTTATACGCTCAGTACAAAGCTGTTTGAAATGGGGTATGCCCAAGATACAATTAAGCTAAAATTTAAAGAAATCATGAGCTTTTAAAGCACCTGAAATAATTTTAAGCTCACGCGAATTCACTTGACTAAAAACTAACTTATATTTATATGAGATAAAGATGTTAAGGGAATAACTGAAAATTAGCTTTAAGAGCTCAAGAAAAAGTTCACATAGGAATGGGATGAAACTCTCATCTAGATTAATTCCAAGGCAAGAATATTGAATGAACATGAACGTTAAACCTTATCAGATGGGTCTACACAATATAATTTTAAGCCTTATTAAAGCTCTTCAAACAAGTTTTAAGCTCTTAATCATTTTCTGCAATATCAAAGCTAAAATTTTTCATTCTTCTATGATGGACTTTATTTCTTGTAATTCATCTTAGACCATTTAAAATTCCTTCAATACCAAAAGCTCAAAGCTACAACAATATACTGCTCATTTCCAATTAGGATTCATAGGAGAAGGCTTAAGGGGTATTTGTTGGTCGTATATTGTCAGTGCAATGTGTATGTGACATATTACATAATAATTTCCCGCATTTTTACCCTATTAACGTCAGCGTGGCAAAAAATAATTGGACATTGTCGTAATTTTTGCCCAGCGACTTTGATTGGACCTAACGCGTGTGTGCGTGGGTGAGAGAGACAGAATGCGCGAGGGAGAGCGAAAGAGAAAGAGAAAGAGATGTAGAAATACGGAGTTAAAAACACAGAGAGAGCTAGCGGAAAGAGGGAGACAGCGAGAGGGGAAGAGCAGCATTATAGATGAGAAACAAAACATAAACAGGACACACAAGACTAGCGACAACAAATAAGAATTAGTTAGCTCAAAATGATGAACTATCAGACATCCTGTACAAGATAAATGTGTTTAATTAGTAAGCTGAGAGATCCCATACACATATTGGAATATTTCCAAGTACAAGTTGTAGATGAGCATAGCTCGAATCGAAGGAAATGCTCATGTTGTCAATATACACTTCACAACACTTGCTAGCCACAGGGTATACACAGCAAACGCATAGAAATTGCTATAAAAATTTATTTATATATAAATTGTATATAAAGAGATTTTTGTTTTGGCGGAAATGTTTGCCATTATATAATGCGCATGTGTGTGTTAGTGTGTGTTAGTGTGGGTGGGTGTGTGACGTGCGTGTGCGTGTGTGGGAGTAAATTGAAATATGAAACTATGCAGTAAATGCTGTGCGCATCTTCTGCATCAATGAATCAAAGCAAACGAATGCAGCCCACGAACTGCAATTGCACAGGGAAAGAAGAAGAAGAAGAAGAACAAAACTAAAACTCTGCCATGACAGCGACAACATCTTCAATTAAAACACCAATACGCAGCAGCAACATGCCACATGCAACATGCAACGCGACAGCAGCAATATGTGGCAGCATCAATTATTTCTACTCTCAGGCAATAAGTTAATTAGTACGTTTCGATTTGGGTTGAGGTGTATTAATATATATGTATATGTGTATATATGTATGCATGTGTGTATAAGAAGAGGCAAACATAGGTGCATAAATATATAATCATGTATAAGAGAGCATTTGCAGAAAAGAGTGCATGACTAGAATACACTTATACTACTTTACCTATTTACACTCGTATACTCATATACAGATACAACTGTAATAGGCATACATTAGTATACTTTTATACTCATATCAGCGACTCTTATACTCCTTTATTCATATGCTCTTATATGCGTGTATTCCTATACTTTTATACTCATATCAGCGACTCTTATACTCCTCTATTCATATGCTCGTATATGCGTGTATTCCTATACTTTTATACTCATATCAGCGACTCTTATACTCCTCTATTCATATACTCGTATATGCGTGTATTCCAACACTTTTATACTCATATCAGCGACTCTTATACTCCTCTATTCATATACTCGTATATACCTGTATTTCTATACTTTTATACTCATATCAGCGACTCTTATACTCCTCTATTCATATACTCGTATATGCGTGTATTCCAACACTTTTATACTCATATCAGCGACTCTTATACTCCTTTATTCACATACTCGTATATGCGTGTATTCCTATACTTTTATACTCATATCAGCGACTCTTATACTCCTCTATTCATATACTCGTATATGCGTGTATTCCTATACTTTTATACTCACATCATCGACTCTTATACTCCTTTATTCATATGCTCTTGTTCTCCAATACTTCCATATTCATATCATCGACTCGTACATTCCATTACTCATATACTCTTATACGCATATATACTCGTATACTTCCCTACTTTTGTGCTTTTATACTCATATCTACTACTCTCATATTCCTCTAGTCAAAGGTTTATTTAGTCTTTTATTCTATATTCTATTATTACATTCTAATATTGTGCAATTCAAATACGCTGCTAATATTTGACTCTTATACTCTTACGTTAAAGTAATGTATTATATCCTTATACTCTACAATTCATATATGTGTACTCTCTTACTCTCGTAAGAAGGCTTATAGGAAGATAAAGAGTAAAAGTCTAAATATCGGAGTATATATCCTTTATATAGTCTTGCGAGTATACTCTTATAATAATATATTCTCGTACACCTGATCTCTTCTTAATATAGTCTTGTGTACCTGAACTCTTGGACACTTCAACTCGTATACTCCTTTACGCGATACTCTCATATTGTCTAATACTCTTATACTCGACTAAGCCTAATCAAGAATACGTATACTGACTGCTACACTCTTTAGCCGCGACCACGCCTTCTTTCGCTGGAAATCATTATAAAACATCCACCCACTTTCAATGCGTATTTAAGCTGCTTTTGTTTGCTGAAATTATGCGAAACCACAAAACTCTTAGCGGGAAAAGCAAAAAACTTTTGATGGGTAGTCAGAATTGTTTGTTGGAAATAATATTGAGATTCAAGCATGTCAGATACGAAGTCGAGTATTTGGATAATAATCATGTAATGCGATACAGAAAGTTACAAATGGAATTCATTAAATTATAATTAGGCGAAATATATATACATACATATATGTATGTATATACATCAATTGAAGCAGGGCAAGCAACGCGACAGGAAATGCGTTGACGGCATTTGCATTAAGGGAGCCAGTGGGAGCTGACGTAGGTTAGTAGGTGCGTCGCAGCTACTTAAGCTGCTTGTAGGAAACCGCAAAGCTTTATGCTAGGCGGCAAACGGAACACCCAGAGCACGAAGCGACAAACGGCTTATGAAAATCAAGATCAGCTCACGGAGCGAACATAGAAAGATATACAGAAAGAGACAGACAGACAGAGAGCGAGAGCGAGAGCGAGAGCGAGCTGTGTGTACAGTTGCTGGAGCACTGGGAGAGCGCGGGTGGCGGGGTTTACGGCGCATGCCGTGCATAAAATGATTTTAAGTGCCAGGAAGCGAAGCCCAGAAGCAAACGCAGACTAAAGACAACTCAACTCGACCGCAGGCGAGAAAAAATAAAAAAGCAAAGAGCAAGGCAAAGGCAATGGCAAAACCAAAGGCAAAAGCAAAGGCAAAGGCAAAGGCCGCTGCCGTTCACAACATCATCATCAACATCATAATGATGTTTGTCAGCATTGTAATGATGATGTTTGGGCACTTGAGTCGCTCGACGTCGCGACCGCAGGACACGCATAAATGCAACTGCAGCTGCTCTCCAAAAACCACTCGCAGCTGCGGTCCTTGTGGCTGGCATTAACAGCTCCCGCTCACAGCTCTCAGCTCTCAGCGCTCTGCTCCAACTGCAGTTGCAGCAACAACTTCAGTCGCATTAATGCATGCAGCGTGCCACCGTTCGTGCCTAATTTTAAGCACAGCAAATCTCGAGCTCGACTAAAAACTTATCTTAAATCTCGCCAATTGTATAGTGTTGCAATAAAACGGAAACAGTGTTGCAAAATACACCAAGCAAAAGGTCTGTTCAACTGATAGAGCTGACGACAAAGCTCACGACTTTTCAAGCTCATGGATTGACGATTAATTGAGAGACTGATTGATCAGCTGTAGGAACAGCAATCAAAACAGCTGTCAGCATCATTTGATTGACGAGGAATATAATGATTGACTGCTGATTGACAGTGTGAGTGATGCAGAATATTGACTGACTGATTGAGTAATAGCCAAGAGATTGATTGACTGACAGACCGATTGACTCAAAAGATGGATCGATTCTCATAAGACTTGCAGAATGTGTCACAAACTGATGAACGGTAGATATGCTATTCGATCAGTGACTAGCCAGACTATCCACTTCCAAAAACTATATTTTGCAGGGTAAAACTTGAAATTACTCTTGGCGTTGGCGGCGTCAGCAACCCATAGCAGCAGTTATGTGGCATCAGTTTGTGGCTGGCCAAAGATGCAAAAACAGTTGCTTGTTATTGCATTTATTGTTCTTGTTGCTATTTTGTTGTAATGACAGTTGTTGCTGTGGAGTGGAGAAACTTTGGCTTGGCTCGAACTTGTTGTGCCATAAGATTCACATGTTGGCTCTTGGCATTCATCCACTTGGCCGTCATCATCATTGGCAATGTCAACGTGACTCACGATTAGCTCTCATTAATTGAAGTGCTAAAAAGCGCATTAAAGCTTAGACTTAAACTATATATGAAAAGCTTAAAGCCTAGGACGTAATGATAAATGCGAAGCCTCAATAAAATTTTTAGATTTTCCAACTGAAACTGACTGGATAATTGAGTTAGGTTAGAAGCTCATGAAAATCTCAATATAGTTGTATACATAAGCTAAAAGCTCAATAAAAGCTTCATTATATTGATTATAATTCCTTTGCTTAAAGCACATTAAAACTTTACTTGCTGAAAGCTTTCATTAGGTCTTAAGTTTCTAAATTGTAAACTACTTTGATAGACATATCCTTCTCTGTAGCTTTCTTATATGCTTGTATAGCTTTCAAGGCTTACGTGCATATTAAAGCTCTTGAACATATTCATTCATTCAACGTTAATTCGACTAAAATGCTTTTGTAAAGTTGATCAATAAATTTTAAACCAATTTCGTGTATCAATGCTGTCTTCAGGCTTAAAGCTTCCCACTTCAACTGATTTTGAAGTGAGCCTTGGTACAATTGCTGACTTCACGCGTCCATCTCTATCTTATCTTTATTGGCTTTTCCTTGGGCAACAGCTTTGGCTCTCTCTCTCTCTCTCTCTCTCTCTCTCTCTATCTCTCTCTCTTTTCCTTTCTCTATAACACGCCCATTCTCTCTCTCTGTCTTTGTCTCTGTCTGTGCCTGTCTGTGCGTCGAGCTTTAGTCCTGGCTGTTGCTGTTGCTTCTGCATCTGGACTGTAATTAATCGTTGTTGTCACTTGGTTTGGCCACTCGAGCGTCCATCCGTTTCATTGTCGTCCATTGGCTGCCCTTTGCACCGTCTTGCCCCGGCGACTCGGCTCAGCATTTTGTATTTATCAACTTGATTCAGTTTTGCGGCACTTTGGCCAGCTAATTTTTATCGTCAGCCTTTATGTGCATCACTTCACACCCAAAGAATGTATTTTACAGTTTGCTTTAAGCATTGTTCCTCAAGCCTTAACAGCTTTTGTTTGGCTAAGGATAAGGCCAGAGGACTGTTGCTCTTGCTTTTGCTTTTCCTTTTGCTATTCCACTGATGAACAAAAAACAATGCGCTTTAAGCAACAAAACATATCTGAGAAATTAGCTCAACTGTATTGCTAAATAAATATTTCAATTGCCAAATAGAGAACGCATTACAAAAGGCTTGATTGAAATTTTAATCAAGATTCCGGGCTTATATATATTTGTATATGCAGAACTGGTCAAGCTATTGTCTAGCTTCATTATGGGTTTCTGGTCTTTATATAAATATTGAGAGCAATTAGAAAATTCTTAAATAAATGAGCAGAATCTGGAGCAGTGCCCTGAGGCTTCGGGTGGATTCTTTAGAAGTTGATGAAGTAATCTCTTCTGTGCACAGCTTAAAAGCATCGATATACGAAATGCGACAAGTTCTTTTCCATAGAATTCCATATATATATATATATATATATTAGTGTATGCGTGCTATACGATATCTGTTGATATCTGCTCAATGTAAGTGTCTTTCACTCGCACAAACACTCTGAGAGCAATCGATTGCGTCGGTTCTACATTGAGTTCGTTCGCGATTGGACAGAAATCTTTTATTTGATCTCTTTTCGCTCTGCTTCTTCCTCGACCATTTCATTGAGTTTCATGGAGTGATCGTCAACAGCTTATGTGAGTGTAAATGCGTGCATGTATATGTGAATGTGAAGAGCGTTTGCATAGACTCTTTGAGTTATCTGATCATTGGGCGAGCGTTAAACGCATCACACGAACAGCTCAATACAAAGCACTCAATCGAAACGAAAAGAACCGAAGGCGCGTGCTCAGCTTGAATGTGAGTGAGTCTAATCATGTTAGGTATCAATCGGTTAACAGTTTTTTGCGAGCTATGACTACAATGCAGGCACATCTACTTTAACTTTTTCATACTCTTATATATGATAGTTCCATACTCTTCTAATCATATAGTCTTATGCTGCTATGCTGTCATACTCTCATAGTCTTATACAAACTGAAGCAATGCTCAACGTGAGGCATAGGAATTCGAGTTTATTTATTGTTTATGCGAATGGTTAAAGAGTCTTAAGCATAAGTAGAGCAAATCAGGTCTTAGTCTCATAAATATATATGTAGAATATATTCGTAGGCCATAACATATTTATGCTTAGGCAGCGAAGCAAAAAAAATACAAACGGAATGAAATCAACACCCAAAACAGTTCTGATGCTCAACATTGATTGCATTAAGGAAAAGTTGCAAGAGTTAAACAGCGTCTATAAATAAATAACTCATTTAAAAGACAGCCCGCATACGCAGCTCGTCTACATGTTATGCGAGGTAAAAGATACAAATGTATCTCAACTTCATAAATGACAAAGTTGTGTGTGGGCAAAGCTTTCAGGCAACAAGGTCGCCAAATTCAGCTCACACACAGGCCATCAACTTGACTCGAGCGAGTGAAAGTGCGAGAGCCAAAGAGAGGCAGACAGAGAGAGAGAGAGAGAGTGAGACAAAGACACAATGCCAATTATTATGCAGCATCTTTTTGCGTGAGCTTGTGGAAAAAGTTGCCGTGTACAGTTTATAAATTACGGTCGTGCACGCAACTTAATCCGCTTTAATAGTTTTCCTCCACTCCACACAGATTTCATCAAGAACTTTAACGCACACCAAAGAAGAGAGAGAGAGAGGTAGTGAGAGTGGCACATAATAGCTAACCCAGTTAAGAGCAAAATGACCGAAATGCCAACCCAAAAAAATAAGAAATAATAATAAGAAAGGCTTCAATCGACTAAGCTCGAGTGTAGAATACACTGCTTCGCATGGTCACAATATTCCATAGACTAAGATTGCTGAATTTGTGATTGATATTATGATATATGATATTATGGATATGCTTATGTGGGATTTCAAAAGTTGTAACATTCCTGGCATAGGAATAAGAGAACTTGTGTTGCGATCATAATAGGAACTAGTGATCGTGAGCGATAACGATAGATAAGATAGAATTAAGAAGAACAAAGGTGTGGCATAGCGTCAGCCGGAGTGAGTGGTAGCAACTAAGAGAATGCAATTCGCATAAAATTTCTATAATTAGAGTGTAACTAAAACTAATCTCATATAATAAGAACAATTCAATATAATAATAAAGTAATAAAATATAATTTTTACTACACTTATATGATCACATTTACAGCAAGTTCAAGTCAAGCACTTTCTAGTTCCACGTTTTAAGTTGTTAAATTTACATGATGTCACATAATGCATGTCATAGTTGCAATGCTCTCTGCGAAACTCACTAACATATATGTCTATATACATGTATAAAGTTTTCAGCGCATTTTGCTAAACTCTTAATGAATTTTTGCTATTTACAGGGTATGCGAAACTTTAATTTGGCAAGAGCTAATGCATACTATGTGGATGTTAAATCTCTTAGTCTGACTCCCTCTCTCTCTCTCTCTCTGTCTTTTGTATCTTAAACAACAACTACAGCAATGGCTGCCAGTTGCTTCCTGTGAAGCGACTTTAGCGGGTAGCTCAGCTCATTGTTGTTGTTGTTGTTTGACTGCGCCAGTTTTGTAAGCGTGGTTGGGTTAAGAATAGGCACAGCATGTAGGGGGACTGCAGCAGGGTAGCCTGTCTACTACTCCTTCATATCGCTGCATGCGAAACGCTGTTTAGAGAAACGAATGCCTTCCGCTACCGGTGAAGTGCATACGCATTTAAACAACAACAAGCGAGAGTGTGTGTAGATGTGTGTGTGTGTGTGTGTGTGTGTGTCATGTGGAGGTTTAGTGTGCTTGAGCTCTGCTTTTGGCAGTTGAGCAGGCGTCGTCGTCGTCGTCTGTGTTGTCGTCTGTTTTGGCTAAGGGGAATGCACTTAGGATGACATCAATTTGAGCAGCTGTTAGCAATTTAGTTACAGCACGTAGATACCCTTTATACTTAAGCCAAATGACTTTATATGTGAGCGCAAGTAGTTGCCTTAAGCAAGTATTTCTTATATTCCTCTACTTCTTCCTTTGCTTCCAAGAGCCTAGGCAGACACATTTTAGTGGCAATCCTGACACCATAAGAACCCGAACAATTTACACTTAAGAGCATCAATAACATACATTCAATTCACAATTCGATTATTTTCAAAGTCAACAATCTCATCGACTTCTCTACTTCTCTCTAATTGTCCCTAAGATGTCCTCAAAGGCATATACCCCATTGGATAGCCCAGCTGAACTACCTTAACACATCCTTAATAGAGTTTTAGTTGTAACTCTTACTCTTCGCTGTCGGCACTTAAGATATATAGAGACGAAGCAGCTTGAACGGCGGGATAAAGAGAAGTTCCCTTGCATTGCTGCAAGCTTAATGAATTCGCTAGGGCTTTGACGAGTACTCGAATTGCGTATTTAACAGCTCAACTACGAATTGATTGGCTCTAATTAAACGCTTAGCGCGCTTTCAAATTTCAATTTCAATGGCTCTGTGGCTGCAGTTTCAAATTTCGCTCATGCGTTCTATAATTAAGCTTTTCGCATTAATGGAAAGCTTTGCATAGCTTATATAATTGCCTAATTGAAGAGGTTAACTTAAAGTGTGAAACTTTAAGGAACGAAAGTTACTCTAGTATATATATAAATCAATTAAAATTGAATAGAATATTTGATCATTAGCAAAGTTCATTTAAGATCAATTAAGCTCTTGGAAGCTTTGAGTTTGATTATTGGTAATCAGCTGCTGCAGCTTCATTAAAGCAGTTTCCAGCCTTTTTTATAGTTTACTGGAGAAACTTTCAGCTTAAAGAATGCTTAAAGCTCTACAAAAACCTTAAAAGTCGTTATAAATAATTATAAGCTCTGATTTATATCCATTGATATATTTGCAAACTAAAAAAGCTTTCAATTCATACATTTTGCTTATGCAGCGTATAGCTAGAGTACAATTCAGACAGCGTATATTTATAGGGTATATGCATAGTCGCATAACAAAGAGCTTCTAAAATTCGCTTGCTGCTGATTTCTGATTGCTTACTTGTTGTAGGCAAAAGTCCAACCATATGTCTGATATATAGATATATAGAAGGGATATATATGTATATATCAGGCATACGAGCACAGTCAGAAGCACACACACACACACACACATAGACTCCCATATACGTGTGTGTGTGTCTTATGCATTAATGTGGCGTTTTTTTCTTTTTCTTTCACTCAAGCTGCGAAAAATTTGTTATTGCGCTCTCGACTTTTGTTTGCACTCTGAAAACATGAAATTGAAAGGAAGTAACTGCGACACACACACACCAAGACACGCACACACACGCACACACACATGCAAGTTCTGGCGTTTTGTTTCGAGACAAAAGTTGGCCGAGCAACTGACGAGAATTATGAGTTAGTTGAATGCAATAAACTCTGTGTGCGTGAGAGCGTGTGTGTGTGTGCAAGCTTGTGTGTGTGTGCAAGCTTGTGCGTGTATGTGTTTGACATGGAAATGCAGCCATTTAGGCATACCAGACACACACACACACACACACACACATGCGCTCACATTAACTGAGGGCAAAAGCATTAGAGCAAAACGCAGCGTGTTACAATCGAGTCGTGAGACTGCTGCGTCACGATACTCACGAAAAATATTTGAAGAAAATAAGCTTGTTCTACAATAAAGGGTCTGCGTGGTTCTTTAACTGGTCCAAGATATATAGCAAACAGAAAATAAACTTAGAGTCGAGCATACCCCATCGCAGTATATACTCATCCCTAATAATTTGAATTCATAATATTTATAGGCGCAAGTCTAGAGCAACTATCACATGATAATCTGGCTAAACTTGATTGAAGTTCTCTTTCTCTCTCTCTTTCTCTCTCGCTCTCTATCTGCGTAGAGTGTACATAGGGTATGTGAGGTGTACATCAAGAGTAGATAAGCTTTAAGAAGAACGTAAAAGATGGACTGTAGACTCTTATATATTATATCTAATATTATATATATAATGTCATATGATAAATTATTATTTTTTTTTATTTTATTTTTAATGCATTAAGTTTTTACTTCTTTAGAAACATTTTTGCAAATATATTTTAAGCTGTTTTTAATGTTTTAGAACACTTTTTATATTTATTTATTTTTTTTATTTATTTATTTATTTTTTTTTTGTAATTAATATTTTAAAAATATTTTCATATTTCATATATTTTTAGCTTTTTTTAATATTTTAGAATACTTTTCATATATTTTTTTTTTTTTTTTTTATTTATTTATTTATTTATTTTTTTTTTTCATTTTTATATTTAATATTTTAAAAATATTTTCATATTTCATATATTTTTAGCTTTTTTTAATATTTTAGAATACTTTTCATATTTATTTTTTTTTTTTATTTATTTATGTATTTATTTATTTATTTTATTTTATTTATTTTATTTTATTTTTTTTTTTTCATTTTTATATTTAATATATTTCATATATTTTTAGTTTTATTTTTTTTTTAATATTTTAAAATACTTTTCATATTTATTTTTTTTAATTATTTATTTATTTTTCATTTTTATATTTAATATTTTAAAAATATTTTCATATTTTTCAGTTTTTTTTTTATTTCAACTCAAATACCGCACTTCATCTACCCTGCAATGGCTCTATAGCTTGTATTTCTGATAGCTGATAGCTGTTAGCTGATTTTCAACATTTTAGCCAGTTCGTGTCACGCGCTCAGCTCTGGCGCCTCGGTGAATTGTCAACATGAATATGACGAAAAATTTAACAACGCAACAGTGCAAAATAATTGCAAGCAAACAACATTTTTCTTTTGCACGAACAGACCAGAGCGTACACACACACACACACACTAACGCACGCACACACACACACATATATATATATATACGCATATGGGAGCTATTGTATAGTAGAATGCAACATAGTTTGCACTTTCACCCGTTGCAACGGCGGCGCCTGCTGAATGCTTCCTGGCTGCAAACAAACACACACATGCAGTGGGTCACACACACGCACACACACATAAGCACACACACACACACGCACACATGCACCTCTCACGGCAGCGACGTCGCGTCGGGCAGCGCTTCGCCTGTAATGAAGCAAATTTGCTTAATTGCGTCGCTGCGCCAAACAAAAATATTGCGCATACGCACCCATGGCCAAGTGACTGGAGGTGAATGGAACGTAGAACGGCATGCGGGCTGCGGCATGCGGCATGCGACATGTGGCATGTGGCATGTGGCATAAAGCTTTGCTCGGCTCTGGCTTCGGCTTGGCTTGGGTCTCCTTTAAAAAACTTTTCTGCATTGCATTGCAGGAAGTGTTGCAACATTTCGCGGAAGTGAGAAACATGCACACAAAATGCAACCAAGCAGCAAATGTGCCACACACACACACACACACACATACATACCGACACATACATTCGCACATAAGATGCCCGTCTTCTAGCAGTTAGCAAGTTCTTTCACATATCGCAGCTATTGCCCTCGCGCGCATAAAGTGCGTTGTTTTATTAACCGATTTGTGAAGTTCATTTGACTTTTACTTTGTTACAGACTTTCTTTTATTTATTTCCTTTATATTTTCCGAGGCATGTGCCATGTGGCACGCACTGGGAAATGAGCCTTAAGCACGCCAATCAAACATACGCCTGCCAAAGGTCAGCTATTTATAATTGCCTTTTGTTTACATTTCTTTTCTCTTTCTCTTTCTCTTTTGTTGCATTTTTGGCACCTGACACGTTTAACGCATTGATAACAAATGTTGAAAGCAAAGTTCTTGCCGTGAGTATCAACGACTGCACGCATACGCTGTACGTTCAACTATGTAGCATGACTAGCTGATACCCTAATAGCCAACTATGAATACCTTTAAATGAGTCTTATATTCCACTCTTAAGCTATATACTCTTATACTCGTGTACCCAAAGACTTGTAAATTATGATAAATATATTTCTCTCTCCTTATCACTCTCTCCCCCCTCTCCACCACGTTTCTTTTTCTATAATAGCTTACAAAATGAGCAGCATACAAGATTTCTGTTTCAGTTTCAATTTCAGTTTGCATTTCGGCATCAGGTTCACATTTTTTACGAGCCATTCGAAACGAGTCGTTTGTACATATTGTATACAACTGGGGGGCGGGGCGCTTGATTTAATGGCGCCACGCCCATGCGCTCAAGCATACATATATGCATGTATATACATGCATAAAAATCACCGGCAATAAACTGATATTTAAGCTCTGATTTAATGGCGCGATACGCAAACCACGCCAAAGGGGCTGATTGATTCAACTGATGCCCAGCTCGAGCTCTACAATTGACGAGGATTCCAATCCGTTCTCTAGTCTTCGCTCTTCTAACCCCTACCCTAGAGCCCCTTTAGAGAGTACCTGTACCCCATCACGACACCATATTCCAGCCCTGCTCTATATTTCTGCTCTTCAGTACCTCCCCACGACCGCGTGGTTCCTTCTTCCATAACTCTGCCACTTGACCATTGGCCATTTGATTGATGGAGCTTAAAGTTGTTACCTTAAAGCGTTACCCACGCCCCTGCCACGCCTTCTTTTGCTAACGTTCATAGCAGAAATAAAAATGAGGGTAGCCACCGCCAACTACTCCACACACATTGCCCGACCTCGCTTTCAGCTAGACGATTTATATTCCAGCTTTTTGTAATACATTTTTAATTTTACGCCCAGCGCAAGGAGAAATCAATTCAATTCTTCTTGTTTTACATACTCTGTACGCGAAGCACATAGCGGGTATATGCAGTTTGTGTGATATACAATAATATATTGCCAATGCAACTGCATCTACTGCGAGTCTAATGGCTTCTATAAGTGAGCCAACGACTACAATACCCTGTTTCATTTTTCAGTTGGGGATATGCGACTGAAGTTTGTTCTTTCTTCTTCGTTCTATGGCATATCTTAAGACTTTTCTCATTTCGTGAGAGCTTGAACAAACTCCTACTCCTACTCTACTCCGACTCTACTCCTACTCTACTTCTACTCCTACTCTTCTCCTACTCTACTCCTACTCTACTCCTACTCTACTTCTACTCCTACTCTTCTCCTACTCTACTCCTACTCTACTCCTACTCTACTCCTACTCTACTCCTCATCTACTACTACTTCTAGTCTACTCCTACTCTACTCCTACTCTACTCCTACTCTACTCCTACTCTTCTCCTACTCTACTCCTACTCTACTCCTACTCTACTCCTACTCTACTCCTAATCTACTGCTACTCTATTCCTACTCTACTCCTACTCTACTCCTACTCTACTCCTACTCTACTCCTTCTCTACTCCAAATCTACTCCTTCTCTACTCCTAATCTACTACTACTTCTAGTCTACTCTACTCCTAATCTACTCCTACTCTACTCCTAATCTACTCCTAATCTACTCCTACTCTACTTCTACTCTACTCCTAATCTACTCCTACTCTACTCCTACTCTACTCCTAATCTACTACTACTTCTAGTCTACTCCTACTCTACTCCTACTCTACTCCTAATCTACTCCTACTGTACTCCTAATCTACTCCTACTCTACTCCTACACTACTCCTACTCTACTCCTACTCTACTCCTTCTCTACTCCAAATCTACTCCTTCTCTACTCCTAATCTACTACTACTTCTACTCTACTGCTACTCTACTTCTGCTTATACTTCTACTCTACTCCTACTCTACTCCTACTCCTACTCTACTACTACTTCTACTCTACTCGTAATCTACTCCTACTCTAACTAACTTCTAACTTCTATATACATAGATTATATATAATACATATAATATATCATCTATTTAGAGAGTCCGTCTTGTATTCTATATCCATGCAACTCGTACAGTTTCAACTCTTGCAGTTGGGCATGGAAAACTTTAACTTAATTATAGCTTCTCTAACTTGTAGTTCCTTCCTCTAGTTTCATTTGAGATATTTACTATGCCATACAGTATCTTGTATATATAAGTATGTTAGATATGATATATCAGTTAATTTATAGCCCATTGTGTGAATGACAAATGGCTGAGAAGCTACGGCAAAGCGCAACAGTTCTACGTGCACAAAGCCAAAGTCGCAACCGTGACCTAAGTCAGTCAACCCAATGACCCCAAAAATAGCCGGCAGAGCGGCAGCGACAGCGACAGCGGGAGCGAGAGAGAAAGAGAGAGAGAGAGAGAGAGATAGCGAGTGTGAGAGAGAGAAAGTTCAAAGCGCAGGCATTTCAGCTAAAATTGTCCAAAACTATTTTAACGAAAGGATTATCCAGCAGCTGAGAAGAGGCGGAAGAGAAGGAGGAGGTAGTAACAGGAAGGTTCTCTGTGTGTAGACAGACAGGCAGACGACAGCCGAGATAACGGGTTGAGCGAGAGCGAGAGCGAGAGAGAGAGAGACAGAGGCGTGGGCTAGTGGGGTATTAAATTTCAGTTGATTGACAAGCGACAGGCTGCGAGCAATGTCATTCACTCCGAAAAACAAGCAATGGGTGTGCGAAATGTTGAAATGAATCCGAGGCTGAAACTGAAACCAAAAACCAAGCTTCGAATCTCGCAAGAGCTAACAAGGGCATGGACCGAGCGGCGTTCGGGACTAGCATATAGCGTAGCGACTAGGAGGTTGGGGGTCTACTCAGCTCTACTCATCTCTGCTCTGCTCTGTTAGCTGAAATACTTTTTGCCAGCATTTGCATAAAAATAATTTGCATTTCGAACTTCACTTGTGCACGGCCAAAAACGAGCGTAAGAGGAGCGAGCCAAGGGCTGAAAGTACACTGAAAAAAAAGGTGGGGCTGTAGCTGCAGCTGAGACCAAGCAAAATAGAGCTAGACAGACAAAAGCATAAATGTTGACTTGTATTGAAAATAGAGAAACAGCAAATAGAGCTCTACTGAATTGCAAACTCAACTACTTGCTTCTTGCCCATTGTTTGTTGCAGTGTATTGACACATTTTGAAGGCGTAACTCCGCATTTGAAGGCATCTAAAAACGAAGCTCAACAATTGAAATTGAATCAGCAACAAAAATCAGCATTCGAGCCGCAAGTAAATGAAATGCGTTAGCCTAACAGGGTTAGGCAGTTGGGGTAGAGAGATAGATATGGGTAAACGGAGGGAGGCTGCAGGGGTGCTTAGTGATGGGGTCTACCAAAAAGTTGGGCGTAACCGCGCCTACAAATCACTAGAAATAATTTCGCATTCAACATCAGGCGTCAAAAGCAATTCAAATGTTTAAAAACTCATTTGAATACCGCAGCAAAACGCACAGATCTGCGGCTTTTGTTTTTTATACCCCACACCCTATGGAAAAGCGCCTACAAATGCTGGGTATATCAACTGCAGATAAGGTATAATCAGATCAAAGTAAACTATAATGAGATCTAGGCAGCAGCACAGCACTCAAGGATTTAAGACAAATTATATTTTTATATTCATAATTTTTATTCATATAGAAATTCACATATTTATATATTTTTATTGATTAATCAATCAAAATCGATCTTAAAAGGTTATCTAATTGAACTCAGTTTTATATCTTCAAGTATGAATACTATCGATTATTATCGATTCACGAGTATTGTACTTAATGCATATATCGAATACCTCGTATTTATCGTTTATATGTTATATCAATCATCTTTTTGATGAGGTAGTTTTTCTGTTCGTTATCGATTTCCAAAATATGTATTCACAGCTCAAGCCCTTAACTGCATAAAAAATTCGATTAAAAAGCCAAAAGCGACATAATACCGAATACAGGGTATCTTAAAGTCTTCTACTGCCCCTTAGCCCAGTTCAGCCACGCTTTGCGGTGCTGCCGCTTCGGATTTCCTCTTTATTTCTATTCTATTCTTCGGCAAGCGCCGTTTTTTTTGTCTAGGCCTCAGACCTAGAATAAGGTTCGACTCAATGGGACGACGAGACAAGTGGAGGGGGCATGTTCTAGGTGTAGCTAAGGTAAAGGTAAAGCTAAACGTGTTGGCCCAAATACTTGAGAGCTTCAGTAGCCGTAGCTGTTTTATTAACTTAGCCTAAGATGATGGCAATTTTATTTTGTAACGTGAAACGATTCGCAATATTTGAATCGATTCTCACAGAGACAACAAAATAAAAACGTTTAAGAAATACAATGGATGACCTGCTCGTATAAAATCTGTGACAGACAGAGAGAGAAAGATAGATAGATGAAAAATGAGATGGGAATATCATTTTCATCAATGTGATCAAATTAAAAGCAAATACTTCAGTTCCGATTGAAATCCTTTCATAAATTTAGCTAGTTCAGCAGCTCATTAAAGACAATTGCAATCATTCACAGATCATTGCAATAATTCAATTTAAGTAGTTCATGCGAATGAACAGTTCAAATGAACTAGTGCTGTGAACAGTTAGAGCCCACGTTCCACTCTCTGCAAATGTGTGCTTAGTGTAAAGGGTAATACCCCAAGTGGCAATTGCAGCGGTTGATGAGGAATTTTCCTTTTTTGATGCTGCATACGCAACAATAAAGCACGAAATCCATTAGAGATCAAAAGCTATTAATGTCGGCTGGCTAGCTGACTGGCCGGTTGGTTGGTTGGTTGGCCAGGACATGGCACAGGACATACACGTAGTCAGCGCTGATAGCGTCATTTTGCAAAAATGAGAACGAGCTGGAGGTAAAAGAGGGAGTAGGAGGAGGAGGAGGAGGAGGAGCAGGAGCAGGAGGCGTAGGAGTCGAGGATGGCATAAGTAGTCCACTGAAATATCTGGACAGCTAAACGTGTGGACATTAGGGACACACAAAGTGTCTCTGGCTATGTGTGTGCGATTGGGTTACGAACTGAAATTTTGTGTAATAATCACACACTCGCCCACAAGCAGAGCGTGTGAGACAGACAGACAGACACACAGACGGACAGACAGTCACAAAAATGTATGTCAGCCGTTCCCAGCCATAGATAGAGCCATAAACAGATGCGTGATTTCCATTAAAATATAATGGAAATTCAATGTATCGAGATTAAGCCACACACACACACATGCATACTTGCACAAGCTCACACACTCGCTTTGGGGCTACGTGGAATCATAAACAAAAGGCAATGCCACAATTTGTGTGTCCGACGTCCAAGTAGTGCACCACGTAGCATGGTCAAAAAAAGCAGCAACAACAAAAATGAAAGGGCTGTCCGACTGGGCCACCAAATAGCAATTGAGCGTGCAAGTGTATCAGATTGTGAATGTGTGTATATGTGTTTGTGTGTGTGAGTGTGTGTGTGTCTGTGTACCAAGCATGTCCAGGCCATAGAAGCATTTGTCTGTGCTCATGCCCAAAGCGAGCTTAAAGTAGTTTTGCTTCAATTTTTAGCAAATTTTCAATTAGGCCTCAATCAGCAAGTTGATTGATTGATTGACTGATTGGTTGATGAAGTGATAGACAGAGTGAAAATTGCATGAATAAGTCAGTATTATGAAGCAGAAGGATTGGCTGCAGACAGTAGGAATGTGACTGAAAGATGGACGCTTTGCTGGAATAAATGATAATGATTGATTGATTGATGGATTAAAGAGAAGACAAATTGCTGCTGATTGTAGCAGGAGATGTGTGCATTGACTAGCGAAAAATAGATGATGATTGAATGAGCGTGAGTAAGAGTGGAATACAAACTGTTTGACTGATAGATTGATTGATTGATTCTCTGATTGATAGACGATTTTTTATAGCAGATTGATTGAAGGTTCGCCTGAATTATAGAGCTAGGATGATTGACTGACTAAACTAGAAACCAGCATTGAGTATCTCCACGTCGGACACTCCCGACTCGAGCACTCTTACTAGAGCAGTTGCTTACCAGCATAGAGTATCTCCACGTCGGACACTACCGACTCGAGCACTCTTACTAGAGCACTTGCTTACCAGCCTAGAGTATCTCCATGTTCGACACTACCAACTCGAGCACTCTTACTAGAGCACTTACTTACGTCGCAACGCTTAGCTATATTTAGGATCGTAAACAACAACATTAACGAAAATGGGCGAAAGGGGAAAAGCGCAAAGAAGACAAACTGGGGAAATTGTTAATTGGGTCAAACATTAAAATGTGTGAATTTATTTAGCAGAGCGAGAACAACACATAATACGAGTTAACAACCAAATAGAACAAGAAACAGCAAGCTAAAGGTGGGGGAGCAAAAAAAAATATGAAACTGGCGAAATAAACCCGGAAAAAGACAAATCCAACTCATAGGACCTTTCGCATAATTATGAACAGAAATTAAATGCCGAGCACTCAAACAAAGTAAAAGAAATTAAAAAATGGGACAATGGCAAGGACAGGACGTTAAAAGCTAATGCAGCAACTGAAATGCTCTATCAAATCGCTGAATAAAGAAAAGTTCTGATTTAATTTGTATACCTTTTTCCATTGACTACTATTAGTTCATTTGAAGCAGCTTGAGTTCCGGTTCAAGTGGGTATGGTTTAGCCTCTTTAAGCGAGAGTCTAGCTAATTTGATCTTCTACATTGTGTTAATAAGTTTAGCTACTCTTCTTATTAAAGAATGTAGACTTATGGAATGTCTACTTGAAGTCAGTTATCAATAGAACTAGAAACTAATTCTTGTACATATAAGAAACCAGTTCATTATATATAAAATTCCTTCTACCTTTTAACTATATGCAACTTGCAGATTATACAAACTCCATGGAAGAGTCAACATGCCCCAGCTGCAGAGGCGTATTGCGTAATGAAGAAATCATAAATTGTTGATTCGGGTTTATAGAATTTCGACATCGAGTTTGGGTTGCGGGTCACAATTTTAATCTCTGGCACACGGGCTCAAGGGTCAGCTGACGAGATAAAGCAGAAACATAAGCAGAAGACAAAAAATAGAAACAGAAGTTAAAGAAGCAGAAGAGGCAGATGAAGTAGAAGTTAAAGCTGAAGACTAAGAAGATGCTGAAGAAGAGCAGAACTGGAAGAAAAAGATAAAGTAACTGTAAAAGAAGGGTGCATAGAAGAAATGGAAGCTAATTTCAAAGGAGATGAAGTAAAAGAGAAGAAGAAGAAAACAAAGATGCAAAAGGATTAAAAACAAAACAACGAAGATGAAGAATCAAAAGTAGAACATGAAAAATAAGATATGAAGGAATCAAGTGAGCAAAAAGAAGTCAAAGATGATCACAACGAAAAAGTAATAACACAGGCAAACGAGAGATGAAAAGAAATAGAAATAGGAAAAAAAAAGAGAAGAGAAATACATGAAAGAATATTAGAAATAAGTAAATACTAAGCAAAAAGCGGACAGAGAAATAGAAGAGTTATATGAAGAAGAAGAGAGATTTCAGAGTTGCAGAAAAAGTTAAAGACAATGATGAAGGAATAGAAGCAGACGCAGCAGACCAAGCCAAAGGAGCGGCAACGAAAGAAGTCGAAGACGAAGCAGCAGCCGTTGCCATCGCCTTTGTCCGTAATATTTTTCATGGTCTGTTTTCCCTTTTTTTTTTTTTCTTTTCGGCCATGATGGGTGTGGGTGGATGCGCTAACTGTTTACATAATGCGGAGCAGAGCATAAAACCCGTTAAGTAATTATTTGGGCTCCTTTTATCGCGGCGGAGCGTGGGCAAAAGTTTATGAAGTAGAGGACAAAGTCGTCGCAACATTTTACGCGCTCGGTAAATTAATTGATTATGTTAGAGAGAACAACACCTTTTTTATCTCCCTTTCTTTCTGGCTCTTCTTTTTCCATTTCAGTTTGTCTTGTGCTTGTGTTGCTTGGCTGCTGTTGGAGAGTCTGGAATATTTTGCCGTCTCATATTTTATTTTCGCGCCTTGCTTTGTGGCTTTATCACAGTTAATTGACCCGCTCGCCCCCCACCCATGGCCCTTACCAGCTGGCATAACAGTTGAGTTGTCTTTGTGGCCTGGGCAAAATGAATTTTACAACAACGAAAAATTGTTTGTGCTTGCAGCTCTTAAATCAGCGCTGATTTATAGCGACTTCTTTTTGGTCGAGCTCTTGATTTATCGCGCCTTCCATTTGAGCTGCGTAACCCCAAACAAGAAATTGCAATTGAATATAATCGCTAAACACGAAATTCCCAACACACTAAGTGGACTCGCATCAATTATATTGACTCGCAAAACAGTAGATAATTAATCAATGGATTAATCGTTAAACCGCCGAGCGGTTAGCGAACAAAAGCTGACCGTTTCCAGACTTGACTCAATTGTGGCTGGCATCGTGCCTAGTCGTGGGATCTCAATAGAGACTGCAGCTTGGCTGCTTTAGACTTGAAAGAGCTTTAAGCGTTCGACTACATATCAAAGCAGCTTGAAAGCTGCTTGTAAAAAGCCTTTAGTTGAAGATCAGATAAGCTAACTGCAGAAGGTTTCTTCGTATATACTTAGAGCATAGGGCGTGCCAGGGCATAAGATCTGTTTATCTGGCTTTAAGAAGCTTTTATAAAAAGTAACATAGTATATTAATCAGTTTGTTAGACTAGAATAGTGGTTAGCTCATCAAACATTTGATTTGCTTTGGCTTACATAGAGATATTAGATGAATAGGGGCTTTATAGAGCTTTTCTCACTTTGTTCAGTGTAAAATCAACAATCATATTTGATATGCATTAGAAAATATAAAATGCGTAAAAGCAGCCAACGCTCTGAAGGAACTTTGATAACTTTGACAGGGGAATAAAGGCAGGGTATTTGATGTCTCGGGTTGAGTTGAGCAAGGGGATTAATGTCTGGACGTGGCAGCCTTTGGTGCTAGATCGGCAATTGGCACGAGGCTTTAGTTAAATGCTTTACAAATTATTTCAAGTTTCAAAAGCAAATTCAATAGACACAAAAAGTTACCAAGTTACCACGCCCACACAGCCCAGACGCTCATCTAGTCTGGCCTAGAGACGGGCCAACCGAACGAGCCATCAAGTGCGAGCAGCAGCAGCAGCAGAAAAAAAAAACGTAAACTGAGTTCTTTGGCTTTTGCTTTTAGAGTTGTTGTTTTTTTTTTCAGACTGGGCTGGGCCGAGGCCTGGGCCACGTTGCGTATACGCAACGTGAGACAAAACAAGGACAAAAATCTAAGAGGCAAACGGCCAGCAGGCAGCAGCCAGCTACGTTTATTGCTCTCGAGGCCTTAAATTAAAAACCAATTAGCAACATCTGTTGGCCATGTTAACCATTTGTTGGCCACGCCAATGGCTTCAGCTTCATCATCATCACATTTGCTCTAGCCAAAGAGTGACATAGAGACAGCGTGCGAGAGGGAGACGGCAAGCGAGTGAGTGAGCTAACGTAATTCGTCTCTAATTCCTAATTCGAAATTTGTAATTCGAGTAGAACGCTTTTTGTCATTGTTTTTGTTGCTGTTGGCTGATGTTGGCCATGTTTTGTGGTCCTGCAATATGTCAGCTCTCTCTCTCTCTCTCTCTCTCTCTCTCTCTCCCTCTCTGCTTCAGCCTCGGTCCAGGCAATTGGACCATCGCCCATCATCCATCTCCCTGTGTCCCAAGTGTCGTTAATTGAGCACAAATCAGGGCACGAGCACCAGCTGTCCCCAAGTGCATTGTGCATGTGAAAATGGCGAACTGCATTTGGATCTACTACGAGCTGGAACCGTGAACTAGCAGTTCAATATAAGTAGTATCAGAGAATTCAGAAATAGAACTAGAAATAGTTGTGCTGTGAGAGATGAGTTGAGAGAGGTGAAATTGAAATTGAAACTGGAATTGAAACTGAAACTAGAATTGAATCTGAATTGCCAAAGCAACTGGAAATGAAAAGTGAAACTGGAACTGGAACTGTGAGTTGAACTAAAAAGTGAACTAAGAACTAGGAACACTAGAACTGAGAATTGGAACTTGCTTGACTTTCAAAGAAATACGTGAAATTCTCAATTGAAACTAGAATTGAATCTGAAGTGACAAAGCAACAAAAACTGGAACTAGAAGTGGAACTAGAAGTGGAACTAGAAGTGGAACTAGAAGTGGAACTAGAAGTGGAACTAGAAGTGGAACTAGAAGTGGAACTAGAAGTGGAACTAGAACTGGAACTGTGACTTGAATTAAAAAGTGAACTAAGAACTAGAACTGAGAATTGGAACTTGCTTGACTATCAAAGAAATAGTTGAAATACTCAACTGAAACTAGAATTGAATCTGGAACTAGAAGTGGGACTAGAAGTGGAACTGTTACTAGAACTAAAAAGTGAACTAAGAACTAGAAACACTAGAGCTGACAATTGGAACTTACTTGACTATCAAAAAATACTTGAAATACACAATTGAAACTAGAATTGAATCTGAAGTGACAAAGTAAAAAAAACTGGAACTAGAAGTGGAACTTTGACTTGAACTAAAAAGTGAACTAAGAACTTGGAACTTACTTGACTATCAGAGAAATACTTGAAATACTCAGTTGAAACTAGAATTGAATCTGAAGTGACAAAGTAACAAAAACTGGAACTAGAAGTGGAACTAGAAGTGGAACTGTGACTTGAACTAAAAAGTTAACTAAGAACTAGGAACACTAGCACTAAGAATTGGAACTTGCTTGACTATCAAAGAAACACTTGAAATACTCAATTGAAACTAGAATTGAATCTGGAACTAGAAGTGGGACTAGAAGTGGAACTGTTACTAGAACTAAAAAGTGAACTAAGAACTAGGAACACTAGAACTGAGAATTGGAACTTGACTATCAAAGAAACACTTGAAATTCTGAAATGAAACTAGAATTGAATCTGAAGTGACAAAGCAACAAAAACTGGAACTAGAAGTGGAACTTTGACTTGAACTAAAAAGTGAACTAAGAACTAGGAACACTAGCACTAAGAATTGGAACTTGCTTGACTATCAAAGAAATACTTGAAATACTCAATTGAAACTAGAATTGAATCTGAAGTGACAAAGGAACAAAAACTGGAACTAGAGGTGGAACTAGAAGTGGAACTAGAAGTGGAACTAGAAGTGGAACTAGAACTGGAACTGTGACTTGAATTAAAAAGTGAACTAAGAACTAAGAACACTAGATTAGAGATGCTTGCGTGAAGTGCTCAAAAAAAAGAAATAAATGAGACCCAACAAAGAGCACGTCGGGTGTAATCAGCTGCATACAATACTCGTCCAACAGAATCGTAACTGCAGAAGCTAAAATATTTAACTAGCTGAAGACTGCAAACATAAACAAGCTAAAATCTTGTACATTCCGATTCTGAAACTGTGATAGATCGCATTGCCACGCCTCCAATAGTCACCCAGCATTCACGACAAACAAAGCACACGACTCACGCGCTCATCCCTAATCGTAGTTAGTGTTAAACCATTATTTACGGCTTGCATTTGTCTGTCGCTCTAAATACCCTTGCAGAGGAAATTTCAAACCATTGCAAAATGCGTTCAACAGGCAGAAGAAAATCTAGGCAAATCCATAAATCTCGATCGGGATCAACTGAAGGCTCAATGTATTACAGTGTCGTCAATTGTATATAAAAGTATGACAGTATAAGAGTGTAAGAGTATAAGACTAGTCGAGTTCACTTCAATTATGTATAAGATTATGAGAGTACAAGAGTGAACGAATATAAGAGTGTAAGAGTATAAAAGTATACGGCTATGAGAGTAGAAAAGTATAAGAGTATTTGAATACTAGAGTATAAGAGTATAGTAATATGATAGTATAAGAGTGCAAGAGTATACAAAAATATGAACATAAGAGTATACGGCTATGAGAGTAGAAGAGTATAAGAGTATTCGAATACATGTGTATAAGAGTGAAAGAATATGATAGTATAAGAGTGTACGAGTATACAAATATATGAATATAAGAGTATACGGCTATGAGAGTAGAAAAGTATAAGAGTATTTGAATACTAGAGTATAAGAGTGTAAGAATATGATTATAAGACTATGAGATTATATTATATTATAAGACTGTAAGTGTATAATAATAAATGCGTATAAGACATGATATATGAGTGTGATATCAGAGTATAAGAACTTAAGAATGTTTAAGTATAAGAACGGAAATTATAAGTGTGTAACACAATAAGAGACTAAAGTGTAAAGCAAGCCCCAGTATAAGAGTAGACGTGTATAAGAACATGAGAATGAGAGTATACGAATATAAGAGTATAGGAAAGATAGAAACTACCTAGATATAAACATTGCATTCACTTCAATTTAATAAAAACTCTTCGAATTCCGAATTCATCTGAGTTGTAAGTGTCTTCTAGTCGAGAATACCCGACATGTTCACTCATACATACTCATTTGATATGTTTTACTGTCTAGGGTATTCAAACTACGGCATGCCAAAGCCTTATCTTTCATTTTGCTCTCTTCCTTTTTTCGGTTAAGCATAAAATTGTTGTGCAAAATTTATAAGTAAATTGCTTTTAATCTCTCGCGAAGTGTTGGCAAAATACTTTCGCATGCTTGTTTGGGGGTTTTAGTTGCTCGCATGCCAGTGGCTGCGAGTGCGCGGTCTCCATGCACACCTTAGTCAGGTGAGTAGGCGTTCATAAAGGCTGCACATTTTTGTCGAGCTTTTTTTCAAGCTTGCTGAAATGTTTTACTTTAGCTCAATTTTCAGTTTCAGCTAAAGTAAGCCAAACATTTAAGAGAGAGGCAAAAATCTTCATTACTGCCTGACATTAGTTACAAAAGGATTAAAAAGGGCAGCTCTGTTGCACACAGCCAAATCTAGGATTTACATTTTCCATATTAATAATTTGTTAAATACAAATATATATTGTGTAATTGGGGATTTTAAAAGCTAGGAAAGTTATATTATACACAGGGAGAATTTGGGCTTAGACTAACTTATATCTGGTGGACAAACACGTTTCGATATATATGCATATATATAGAGCAAGTATATATACATACATCTATAAGAAAACTGATCTAAATTACTTTTTGCGCTTCTTGGCCGCATTAGGCTCCAGTTTAGTCTGAAATTGCGGCAAATCCGCACAGAAGAGAACCTAAAAGGAAGAAATCATCATATTAAATTAATATCATATTTAAATGAACCAAAATATACAGCTCTAGATAAGCTGCTTACCGCTTGCGCCCAGCCGGCGTATTGTCCATGAAGCTGCCGAAAGTGTTGCGCAACCTCATCATAGATCTTGGTAGTGACGCTCTTCTGGCTGGCCAAGTGTGGCAGATAATGCCGCTGGGCCAGTTTAAATATGTGCGTATCAATGGGCACCGCTTGCAGGTGATTCAACGACATGAGGCATATGCAATCGGCCACCTTGTAGCCAATGCCTGGCAACTGTACCAAAGCTTCACGTGCCTCCGCATAGGGCATGCGACGCAATTGCTCAAACCAATCCATGCCGCCTAGCTTTTCGATCTCTGTTAGCGAACGGGCTATAAACTTGGCCCGATAGCCAAATTTGGCTGCCCGCAACTCAGCGTCCAGCTGGCTACAGGTGCACCCGCCTTGCAGCTCCTTGAGCGTGGGAAAGGTGAACTCATCCTGGCCATTAAAGTGTCCAATTTTGTTGCCATAAGTGGAGCAAAGCCACTGAATCATTGATGAAATACTGAAAGAAAATCATTGTTAGAAACATATTCAAATGCTCCAGATGAGAGGGGCTAACTAAGAGATATGTATATGGAAGAGACATACCACTTCCTTCTGCCCGTTTCATTCATATAACCCTTTCCATGGGTTTATAGGGTAAAAGAAATACTCTTAGCAACAACTGATTATATATAAACAGACTTACCGCTTTATATTGTTATTTTGACTACACATGAAGCAGATAATGTTCTCCAGCGGCTCTTGGGACAACATTCGCACCGGCTGGCCAACAAATTGTTTAAATTTCTCATCTGCAAGCATCCAATTCTTCTGCTGCAACTCCAAATCGAAATCAGAGCGCAAATAATCGCTTAGCAAGGCGGTAAAGTTATTATTTATTAGATTATTCGCTGCAACGTAAGCTTCATAGGCAATATGCTCCTTTTCGGGCGTTAACTCCCAATAGGTACTCAAAGCAACGCCGCAATATTTCACCTTGGGCTCGCTGCATAATTTGCGCCAGCTAAAACGACATTTTCGTAAATATTTTCATAGTTCAATGTTTCAATACGCACCGAAAGCTTTGGCCACCTAGTAGAGTACGTTCTAGATCACATACTTTAGCTTTTAGGTTCACTATGCCACTACTTTTTACGGCTTTTGTCATTTGCGCATTTAAATTGCAAATTGAAATGGAAGAAATACACGAACAGCTGTTTTAAATGCCGCTAAACATCGAAACATGTTTGCTTCCGATTACTTGCAGTGCGAGCATCGGATGGTAATCAAATATGCACATATCGATACTTGATTTGAAACTTTGAACAGGAACAGCTGTTGCCGCCCACCATCTCCTAGTGATAGCCAATATGATATTGAAGTGCGAAAAGTATTGCACGCAATTTTATTCGTGATGGGTGCGTGTGCATATATCGATATTTGATTTGAAATGTTCGAATAACTTCCAATCGCATATGCATTAGCAATAATGCTCACATCTTACTATCTGTCAAACACTTTTCGGTTGTAGCAAACATGTCAAACATATTATATATAAACATATTCTGACATGCTTATATTTAAAAAAAAGTGTTTTCCCATTTAAATACTCAACGTTTTCTTGCTCACGGATTGTCTGCTGCCTGCTAGCGAGTTGGGTGTTGGGTGCACGCGTCCATCTCTAGTTTGAATGCTTACACGGGCTACATGGAAATAGAAGTTATTTAGTATTTAACAATATTAATAAAGATTAAGTAAGTAGTGCAGCAGCGGCAGCAGAACCACTAACAGCTACAGCAGGGAACTTGGCGAGACATTAAACATTCACTAAGAGGAAAACACACACACACATAAACACAATATTATGTCAGGCACCATCAACAATTATACAAACCAAATGTGAGTAAGAAATTCGCAAGTGTGAATCTTGCAATATTTAATGACTAACATAATTTGTAAGCAGGCATGTGGCAACAAATCGTGCTTACGACGAACAGATGCATCCACAGTCCGACTCATTCCAGCAGATGATGGACAGAATGCCGCAGCTCATAGGCGATCCCGGCATCCAGCTTATTAACAGGTAATCCTCACACGCCCCTTGGGCTCGAAGGTTAAAGGTTTCATAAAAAAAAACACCATAGCTATCGTTTCAGCGTGGATGATCGCGACAAGGCCATTGTGGACAACATCAATGCAGATCAGCATGCTGTAGCGCATCTAAAGTACTTGAATTCTGATCGAGATCTTTCGCTGGAGAAACAATCCAAGACGCTGGACAAATACTTGGATAGCCAGGACGACGGTGAGCTACATGGCGCGCACACATAGATCCTATACATAGCTATAATCTCTGCTTCCATTTCTTCAGAGGCTTCGTTGCGCAAATATTTGGTCTTTGGCGTCCAATGGGTCTCACTTGTCACTGAGAACTTATTGAGCCATCCATTTATTGTGCTGCGTCGTCAGTGCCAAGTATATAATGCATCGCAGCGCTACCATTTGCATCCCTTTCAACTGATGCCGAGCATCATGCACTTGCATCGCCGCCAAGGTGTCACCACCCTGTGGAAGGGCCTGGGCAGCTGTTTACTCGTGCGCGGCATGACTCTGGCCATTGATGATGTGATTAGCAAGTTCACCAGTTGGCCAAAGGATGTGGACAGCCGGACAACCCTCAAGCGTTTCGGACAGCACCTGCTGCTGAAGAGGCAAGTGTTCCAGAGGCGCAGCCAGAACTCCCCTAAATTCTCTCTTTGTTTCTATCTGCAGCATTAGCATCGGCCTGGTTGTGCCCTTCTATGCCGCCTCTTTGGTAGAGACGGTGCAAAGTGATATAGCCAGCGAGAAGCCTGGCCTGTTCGATGTCTTTCGCGAGGGCAGTCTGCGCCTCTTCTACTGGAGCTCGCCGCAGAAGGGACGCATGTTGCCCGCCTGGGCACTGATTGGCCCCAGCGTTACCATGGGCATTACCAAGTATCTTTTTAGCCTGGTTATACGCGGCGTTTCGTCGCGCATCATGCGGCGACGCCTGACAATGAAGCAGGAGGAGCGCGGCGCGAAATATCGCGATGATACGCTGGAGCATCAAAATGCCGAGATCTATGCCAACTTGATATCGATGATAACCACCGAAATGTTGTTCTTTCCCTTCGAGACGATCCTGCACCGCTTGCAGCTGCAGGGCACGCGCACGATCATCGATAACCTGGACAATGGCTATGCCGTGGTGCCGATCTTGACCAACTACCAGGGCGCCATCGACTGCTATCGCACCACGATTCTCACCGAAGGTGTGGCCGGACTCTACAAAGGTTTCGGTGCTGTCATCCTGCAGTTCGCTGCGCACGTGGCCGTCATTAAGCTAACCAAGTGGGTCGTTTGCAAGATCACTGAATGCATATCGAGCCGTCCACCCGCGCGCATCGTACAATATTATCATTTGGATCGGGCGACGGCTGTCTTGGCTGGCGTTAACAATTCAAACAACTCCACAACCATATCGCCAAGCATCTCAAGCACCGAACTCGATGTTCATAGCGTTGGACAGAACTCGCTCGATTGATTAGCTTTAGCGTTCGCTTTTGATTTCGTGTTCTACAGAGACACACATATATGTATACATATATATGTATAGATGTATTCTAAATTTCGTGTGGAAGCTCTCTCGGCTCTCTTAATATCTTTATCTATGTCTGTAAGTTGTTTTCCATAAGAGAGTTGGACATGTCTTCATATATTTTTTTTTTCTCGTTTAATTCTATTTCATTTAGCTGTGATAACTTCCACGAGTCTTGTTTCGTTTATATATATGGATATGCATCACATATATATGCATGCATGTATATTTGTAAATGAAACACAATTATGTACATTAGGAGATCTATATACATATATATATTTGATTTTTTTTCCTGTTTCGATCGAGCTGCTTCAAGTGTTTAGCCAAGCATGTTATTTATTGAGAACTGATCTGCGAATTGTTTAACCTAAGCTACGTCTGAAATTATGTAATTAGATTATTAAAAAAAAATTATATATATTTGAATGAAAACACAAAAAAAAATTTAAATTTTAAAATAAATTTAACAAATCTTTTAAGAGTGTTCAGACACAACAAAAACCAAAATGTTTTCAATTTAATAATGAATATTTAGGTAAATTTATAAAAAAAATAAATAATTAAATATATAAATGAAATAAATCTAGGCCAATTTAAAGAGTATGAAAGAGAATGTTAAATTATAAAATATGAAAATTAAAAAAAAAAAAAAAATAATAACCCGAAATATATGAAATTATATAAATTATTAAGAATTTAAATCAAATTTAGAACAAGTTGAATTATACAAAAATATAAAATATACAAAGTAATAAATAAATAAAATTAAATTTAGACTTAAATTTAAACAAATCAAAAGTCATATGCTTAAATATTTGATAAAGCAAAAATTTGTAAGTATAAAATAAAAAGCATGAAAAAATATATAAATGAATAAAAAAAATAGAGAAATATGTTAAAAATAAAAAATGTTAAAAAATACATAAAAATATCATAGAAAAAAAAAACAAAGACAAACATGATATAAAACAAAAACAAATAAGAAATAATAAAACAAGAGCATTAAAATATATAGGAATAAAAAAAAAATAATTTAAAATAAAAAGTAAATAAATTTACTCAAATAAAAAATACAAATATTGTGAAATGTGATAACAACGACCTCAGGGCTCAAAAATAATTAAATGGATATATATATTTATAATTTCGAAACTAGACGCGCTCCCAGCAATGTGCACACAAGGAGGAGGAGTAGGAGCTGATCCTCAGACAATTAGATGCCTTTGTTGCAAAATTTGAGGATTGACTACGCCCCTGATGGGCGTAGAGGGAGTCATTAAACTGTAAAACGAGTGGCAAATGACTCCAGAGAGAAAGAGACAACACACAAAACCAATATACTCCTTTGAACAGCACGAAGGAGCGTATAAAAAACTGAGTTGATCTTTGGAAATATCATAAATTGTGAGCCAATAGAACTGCAATACTCTGCCTGATGCTCAGCTGATAATCGAATCTCTTTTGCGCCATAAACAAAAACTCGATTTGCTTACTTTACATAACTTTATCTAGGATATTGTTGCTCTATACAATGTAAGGCATAACAGAAAGAAAGATGTGAAATGAACATTAAAGCTAGCTGCAGTTTACTCCGGCTTGTAGGTGATGGACTCATCCTTGAAGTTGTGCACTTGCTCATACCAGATGTCGTCGGGCGCATCGTCCTCCGGCTGTTCGTAGAGCGTGGGCAGTGGCGGCGCTACTTGGGGCTTGCGCAATGGCAGGATCGTGTCGTAGATGTAGACCAAGCCATTTGTGGAGCCAGGCACTGCGCTGCCCTGCACCCACATCACATTGTATTTGGTGTTGATGCGCCAGATGCGCAGACCTTTGCTGATGCGCCAGCGGTTGCCCATGTGTCCGGGCAGCTTGGTGCCCGGCCAGACGCGACCCTTTTCGCCGCCGCCGCCAATGTTGCCGGGACGACGATGCGTCTTTGTCACGCCATGAGATGCGGGCATGCCCTTGAAGCCGTGTCGCTTAACCACGCCCTGGAATCCATGGTACACGCTGCAAAGAATTCCAATGAGAATTAGCTATATGAACTCTGATTACTCCTACTCCTCTCGTCACTCACGTCTTGCCGCGCACATCGACAAATTCGCCCACACGAAAATGTCCCACGTTCAGTGGCGTGCCAGGCGCTAGAGCTGCCTGCGGTGACACTATGAAACGTGCTAGGTTCTTGGTGGGCATCACACCAGAGTCACGAAAGATTCCACAATACTCTTTGGTCAGCTGGGCGGGATTTGTGCTCTCCGCTCCCACCAAGACGCAGCCATAACGATTCAAATTGTGTACGTTGGGCTTATGTGTGGGCTTATATTCCTCTGGCGGAATATATTTAACCACATGGTTGTCCACCACCTGCAAGAGGGTCGTGCGAATGCGTTCTCCATTCTTCAGCCAAAGTGGATATTGACCAATCTTGCGAGCAATCAAACCGCAACGACGCACAGTCGGTGTCCAGGGCTCGGTAGATACGGGCGCCTCAATCGTTTTGATCAGCTGCTTCTGTTCGTAGGTCTGTACGCCTTTTATTAAAGCCGGAGTGCCGTAGGTATCATGGATTACTTCCTTGATGAAACTGCGATTTTCGCCAGTCACTTGATCATCCCTATGCTGCAATCAGTTGACATTAGTTTGGCTGTTGTTACAGATTAAATTAGTTAGCTTACTGAGCGCTCTTGGCGTATAAACCAATAGGGATTCCTTAAACGAGGCCGGCTCAAGTGTCCCTTGTCGCGCACTTGTGTAACAGAGCAGGCGCTTCCACTCAGCCTGTTTTTTATCAGAGAAAACCCAACTATATAGTACATAAATGTAAATGTTAAGTTTTATACATACCGCAGGCCTGCCAAATCGCTTAGAACAGTGCGCAGCATATTAATTATATAATTTTTTAATACAAAAAATCAACTTAAATACATAAATAACAATTATGCGGCACACGGTTAGAGCTTAGTGGTGAGCAGCCATATAGCAAAAAGTATCGATAGTTAAGAGCCATCAAGGAGCAGAGCGCTGTCAGATGAAGGAGGCAGTTCGATTCATATTTATGAAAGAATCTCAAAAATTACTCTATTACATGTGCTGTTGCTATTTATTAAGTTTTATTTCTTTATGATGCAGCAATTAACTAAATAGTCGATATTGTACTGTACCCGATACTTTTCAAATTACTCATAATTTGGGTGTGAAATATCGAACAGTATCGATAGCTTGTTTTTAATGTAGCAGCTTTGTCAGCTATGGCAACTCTGGCACCCTTTCAAGAAACTAAACACGTGCAACGCGCTCTTTGCGGCGTGTTCTGTTTCTTTTTCCATTTTCCGTTGAGTTTTCGTTGACAACAGCAACAAAATGGGCAAGAAAACAAAAGTAGGAAAAACGCGCAAAGATAAATTCTACCAGTTGGCCAAAGAGACTGGCTTTCGCTCGCGTGCCGCCTTCAAGCTCATCCAACTGAATCGCAAATTCGGGTTCCTACAAGAGTCGCAGGTATGCATCGATTTGTGTGCCGCACCTGGCGGCTGGATGCAGGTGGCCAAACAGAATATGCCCGTCTCCAGCATTGTGATCGGTGTCGATCTGTTCCCCATTCGTCCAATTGCCGGCTGCATTGGCCTTGTCGAGGACATCACCACAGAGAAATGTCGCCAATCCCTTACTAAGGAGCTGCAGTCGTGGAAAGCTGATGTGGTGCTGCACGATGGTGCCCCAAATGTTGGACGCAACTGGCTCTACGATGCCTACCAACAGATCTGTCTCACACTGAATGCCCTAAAACTAGGCACACAGTTCCTCCGTAGCGGCGGTTGGTTTGTAACGAAGGTCTTCCGCTCCAAGGACTACAATGCGCTGCTCTGGGTGCTCAAGCAGCTCTTCAAGAAGGTGCACGCCACCAAGCCCAGTGCTTCGCGTAAGGAGTCTGCCGAAATCTTCGTCGTCTGCCAAGGCTACCTGGCCCCAGACCGCATTGATCCGCGTTTATTGGATGCAAAGTATGTGTTCGAGGAGCTCGACTTGGAGGGTAAGCAAAAGAACAGTCTTCTGCATCCAGAGAAACAGAAACGCGTCAAAGCCGAGGGCTACACAGAGCAAGACATTGCCCTGCGCAACGATCTGGCTGCCTCGAAATTCATGCAGGCGGAGAATGCCTTGGCTGCCCTCCAGGGCATCGGCTCCATCCGCATCGACGATGAGCGGATCGCCAAGCACAAGAGAACCACAAGTGAGATCTTGGAATGCTGCAAGGATCTGAAGGTGCTGGGACGCAAGGACATCAAGGGTCTGCTGCTCTGGTGGAAGCACATCAAGGAGGAGCTATACAAGACGGAACCAGAGGGCGTCATAGAGGAAGCAGAAACGGAGCAAAAGCCAGTTGAGCCTCTAACGCAAGAGCAAATCGAGGATATGGAGGACGCCGAGCTGCAGCAACAGATCGAAACTCTCGCCGACGAGGAGCAAAAGGAGCTGAAACGCAAACGGAAAAAGACGCTCAAGTCGAAGGCGAAACTCCACGAGAAAATGAACCTCAACATGGTCATCAAAGGCGACGACGGTCCAGTGGAGGAGGGCGAGCATGAGATCTTCGATCTGAAGGACATCAACAGCGTTAACGAGCTAAACGACATGCTCGACGTTGAACCGGACTTCGATGTGGAGGGCGAACCCGTGGAGCGTGCCAAATTGCCCAAATACAAGAAATACGACAAGGATGACAAACGGATGGACGACGATGCCAACTATGAGAACGATGATGAGCCGGAGCTGAGCCAGGAGGAGGACAGCGACAGCGACTACGACCAGCAGGGACTCGGCCTGAGCGACAATGACGACAATGAGGATTCGTCGAATACGAAGGGCAAGAAGAAGAAACAGCGAGGTGAGCATCCCTTGATCAAGTCCGGGGACTTCCGGGACAAGGAAACGCGGCGTCAGCAGCGTGTTGCTCTCTGGTACGAAAAGGAAAATCTACAGAACATTGGCAACGAGGACGACGATGATGAGGAGAACTTTGATCTGGATAATCTGGCCAAGGCTTACAAGGACAAAGGCGTGGCTGTGCTTGGCGAGAATCGTCCGTCTACGGCTGCAGATACCGGCACCCTAGCCCTGGGCAAAAAGGCCAAGCGACGTGCCAGGCACGATGTGCCGAAGGAGGACAGCAGCTCAGAGTCATCCGACTCGGACTCGGAGCAGGAAGCGGATGAGAATCCTGTGGCGGGAGATATGGCTAAAGGTAAGATGAAAGCAGGTTTTGATTGATGATGGAATGGAGATATATAGAATAGGTGTAGCTGAGAAGGAATTCCAGGAATGATAGAAATCAGAAGGAGAGAGAAAGAGAGATAAAGCGATTGGAAAGATGATGTAGAAGCAAATATTCAAATGTGAAGGAGTTCTGTCTAGGACTTAGATAAGAGACTTGAGAAAATAGAAAAGAAAGAGAGAGAGAGACACAATAACCTATATTAAAATAGAAAGAGATAGCCATATAAATATGTGATAGCCAGCAACAGATGTTACGATTAAAGATGTAATTGATATATATAGCCTAAGGCAGAGATTGAGGAATGGATTGGGGAGGTAAAAGATAATCCCAGACCAAAGCTAGAATCGCATTTGAGAGATCATTATCTATATTGAAAATATCAAATAGAGAGAGAGAGTGAGAGAAACCAATGAATAGCGAATTCGCTAAAAGAAAATAATATTGATATAGAAAGTGAATAATGTCTAGATAGATTGATGTGTTCCAATACGTAGATACTCCAGAATGACGTTAGACTGTGATGAATAAAGAGCAAATGGAAGAGAGAGAGAGAAAAGACTTCATTATCCATTACACATGTGATAAACCCATTTATATATATATACTAATCCCTGCTGTAATCCCCGTTTCTAGCACCAAAGGCAAAGAAGATTCGTCTGACCGAGGAGGAACTCGCTTTGGGTGCTCTGCTCGTGCGTGGCAAGAAGACGCGACGCGAACTGGTGGATGCTGCATGGAATCGTTATGCATTTAATGACGACAACTTGCCCATTTGGTTCACACAGGATGAGGCCGAGCATATGACAAAGCCACAGCCGGTGCCCAAGGAGCTGACGGAGGAGTATCAACGGAAGGTGCAGGAGCTGAATGTGCGACCCATCAAGAAGGTGATGGAGGCGAAGGCGCGCAAGAAGCGACGCGCCACCAAGCGCCTGGCGAAGGCCAAGAAAATGGCCGAAAAGATCATGGAGAATGCGGACGCCACCTCCCAGGAGAAGGCCAAGCAGCTGAAGAAGGTCTACAAGAAGGCGCAGGAGAAGAAGAAGGAGATCACCTATGTGGTGGCCAAGAAGCACACAGCCTCGCGTCGTGCACGACGTCCAGCTGGCGTCAAGGGACGCTATCGTGTCGTCGATCCCCGCGAAAAGAAGGACAAGCGCTCCATTGTGGCCAAGAAGCGACGCGAAAAGGGCAGCAAAGGCAAAGGCAAGGGCAAGGGCAAGCGCTAATGCAGTCGTCAGGGCTCATCGGCGCCTTTATGTAAATGCTAATGTATAGAATAAATAGAAACTAGTGGAATAATATGCAAAATACAACATTCATTTGCTTAACATACTGTTAGGTAACATATAGAAGCGTTACAGCTGTCGCAGAAGATTCGATTTTAGCGTAACAGTCTGTAAGATCGGGTCTGTAAGCCATTTAGCATGTAATGTTTGCTTAGCAGAAAGAAACAGTGCCTTAACATGTGCTTAACAGTCTGTTAAAGTTCATATCCGAGTCTCTAAGATCAACTGTGACATTTTCATTCATATATAATTAACAGATTAACTCATATATAAAGGACATTGCATATATACATAATGTTGGGTTAACATATTACTGTTAGGTGCCGCTCAAAGTGTACTGTTAGGCTGATACTCGTAGAATTTCTCGCCATCCTGCTCGCTGCTGAGCCGCAATTTGTGCTCCTTGAGCAGCTTGCTCAGATGATGGCTAACATTGTAGGCAGCCGCTGGCCAGAGCTGCTCGGGCGTCTCCTTATAGACGACCTTGACCACATCCAGAGCCTGCCACGCCTTGCCCGGCCGTTGGCTGAAGAAGTGCAGAATCTGTTCCTCGCGCTGATTGCGATGATTGATGTAATATTGGATTTTCTCAACGGGATCGGGTATGATGTTGCCGTGAGCGGGATATATGATCGATGGCTGAATATCCAGTATCTTCTTCAGGCTGTGCATGTAGTCGAAGAGGTCCTCGAAGACGGCGGTGCCCTCGCCTGCGAAGCATATAACACATTTCAGTGGAGATCCTGGAGGACTCTGCTTCTCCACTCACCCAATATGCAGTCGCCGCTGAAGAGTGTGCCGTCGTCCATGGTCAGCACAACGTGATCCGTTGTGTGGCCAGGGGTGTGCACTATGCGCACTTTGGCACCAGCGACGGCCAGCTCCTGGTCATCCTTAAGCTGCCGCACAGGTATGTGAGCTGGTATTTCCTTGCAGGAATCGTCGCTCGAATCCTCCAGGCTACGCGGAAACTTGTAAACCTGACAATCTGCATTGATGGGCACTACAGTTAATAAAGACGCACACATACATACACATACACATAAAAATAAAATAGTGTCAACTATTTAGGTATTTCGCACCTTTGTCCGCCAGCTGCTTGCTGCCCACAATGTCCTTGACCCCGCCCACATGATCGTGATGCCAGTGCGTGAGTATAATTGTGCTGATTGTCGCCTGCTCCTGTCGCAGCACCCCCTTCAGGTGATCTATATACTGCGGCACATCCTCATCACCTGTGTCAATAAGAATTCGCCTAAGAAAAGATGAAAATTGAACTTTGGATCGCACTTGGAAATTCGAATCGTACTTTTTGCCGTTGCCCAGTAAATAGGTGTTTGTGCCTTGCAGGGTCATCGGGCTGGGATTGCAGCCAAGTATGCGTATTATGGAGGCGCTGAGGCGTGTAACCGGCGGTATAAGTGCCATTATATTTGAAGAATTCTATATCAGCCGCTGATTCTTAAGCACATAAATAAATCCAAAGCAAACGTTATCGTCGATCAGCTGCTCCGCAATAGTGATGCGACAATTGACTGTGTACTCGATGCAAGATATCGAAACTTGGCGCCAAGTTGAAAGCTGTGGCACCCTGTGGCTGCTTTATCAACACACTAAGCATGTATGGTCATCAATATACATTAAATATATTATCAGCAATTAGTAATGCATAATTAATTCCTGTTCATAATATATGAGCCTCGCATATTTGTAGTCAAGTTAGTTAACTAACCAGCCAGCAATTAACTATCGTATCGCTGTCGATAACTTGTACATCGATGCTTTCGATATATACCGCTAACTTTCAAAATCAATTTCAAATTTAATTGCCCTTGCCTTGCGCACCACTTTTCCCTTTCACAAGACATTTAAGAGTAAACACCAGTGATTTTGATTTTTTGTATTATTTTCTTAAGTTTTCTTTATTTTTGTTTTGTTTGCTTTTCTTTTGACTAGGATGCAGATGCTGTATACATACTATACATGTATATATATAGATAACTATTTTTTTTTTGTTTTTTTTTTTTTTGCTTTCATTTTGATGCGTTTACAAATTACAAAAATTATGAACTTAAAAAAGTTCAACTATGTTCTTTGTTTGTTAATATCTTTGCTTAAGTTTTTAGAAATAGAGAGAGATAGCTATATGGCCAAAACAACGAGGGAGGAACAGAGAGAGACAGAGAGAAAACATATTGTGCCTGCATACAAGATATAATAAAGAAAAAAAAAACATACAAAATACAAATAAATTGTTATTATATATATAAAGTAAGAGTTAGTTGAAAATGCATTTCATGTTTGTAATTTACATAATAATAGTGATAATAATAATGAGTAATGCATAAATCGAGACATAGTTAAGAGTTGGATAATTGAGTTTTGCATTTTTTAATAATAATATATTATGCATATATGTTTACGCTAAAAATTAAGGTTTTCGTTTTGTTTCGCATTTATATAATATTGCATTACTTTTTGGATTTCTTTCATTTAAGTTTAAATTTCACTTTTGTTTTGTTTTAATGGCCACGCGTGTTTTGTTTTGTCTTTTGAGTGTTTCGTTTGCTTTTTGTTTTTTCTTTTTGCAAAAAACAAAAAAAAAATGTTTTTTGTTGAACACATTTCTTTGACCTGGCTAATTACTAAAGTTATTTCATTTCCTTCTTCTTTTAGCTGCTCTTTTAATATTGTATATATATAAAATTAAAAAAGATACAATCCTATATGTATATATATATACGCTAGATGACTGCTATATATAATGTAATGTGGAAGAGAACGTAAAATAGGAGAGGGAGACAGAAGGGAAGAACAAAATATGAAGGAAAAGACAACCGAATGAATGGAGCGAGAAAAGCTTGACTAAACTATTGGAACTATTCTCACAATATGCACTAGATAATGATTGATGATTCCATTTTCTGTTCGATTTCTTGTTTGTTTTGGGCTTTTTGTTTCTCAACTATATATGTAAATATCTATATAAAAATGTATATACTATATATACTTGTATATTTATATATATACGTATAAACTGACTGTTGTTGCGTGTATCGGTCGTCATCTTAGCTGATCATCTCGCGGTATTTCAATTTGTGCTTCGATAACATATCGGTGACAGTCACCAGCTTTTTGATCGATAGTATATGCGATAGCTCCTGCAATTCCGGCAAATACGAAACGCAAATGTGATGCAATGTGGCTAATTCGCGACCTGCGAAACGTACCAAAAAGAAAGGCAGCATATAGATATCGATAAATATCGATGAGTGTGCATTTGGCTTACCCGTATCCTGTGCATTGTGATTGGTATTCTGTTCGCCAAACATACCCAACGGCGGATTCGGATCGCTGACTAGCGACAGCTGATCCAAGAACACGATCATGCGCTCCTTGTTCTTGAGTATAAACGGATTCACCACCTCCATATATTGTTCCTGCAATGATAACGATTAAACAATAGATAAGCATGTCTAGATTGCCAGCCTGTGGACTTGGACTTACCTTGCCGCCAAATTCAATTAGATTTGCCAGATTCTGGAGGCACTTGGCCACCATAATTAGGGATCGGGTTGCCGCCGTCGGCGGCGTCTCGCTAACCAAGCCAAATTGTCGTGGATTGAGCAGCGAGGGACAGAGCAGACGCAGGAATATAAAACCGGACACGACACGCGTGCGCACCAAACGCTCCGTTGGCCACTTAGCAACGACCGCCTTCTGCAAGCAGTTGCAGATGTAGCGCACGTTGCGCGGACAAGCGTCCGGCGATGTGAATATGGATTGGGTGACCAGGTCGAGTATCTGCAAGAGGAATTCAGCATTGGTGCACGCATCGTCGTTGACATCCATTTTGGTTGGATTCAGCTCGGCCGACTGCTTGCTCTCCAGGATGCGCTGCACCGTCTCGCTGACGGCCGACTGCAGGAAGCCGCTGCATTCGGTGCGCATGTACAAGTCCATGAGGGTCGTCGCCAGCGAGGCACCACGGAACAGGGTTGTGGTCTCGTTCTCCCGGGCCACTTCCGCCTGGCAGAGGATGCGTATCAATTCCGTTTCGCGTTTCTCGTGCCGAAAGACACGCAACAGTGCCGTGGCCAACGGCACGCGATCATTGTGACAGAGCTCGGCCAGCGCCTTCACAGCATAGAGTTCCGGCTCGAGCAGCAACTGCTGCAGTGGACTGTACTCCTCGCACGGCATTATCAGATCGTCCAGATAGCGCATGCGCAGGCGCAACGAGCCCCACTCGCCCATCGGCGTCATTCCTGTGAGCTTGTACCAGTCCTCGGTCTCCTGCCCGTTCTTCAGGCTGGCCAAGTCGATCGTCAGTTCGGCCACCTCCGAGTCCTTGCCCCGTTTGCCACGGGAGACGACGGTAATTGTTAGGGAGACAACATCTGGGGGTACATCACTGTGGAACGGAATGGAATAGAACAATGTTAATACTCAATGTTAACACTCAATGCCATAGTGAGAGTAACACTTACTCTAGTACAAACTCCTCCTCCCAGACGGGCTCCGGCGCAATCTTCACCCTGGTCTTGCCGACCTTGACCTGATTCAGGGAAATACTGCAATAGGGATGTGGCACGAGTTTGAATGGCAATCGATGCGCCTCGAGCACATGCAAGTTGAGGCAGCGCAGCTCGCGCAGACGCGAGACCTTCTTCTGGGCACGACTCAGCTGCGAATCGCATTGGGCTTTCAGAGCATTGATCCACTCCACATAGCTCTCCTGGCTGGGGGCGCACAGATAGGTGACGGTCGCCAAGCAGGGCAGGGCTCGCTCCACAATCTGGAAGCAATAGGGTCGCTCCCAGAGCGAGTCATGGCACTGATATAGATAGGCGCACGATAAATCGATGAGGCCTTTTGGTTTAGTCTTTTTTGGATTGTCATAGAAACAGAGCTGCGTTTCGGTGCCATCGTTGATCAGCGCAAAGTACAGTTGCTTCCACTTGGTCGTCTTGTCCGATTTCTTGTTGAGATGACCGTGATGCTTGATGCCCTTGATCTTCTTCAGGCCAATCTGGTCGCGACACTCACGTAGCGTCGCATAGATCTTCTCGGCCGCCTTCTCCACCACGTACTGCTGATTGAACTCGGGCTGGGTGCCATTGACGACGGGATGATTGAGTGAGTGCCCCTCGACAATTTGCTCCTTGCGATAACGATTGATTACCGCATCGAGGCATTCGAACGTTCGGCCGCCCATCAGATAGCGCACACCCTTCTTCTCGATGCGAAATCTTTGTATCTGATTGTTGATGTGAAAGAAGAGCGAATAGTCACCGGGTGAATTATCGCTGGGTCGCACCAGGAAACTGCCAGGACCAGCTGCAAAACGGCGAGAAAAGGACATTATAAAGGGTTTAAAAATAAAAATATAAATAACAATAATAAATGCTGTCTCTCAACCTAAAGATCAAGTAATTTCTAGCTTTAAAATGCCCTAACATTTAATTAATCATAACATATCGATATTTATCGATTGTTCAATCACTCACCCTTGACCAGCATATCGACGGCCTCGTTTTTTGTGCAATTTGGATGGAACCAGGGAAAGACCGTGTTGGGATCAATAGACACATCGAGATCATCAACCAGCTCACGGAAGATCATGCCTTGCTCCCCGGTCCGATGGGCAGTCACCCACAACCAGCCATCGCCCATGTCATTGTGCACGAAGAAGATGTCGCCCTTCTGGAAGCTCAACTCATCCGTTTCCGGCATTTTCGTATATGGTAAAATGGCAACGACGCGTTTCTTATCGTTCACTGGCTCGGGCGGTGCGACGGGTATGACCAGACGTTCCCGCTTCAACAGATCACTGCACGACGTATAATATCCAACGAGATCGCTTAGCGAAATGAATTGACGTCCGCCTATGTAGAAATCTCCACAGACTGCCGTAATGCTGTGGGGATAGAGAGAAATGGTAAGGTTTAAAATATTATAGATAGTTATCGATATCTAGGGAAAGTCAAAATAGTTCGATCACGAGTTAAGTTTATCGAGTTATCGATAACTTGTGTATATTCCACAATCAAATTGGACAACTATCAAAACTAGTCATCAAATTTAGGAATATAGATTATCTAAATATCTAGATTATAAATGAAGGTAGTGTTGCCTGCACACAGGGTATCTGTCAGTCGTGCCACTTACCGAAAATGATTGATGCCTGTGCGACCACAATAGCTGAGCACATAGGAACCAGGCTTGCGATCACTTTCGCGCACTTTGAACGAGAATGGCGAATTGAAGAATTAGAACATGTTGATGTATCGATAATAGATAACACCCACATATGTATATATGCGGTATACTCACCCAGATAACTCCCCAATTTGCCGCTGCCACGCAGACGTGCCTCCGCCGAATAGCGATCCAATCGTCCATGATACCATTCACTCTCCGGCGGTGCAATTATCGCCGGACGTTCGCCTGCAAGCAAGTAATGTTGAAAAATGTGCCAAATTATCAGCATTGCACAACACGTAAGCGACAAAACCAAAGCAAAGACAGAACAGAAAATGCAAAATCGATTTTCCCCGATAATGAAAATTCAATGCCACAACTTTATCAAATTGAAGTGATTATATATAAGTGTGTGTTGAAGTAGATAGCTATTTATCGATAACACATGCTTGCCTAATCGATACCATGTATATCAACAAGGATTTTAGATATAGCCAAAAGCATACAAATAAACTTACTATTAAAATAGTTGTTTTGTTTGAAAATCATGTATTTATATTTAATCACATCGATAATTATCGATAACAATGTGCAGCAATTTCTGCACGAATTCTCATATGCACACATTCGATGACACAGCCAGCAGACTACGAAATATAATTTCTGTTATCGATAGCTGCAATGGGCTGGTGTCAATTGAGTATGTAGATATTTATGTATATATAAATGTTTATAAATACATGTATTTGTGTATGTGTGTGCACTTGTTCTATACTCTAGTGATGAAATCATAAGAATTATCAAACAATAAAGTGACCGCAAGCTGCGCAGTTTCTAAATACACTAGAAATAAAAATAATAGAAATATACAAGTCTATAAGTGTGCGCATATCTATTGGTGATTAAAGCTGCTGTATATATGTGTGTATGTATGTGTGTGTGTGTGTGTGTGTGTGTGTGTGTGTATGCGTGTGATAACCGATAGCATGTCATGAAATGCAGCAGCCGAGAGGCAAGCGGCCATTTTGTCAATACAGCTGGCAACGCTGCCATAGAACAAATGTTGACAGCGATCAATTGTCAACAAACACATTTATCGTTTATCAAATTGAAATGCAATAAGCGAACACGCACACGCGCACATACACAAACATTCCAGCTAAAGGTCACGCATGTGTTGAAATAGAAAAAAAAAAAGAGGGAGAGCGAGAGAGACTACTGTCAAATAAGCTGACGATCAATCGTAGGTGAAAGAAAGGGAAAGAGAGCAAGACCGAGAGAGAGTGGGCAGAGAGCGAGTTAATCGCATGACTCAGAAACAGCTACGCAGACGCAATAATTGCCAAAGCTTTAGCTTTATTTTTTCTGCCTTTCTGTTTTGTTTTTGAATTTGTGACGCATGACGCATTGGCACGCGCGCTTAAAACATTCAGTAGCCCGTGCATTGCACCTTGGCTGCCTAGAGCCAGTCACAAGGCTGCGCTTACAAACAGCTGATGATTCACCTAATGTAAACACACATATACTTGGGTGTGTGTTTGTAAATGTTTTGAGGAAGGCAATCTATATATGTATGTATGTAAATACACATGCATTTACATAGATTTGTATGAATGTTGCCATATGTTTACAATTAGGGGGCAGCGAGCAATGCAAAGCCACAAGTTCGAATTGCGAACCGGTTCTTCATATGTAATATTAAATGCATACAAAGGGCTCTGATTCATAATACATATGTTTATATGTATGTAAGTATGTGTTTAACACTCACCATTCAGCATATGCGGTCCATCGAATTCATCCTGATCCAATTCCTGTGCCAGATCGTTCAAATCAATGCCACCAGCGGCCATCATGGCGCCGAGACCCGTTATGCCGCCCAATGCCGCTAGGTTGCCGTCATCGGAGCCGCCCGTTGGCGAGCCAAGTTTATCTTTCTGTATGACAACGTCCACATTACCCAAACGCATTAAATCTGCCATTGATTCGTATTTTTGTTGTATGTATGTATGTGTGTGTTTTGGTATTTTTTGGTTACTTTTTATGCAAATGCTAATATGCGTATGCGCTTATGTATTTGTTGCTGTTTATCTATGTGCGTAAGCAGCTGTGCAGATGTTTTGTATGCGTGTATTATATGTATGTGTGTTATTGTTGTTGTTGCTTTGTTTTGGCTGTGGCGCTGTGCAGCAGCAGCAGCGCACGCTGCGCCCAACTCACAATAATAATAATAATTATTATTGTTGTTGCTGTTGCTGCTGTTGTTGTTGTGCCAGTGATGCGTCGAGCTGTAATAATGCAAAATAGACGCAGGCGACAAAAGCCAAAAAGAAAGAAAGACAGAGAGAGAGAGAGAAGGCATGAGTTAGTGAGAGCGCATGTATGTATATATATATATGTATGTACATACATATGTATGTATGTCTGACTGTGCATGCGGCTGTGAAAGCAGCAAAGACTTTGCATGTGTGTGTGTGGGTGTATGTTGGCCATGTGGGTGGCGTTAATGAGCAAATAGAATATACAAGCAATTAGTTATAAACAAAGTGCAATATGCATGACTGCCGCATATATGTAACTGCATGCGAGTTAGAGTGTCTGGCTGTAGTATATGTACATTCATATGTGTGTGTATGTCTCTACGAGAGAATGCCGGCAAAAGCATGTAAGCAAAGAGCGCGCCGCCGTCTCGTCATTGTCGCGCACTTACATGTATGCATGTATCGGTGTGAATGTGTGTGTGTGTATATATATGCTGCATTAGAGCTGTGCTGTCTCGTTCAGACTTTTGTTCATTGCAACTAGTTAAACTGAGGAATTGAATTAGATTGCTGAGATACATTGAATGATTATGCAAATGTAACACATTAATTTGCATCCAAACGATTTAGGAAATATTAAAATCAATAATGAATATTAAAAAGCGAATGGAGCATAAATGGGCAAATGAACGATATTTAAATAGCAGATTGGTTCATTTGGAGATACATGGAACTTATCAACTAATTCAATTGAACGAGAGAGTACAACTCAATGTTGTATATACATACACTTACATACACATGCACTCGCAGTTATGCATCTACATACAAGGAGCAATGGCACAATAAAAATCAAATGGAACCAAGAAAAACGTTGAATGAAAATTTCTCGTTTCCGTTTTGCCGTCTGACAGCGAGTGCTGAGCACATACACTCAACCACATACAACCCCCACCCCCAAACCACAATCAAGAGTTCAAAAACGAGCGAGAAAACAATGTACAAAGTTTTTAAGTATAGACGGCAAGCAAAATAATCGAATACTTCTTATTTTTAAATATTTCTTTTTTATATGAAGCGCTCGTTTATCCTAATTGCTATACAATAGGCGGCTATTTAACGACAAATACCGTTACCGTTTCAATTTAACGAAACGTATATATGTGTGTGTTTGGTTGACCATTCGACAACGAGAAAAATACGAAGCATAACGTACTCAAATTTTGGACTCCACCCTCTTGGGGTATGGCCACCCCTTTTCAAACACACGGACAATATGCGACACGCACACACATACACATACACTTAAGGCAGACTAGCTCGGGGCAATGCAAACGAATAAGACAACAAAAGAAAGCAGCAGAAATTTTCTACACTTACAATGTATACGTCTCTATGTATGTATTGTAGATATGTGCGCGCCTGTGTTCGTTTGTGTATGTTGAGTATAAGTGTGTATATGTGTGGGTATGTGTAAATTTTAGCACCAACGATACACACAGACACACGGGAGTCGCACACTAACACAACGAAAACAAAAATCACGATCAGCACTAATCAGGACATTTCCAATACGGTATATGTTTTTATATTTATTTGGCAAATTAATTCACCGAATTGTGGTTTTTGGAAAGCACAGCCAATTTAGAAATATTTTGGGGGTTCGCCGTTGCTGTGTGCCCGCACCGTGCCCGTACAATACGCGTTTTGTTTTGCGGCGCACACACACAATGGGGATGTTGATATCATGACATCGAAACATCGATTCAAGACATGATGGTACTTGCGATTTTTGCCATATCGATACTTTCAATCGATTGTAAAATTGCAACAAAACTGAAAATCAAAATTTTGTTGTGTTAAACATGTTTCATAAAATTCTAAAAATGTAAACAATAATAAACGCAAATCAGAAAATCGATGTCTCTACGTTTTTGGTAATCCAATAACAATTTGAACAAATTATGTAAGAAAGGTTTGATTAATCGGCGCTTAGCAGCTGTTTCATATAGTATCGGCAAGCAGCCATCTCTGAGCACGACAGTGCATCGATATATTGATCGTTACACAGCTCGCACCTCTATTACAAAGTATTGCTTTTAACTTTTTGATAATGCGTGCGCGTTCTTGTCGTTTGTTGTTAGTCGCAGTGCGTTCAAATAGTTAAACTCAATAGCAAAATTGGCTAAATGTGGAGCTCAAACAGTGTACAAACATATACATATATACAAATATCAATAAAGACAACTCCAGTTGAATTGATAATCAGTTAATCAGGTGTCCCGCTATTGGCAGCTAGCCGCACTCTGAGCCAAATAAACACACGCACAAACGTACACACACACAAACATCTACTTACCATATACGTACATAGCTATTATATTTAGCTGCAGGTTGCAGCTGCATCGAAAATCCTTAACAAAGCAGACTCAGCTTCACAACAATGATCCATTTGGATACAACAAACAAAAATCAATCGCCAATAATGCAGCCATTGCCATTTTACCAGGTAAGCGACACAGTTAATATGAAATTGCAAATATAAAAGAACTGCAATAAATGCAGCAGCGTGTCAAATGTTTCGATTGGCATTCAATTAATTTGCCATTGTTGTTAGAGCCCAAAGTATTGCGCATTGTTAATTCAGTTTTGCTCATGGAACGCGCGTTGATAAAAAAAAAACACACACACACTATACATAAATACACAACATATACATATACAAACACACCCAGCTGTTTTGCACAAAAACAGACTCATATAAAGTGAATAAATTACAGCAAGGCTTTTAGCGAATAGATTTAAACGGCTGTAGGCCCAGCCCAGAAAACCATAACAGAAAAACAAAAACAAAAATAAAACAGCTGCGTCGCACTTTACACATGCGAAAAGAGGGGCACGGCAAAACCAACGATAATCGTGTGTGCCAAACAGCGACAACAACACAAAGTGCTCAGTAGCCATAACAGTACTTCGCTTCTGCCTGTGCCTGTGCCTGTGTCTGTGGATGTGGCTCTGCCTGTGCCTTTGTCGTTGAGGCTGCTGTCCGCTGTCATCCGTAGTCGCAGGCACTGATAAGCCCTTGATAAGGCGCACCACAACAAAAGCCACAACAATATTCCATTTACGTGCTTATATTGTTTTTATTTACAATTCCAAGCTGCCGTCCAGCAAAACAGTAAAAACAAAAAACAAAAACAAACAAAAAAGCAACAAAGGCGTAATCGGAAACCGTTCAAATTACAGTCCGAGTACAAAAACTGTTAGCTAGCTGTAAATGATTGATATTTGCAAGTAAACCCCTAAGAGTACAGTGTGGACAGTGTCGGAGATCTTCTAATGCAATAATTTATTGAATTGTGAAATCATTTTTGCAATCAACAAGTGAGACTGTAGCAATTTCAGTGATAACTAAATTTCGCAATTAAATTGTTTATGACTCATAATTTAACTATTCTTCAGCAGCAAAATAGATGCACACATAGGGTTAATTACACACGGATGTAAGCGCTCACCGTTGTTAATAACTGCATTAGCAGAATGTTAACGTAGCAAAATTCTGTTGCTGTTAACATACACACGTTCACACACACACAGGTACACACATGCTTCCAGGCAAATATAATAACAAAAGAAATGCTCGACGTTTATTTTTTGTTGTTTGTTTTTATTTATTTTAAATTGCGTCGTCACTTTTTGAGTAGTCGCAGCCAACGCTGCCCGCACGACGCTGACTCATAAAAATCAGCGCTCTGCCGCTCAGGCAGCTGCTGGGCCAACAGTGTATTGTAAAACAATTAATTTACACAGCTGCTTAAAGGCTTAGTTAATCAGCAATTCGATGGCCTTTCTAGTTTCCATAACAGAGGTGCGCGACATAATGCAAAATCTCACTCTCTCGCTTAACATTAATCTCTCTCTCTCTTTCTTTCTGCATCTGCCATTTTCTTTCTCTTGCCTGTGCCGCTCTCTCTCAATCTCACTCTCACTCTCGCACACACACACATACCAATATGCAGGACGAGGCTCTACGATTGGATGTGATAAACGATGCGGAATTTAAATCAATACCATTCATCAATACAAATGAGCACGACTCGATTGATAATGAGAGTGGAACGACACCGCGCGCATTTCTCTTTCTTGATGCCGATGAGAACCTGCAGATAGCGACTCCGGAGTTGTTTTGCAAGAAATTAAAGTGTCAGAGTCTGGATAAAATCAAAGTGATCTCAATATTTGGCAACACTGGTGATGGCAAATCGCATACGATGAATCAGGTCTTTTTCGGTGGCGAGCCCGTGTTTCGCACATCGCCAGAGCAGAGCTCCTGCACGATTGGCGTCTATGCGGCCATGCAGCGGGAACAGGGTGTGCTTTGCTTGGACACGGAGGGATTGTTGGGCACTACGGCTAAGAGCAACAAACGTATGCGCATGCTACTCAAGGTATGTTCGATTAATCGATAACTTGATTTCTGATTTGACTTATTCTTTGTTTGGATTGATAGATTTTGGCCATTTCGGATATTGTGGTTTATCGCACACGCTCGGAGCGTTTGCACAGTGATATGTACGAGTTTCTGGGCACCGCCTCGAAGGCGTTCTGCCTGCATTTCACCCAGGCGCTGCAGGCCATGGGCAATGGCAGCACTCTGGGACCAGCTGTGATCATATTCCATGAGACTCATTACACAAAGCCGTTGGAGAGCAGTATGTACTATCGATAAATATCGATATGTGTGTGTGCAAGTCAGAGAAGCTAATAATGCTCAGCTTTGAACGTCAGTTCTCATTGGAATCCTTTGTAATAATCCTTTTGTTGTCACTCTATTCATGCAGCCGTGGAGGAGAGCGCCGAGGACAAGCTGCGTAACAATTTCGCCTTGTTGAACTATGAGACGAACGCGTTCAGTTCGCTGCGCTATGTGGGCATCCAGACAGATGCAAAGAAGTCGACGAATTTCCAAAAGATTAGCGACGCACTGCATCTGGAGATTGAGAATACGGCGGTGCGTTCTCCTCGCCAGCCCGCCGTCGTCTTCAAGGCGATGAAGCTCTTGAATCAGAAGTTCGCTGGCGAGATTATCGAAAAAGCAATAAATCCATTCCCGGAGCAATACTTCACCTGCGGTGTCCATTGCGAGTCGTGCAGCCGCCGCTGCCAGCGCTCGATGGGTCATGTGAGCGATGGGGAGCCGCACTTCAATACGCAGCCCTGCAACTACCAGCACCAGTTCGGCAACAAGCTGTACCTGTGCAAGGCCTGCTACAATAATGGCAAAGAGATCGTGGTCAGCGTGCGGGCGCAGGCCCAGACGGACACCGCCTGGTCGGGACTGGCCAAATACGTGTGGAAGGGCGACGTCATCGAGTGTCCATACTGCGGCGAAATCTATCGAACGCGTCAATATTGGTACGGCAATAAATCACCCGAGGCATCGGTAGTGCAGTAAGTGCCATCAGGCAATCGTTTCAATCAATAACTAACTAACTCGATCAATCCCTTGCAGTGTTCAGGTCGTGCACGTCTGGAAAGGTGGCAATGCCGCCTTGCGCGCTAATGCTCATTCCGCTCAAATGGTGCTCGATAGCGTCAACAGCATCAGCGAGGCATTTACCAACATCTCGGCGCCATGGGCGAAGGCGCTGAGCGGCATGCTGGCGGACAAGGTGGCGCCCAGCTATTGGCGACCCAACCAGGAGATAATTGTACGTTCCACCATGCTGGCAAGCTTACCTGTATGCCCTCTAGCCGTAGCATGCTACATACATTTAGATGCGATCAATATGCCTTTATTACTCATCATGTTTACAGGGTATCTGCCAGGTCTAAGCATTCACTCATTGTCTTCTTTGTGCCCTACAGATGTGCCACGCCTGCAGACGCAGCTTTGAGAAGACCGGCATGCCCAAACACCATTGTCGCGGCTGTGGCGAGGGCTTCTGCCACACGTGCAGCCAGCACAGGGTGCCCGTGCCGGGACGTGGCTGGCTGCAGCCAGTGCGCGTCTGCAACGATTGTTATCAGCAGCTGCAGCGCAAGTCGGACGCAACGCCAGGTAAGACATGTAGAAACTCAGCTCGACCAGCGGGAATGGAAGGAATGGACTGCGAGACGCAGAGGCAGAAAGAGAGAGAGAGAGAGAATATAGCTCTAACTCCCTCCGACACTTTGTGAGGTTGATATAGAGAGAGCGATAGATAGAGCACGTTAGCTCTATCTTTCTAACCCCTAACCTGTGCTCTATTATATGTCGTCTTATATGGAACATATGATCTAAGCTCTCTTTACCTATACAACGATATTGACTACAGCTGTCTCTCTCTAGCTATCATTCAGGCTCTTGTCTATCTGTCTGGTTTCATGCTCTTTATCACTATTTATAATTGTAATAAATTTTTGCTTTAGGCGCTCGTCCAACGAACGATGAAGGCGATATTCTGGTACGGAAATATGGCGAGACGATCTATAATACTATCAGCAGCGTTGCAGCCGTGGCCATAGATTATCCCAAAGGTAAATCATGCAGAGATATTGAAGAAGATAAAGTCTCTTAGCTAACACTATACTGTCGTCCCACAGCTATGATCAAGGACAGCGCACGTCCTGCCTATTGGGTGCCTGATGCGGAATCGCCCAATTGTTTTATATGCAAATCCGCTTTTGGACGCGCCGAGGAGCTGGAGCTGGCCAAAAACTCGAGCGAACGTGGCAAGGCAAAGGAGAGCAGCAACAGCAGCAGCAGTAGCGGTAAAACAGATGCTAGAGCTAGAGTAGGAGCAGGCGATGCTCCTGGTGATTGCAGACGACATCATTGCCGACGCTGCGGACAGGCGATATGCAGCAACTGCTCGAAGAGCCGCATGCCGGTGTTGGAGCGCGGCTGGCAGACGGATGTGCGCGTGTGCGATGCCTGCGCCTGTGTGCCAAGCGGATCGCAGCAGGGCGGCAACAGCAACGCCATCAGCAACGCCATCTCGGATGCCCTCAACGAGGACGAGACAGTCGGAGCGAATGGCTTAAGCGGGAATCGCCGCGAAAGCAACAGAAGCAGCATACGCAGCAACAGCTCCAGCTCCGACTATCGCAATTGCAATGCCAGCGACGATGTCAAGGCCAAGTCTGAATGAGACGCGGCCCGCCAGGGCACTCCCAACACCCAGAGCAGTGGCCCGCCCAATTCCGATCAACCAGTCACAATTTGGTCCATGTGCCCACCCAGGCGCAAGGCTCCTTAATCAGTTGCTGCTCCTCGACTCGCTACAAAGAATCGTACAATGTGATACTATATGTTCTGATACATGATGAGAGTGAGAGAGAGAATACATACATGTATCCATATATACCTTTATGTATATAAATATAGCTTATATAGTTATGTGAATTTTTCTTACTCCCCTCTTTTTTTTTGTATTCAAATTGCATCTCTGTGTGTTGTCAAAGAAATTCAATTTACATTTCTGTTCTCATCTAGCTTAATTGTTGAACAACAAATTTAATAAAAATTAAACCAAATATCTTTAAAACAAAGTCTATTTATGAAGAATATGTTAGCTATACGAGTTTGTATATTTGGGCATCTGGATCAATAGGGCGAGCTAATTTAATTTATATTCAAATTTTTGTTTTAAAAATTAATATTAATATTTATTTTTCTGCATTGTGAATATAAATTCCCCATTCTATGAACGCCAAGTAAATCATCAAATAAATTATAAAATTTAGTCAAACAAATTTTGTTTTTTTTTTTTTTTTGTTTATTTAATTATAATATAGCATTGTTGTTCTTGTTCATTTGTTGTATTTGTTTTTTAAAATAATTATGGTATTATTTCATATAAATATGTATATATATATAGATATACATATATACGCATCGAACTGTTTTTTTTTGTTTACAATACTTTTTCCAGCAAATACTAAGAGGAAGTAATTTTTTTTTGTAAATTTTTCTTTTAATTTTTTTTCGCGTACAACAAAAAGTTTTGGACAAAACCAAAATGAAAAAAGAAAAAAATTGAATTCTAAATTTGATTTACATCGTATACATGTTTTTTTTTTGTTATAAATTTTGCCATAAATATTTAATAAAAATGTTGTATTTTTTAGGTTTTTATTTTGTTTAGTTGTTAACGTTTATCGTAATACTTTGTGTTTTGACAATTGTTGTTTGTGTTTCAACTGTTATACGAGTGTTATAACAGCGGCAAACTGGTATACAAATTGTAGATATATATTTGATTTCATTCAAGTAGTTCTTTAAGTATTCTTTGTTAGGCTTGATAAATGGGAGTTTCGTTCTAGTATACATTTGTTCTTCATTTTGCTGTATAGTGTTATTTATATATAGATATATGTATTTATATATATATGTGTGTATATATATAGTTCGTATTTTGTAGTATACCTGCGTTCTTTTTAGTATGTTTTTTAGTATACAAATTGTTTTGTTTGCAGCTTAAAGACTACGACAAAAAATATATATATATAAACTATTTTGTAAACTAATGCCTAGTCGAAAGTTTTTGCTTTTTTTTACGTATTTGAGGTTTACAAAAAAAGCTAAAAAAAATTATAATTTTTATTATTTGTTGTTTGCATTCTGAATATAAACTTGTTTTCTTTCTCTCTAATTTACTTAAGCTAAGCGCACAAAATATTAAAAAAAAAAAAGTGAAAATTAAAAAAATAGTTTACGTTTATTAATTAATTTGATATTGCAACGCAAAAGATTTTATTATGTATATAGCTATATACGTTTATAGATCCAATGTGTGCATGCGTGTGCATGTATATGGATGTGTATATATATACTTATATATATTCAAGTTCAGTTACAAAATAAATACATAATTGGTATTTAATTTTCAAGCATTTGCTTTTGACTCTTCAACTCAACTCACTTCAATATATATATAGTATATAATGCCTGTGCGTATTGCTGCTGTTGTTGGATAACGTAATTTCAGGCAGTCCCTAAAACTTTGCTATGCTTCTCTTTATAAATTAAGATATAATCGTATACATATTTGATTGTACGCTACACACACACATACACAGACACACGCACGCATTAGCACACGAGCACGCACACACATTGCCATTACGGAAAAAAAAACTTAAGGATTTAATGAATTGTTGTTAGTTGTTTGTTTATTTGTTGTGGCTGTTGTTGTCGCTGTTTAGTTGTGGCCCGCCTATCCTCAAGGACTTAGATCCTGATGCAGATTGGGATCGTAGCCGCCCATGCTATTGTCGTATGGCTGTTGCTGATCGTAGCCGCCGGAGCCGCCCATCGGATAGCCCATCGAGTCCTGTGGCGGTGCTGGCGACATCATTGGCGTGGTTGTGCCGCTCGGTGGGCCAGCCATTGAATAGGGCGAGGCGCCGGCCGCCTTTTTGGCTGCATACAGATTGGCCTCCTCCTGGGCCTTGCCAATGTTCTTCTTATAGCGAATGCGCTTGTTGCCAAACCAATTCGATACTTGTGACACCTGTAAGCGATCAAGTAATCAGCGATAAATATCGATAGTCATCAGTGATCAGGATCAGCGACGATTCAACTTACTGTTATGCCACACTTGCGCGCCAACTCCTCTTTGGCCTCTTCGGATGGATACGGATTGCTCAAGTGACTGTAGAAATACTCGTTCAGTATCTCCGATGCCTGTTTGCTGAAGTTGCGTCGCTTGCGGCGTGCGTCGAGGAAACGTGATCGCAGTATCATCACCGCCTCGCAGGTCGATTGCTTCAGCTGCATTTGGATTGAGCTGAACTTCTTGTGGATGATCTGGACCATGCGCTCGATTTCTTTGGGTGTAATGGGTCTGATGTGCGAGAGGTAAGAATTAATGCCAAGGCAAATAATAATCATCAAGTTTCTGCTAATCAATTAATCGATTAATGGCTATCAATAACTATTTGATTAGCTAAGTGTCTAGTTAGGTGTTATATATCTCTCTCCACTTCTTATTGAAGCATGTAATCGACCTCTCTCTCTCTCTCTCTTCCTCTCCTGCTCCATGCTTGATTAATTGTTATCGATAAGTGCTTGACTAGTTGTACAGCTAGCTAGGTCTTTCTGCTGCCACCGATTCCCCCTCTCATTAGGTTAGCTAATGAAGCATTATCAGCTCTCTACTCTTCTCTCTTATGAAAACATCAAAAATGCATTTGTCGATAACTTTAACTCTCTCTCTCTCTGTCTCTGTCTTACCTAGTGCGGCTCTGTTCGCGCAGCAGATTCATGACGTGCGTGGTGAACTCATTGCATGCCTGTTCGTATTTCTCCAGCTCTTGGTGATAGATCTGACGAATTTGTGCCAACTTGGCTCGATAATCCGAATGTTCGATGGCATTGTCTGCACCATCGATGGACAGGGAGCCACCTTGGCTGGCGGCTGCAGCTGAAGCGGCAGCAGCACCGCCGCCGCCTTTCTCGGGACCAGCCACGCCCTCGGCGATGAGCATGTTGTCCAGGCGCATCAACTGTGGATCTGGTGGCTCCTCCTCTTGCGTGTTGCGAATGGAAAGGACTGCAAAAGTAAAAGAGGAAGAAACACAAATTGCAATCAGTAAACGAAACAGTAATAAGAAGAAAACTTCATTGAAAGTTCTCACTCCCTCTCTCTCTCTCTCTCACACACACTCTGTCTCTCGCTTTGGCATCAAGGGAAAATGTTTCGACTTTCGCATTGTTCAACAGGAAGTGCAAAAAGCACATCTAAAATTTTATTGTCTCGAGCAACAACGAAAGTTTTCACTAGACACAGATACAGATATATAGACATCTGCATGCTGTGGTGTGCGTCATATTGTCTGGGGAAATGCGTTTTCCATTTAATATCCTGTAATCCATGTTGAATGCGTAAAGCGGGTCTGATAGCTGCGGCATGAAATAAATTGCATGCATAAAATCTACATATCTATATAAGCAACAAACATTTATCGATAAATATCGATTTTGTATAGTGTGACTTATTCGCATATCTAGGGAAGTCATTAAATAAGAAAATATATTCCAGCAAATGAAGAGCAATATTATCTATTCAGTTTACCTTAACAATAATAAAAATAATCTATCATTGATCGATAATTATCGATTCTTAGCACATGAGCCCTAACATATAGAAATTTGCAATACTCGCCCGAATTTTGTTAACTAATTGATATTGGAGCTTACTCACAGAAGCTTCATAAGGTATTTCCTAGTCAGTCACGCCCAGTGACCAGCATTTGCCTTGGCTATAATATTATATTCGCCCAGTCATGGCTATGTATGAATTAGATGCCGCACATGCCGCACACTGCTTCTGTTTCGAATCTTAATCACGTTTCACCAAGGAGTTAGCCAAAGCCAGAGCTAAAGCTGAAAACATTTCGCGAATGCCAACAATTGGCTTCGCCTCCCTCCATCTCGCGCTCGCTCTCACTCTCTCTCTCTCCCTCTCTTCCTCTCGCCCTTGTCTCACGCATAAGCTCATCAGCATTGGCAGAGCGTAGCCGAGAATATCCCTGGCGAAAGGACAACAGCTTTCAACGTGGTTAGGGGTATTCCTTTAGCTACTTTTAGCTGTTTCTTCTTCTACTTCTATGTATTATGCAGACGTTGCGAACAGAAACAATTGCTGCCAACAGGATAAGCATAAGCGCAAGACATGTAATGAAATCCCAGCCCCGCTATCTCACTCCATTCTGCCTCTACCCGACCGTCTCCTCCTTCACGTTGTCTTGAATAAAACATTTCAAGCAGTCGCCGCTTAAATAGACTTAAATTTTTGGTGTACAAATTTAATAACTCCCAACAACCAAAACACATTTGAAACTTTTGTATCAAGTTTTCAAAATGACTTGGAGCTGAGCGATAAGAAAAGTCTGGAAGAAGCAGAAGTCGATGAGAGCACAGCAAAAGCTTTATCTAAAGTGAATTAGTTTTTGCGTCTAATTCAGGTGGCTGAAAGGCTTGAAATTCTCTATGAAAGAAAGTTTTTGAATGAGAATACTTCACAGAGAATAGAATAAAGCTGCCTAGGTTTCTTTGGGGCAATTTGAAGAATGGAAGAATGTTTCCAGAGTGAAACTTTTGAAACAATAAAGGTACAAGAGAATTGAAAGACTGATAAGAGAAGACAAGAGATGGCAACGAAGGAAAATGAAACATTAAAGAGAAGCAAAAAGAAGCAATATATATATTTCGTCATCAGATTTTCATACTCAAATCAGATATTTGAGCCGAGTCTCAGAGCAACTCCAAGCTTAACCTTCGAAGGCGACCTTCTGTCGCAGTCAATCGAATTTCATTTATATAAATTATTTCGATACAGACAATTCTGTGAATCGCTTAATAAGCACATTAAACGCATTTACTACACGGCTAACAGGCGATGAAATGATGCGTAAATGTTAATTAACATTAACAGAAAGACATTAACAGCGTGTCACATTAGCATTCGCATTCGCATTCGCAGTTTAATGCAATTAAACTCTCTGATGAAATTTTGTTTGCCAAGCGGAAGAACATATTGGGCGACAGCTGCTTTCATATATACCACAAAGGAAGAAGAAAAGGGGCGTGGCTTAATGTTATTATAAGCATGTAGAATGTTTGGGGTGGCAGCAAGAGGGCGGGCGTAAAGGGAATGGGGAACAACAACTGTTGCGACTTTTGCTTTGACATCGGTGGTTGCTTTATTTCCTTTAAGGTTACCCAGAATATTGCCAAAGTTTTTACCACAATGGGCGGCCGTGGCGTGGTGGCATCGGGGAAGCGGACGTGGAGCGAGTTGTTTTGCTCTGATTAGAAGAGTGCGTAAATGAAGCAAGTGCAACTTGAGTCTAGACAAAGTTCTTATCTTCAGTTCGTAAATCATTCAAAAGGATTTTTAACTCAGTCAAAAGTTTTATGGGAATTTCTATATATATTCATGTACATATGTAGAGCCGATAGAAACTTGTAAAGTATGGCGATAAGCGAAGAATCACTATATTAGTTTTCGACTTGGGTATTTCCACAAGTTTTCTATAGATGATAGAGCGGAGAGATATACAAGATAATACTCTAGCTTTCTAATCTGTCTTCTGCTCTGGGTATTCTTCACTCTATCTCTCTTTCTTCATTTCTTTCCTTCTCTTTGTCTCTCTCTCTCTGACTTTCTTCTCCTAACGAAGAATCACTACATTAGTTTTCGACTTGGGTATTTCCACAAGTTTTCTATAGATGATAGAGTAGAGAGATATACGAGATAATAATTTAGCTCTCTACTCTCGTCTTCTGCTCTGAGTATTCTTCACTCTCTCTCTCTCTCTTTCTTCATTCATTTCCTCCTCTTTGTCTCTCTCTCTCTCTCTGACTTTCTTCTCTTAACGAAGAATCACTATATTAGTTTTCGACTTGGGAGTGGGGAGATATACGAGATAATAATCTAGTTCTCTACTCTGTCTTCTGCTCTCTCTCTCTCTCTCTTTCTTCATTCCTTTCCTCCTCTTTGTCTCTCTCTCTCTCTCTCTCTGACTTTCTTCTCTTAACGAAGAATCACTATATTAGTTTTCGACTTGGGGAGATATATGAGTTAATACTCTAGTTCTCTACTCTGTCTTCTGCTCTCTCTCTCTTCATTCCTTTCCTTCTCTTGTCTCTCCCTCTCTCTGACTTTCTTCTCTTAACTCACTTCTTCAACAAATTAATCTCGAATTTACTTTAGTAAATCTCTCAAGTTGCTCTTAAGCTGTTTCTCAGCTTAAATTTCTCAACTGCTTCAAATTTCGCCATCTTCTTCTTCTTCTTCATTCAGAAAGAACAACCCTTTTGTTTAGACCGATTAGGAGACAGAGTGCCGGGTAGGGGGAGGTAGTTATAAAAAGGGAATTTGCGTATCTAATGAAGCATTTTGAAAGCAGCCAGCCAAATTGCAGATGGATACATAGATAGAGCTGTTACCTTAGAGCAGAGCTCAGAATTGGTAGGCGATGGGCGTGGCGGGTTGAATATTTGAACGAGGCTAGAGCGGGCAAAGGTTTCAAATGGCATTTCCAGCTCGTAAATTTGAATGGGCCAAAAAGCGCAAAAAGGACAAAACGAAGCAGCAGCAGCAGGAGTAGGAGCTGAAGCAGGAGCTGGAACAGAAGCAGGAGTCGATGCCGAGGACTCACTGTTTCATATAAATAAACATGTCGCGGGGCCTGTTATATTCCTCAGATACAAACCTATATATATATGCATATATACACGATTGAAGTCGCATAAAACGTGTGCGTGGTATTTTTGCATGGCTGCCGAACAGGTTTTTGCGCTTTTCAAAAACTAATTTTAAGCAGCACACACACAGACACACACACACGTACATTTATACAAGCTGATAATATATGTTAAAGAAGGCACAACAGGGCGACAGAGCGCGCTACAACAATCCAAACCAAAGACTGAAGTGTTTTTATACCCTGAACCCATTGAAAATGGGAATCCAGGGTATAATGGTTTTGTGAAAACGTATGTAACAGGCAGAAGGAGACGTCGCAGACCCCATAAAGTATATATATTCTTGATCAGCATAAAAAATACGTTGATCTAGCCCTGTCCGTCTGTCCGTATGAACGTCGAGATTTCGGAAACTACAAAAGAGATTTGAAATTTCACATGAATACTCGTTTGTTGATCGTCCATCTAGAAATGCAGTTATAAGCGTCCAAAGAACAACAAATCCCCAAGCCACGGCAACTGCGCGCTTAGCAGAGCTCATACGTTCGTAAAGAATTCAGGGTATCTCGTAGTCGAGCCGTCTCGACTAGAGCCTTCTTACTTGTTTATCTACTTATTGCGAATGCCCTTCGGCAGGTGGTATACTTTGCTTTGCTCAACTCACATGTGCATTATCGCCTATCAGACGATATGAGATCTACGTGAACTCAACTCTGAGAGCAACTGTTATCTAAGCCAGAGCTGTTAGGATTGGTTTACTGTAACTACCTGAGTGAGCTCAGCTCTGAGTGCAGTTACCAGATTTCTCTTTGACTCTGCAGAAAGGGTTTCGAAGTTTGTGCAAAAATGGGCCAACTATATCATACAACTATCCCATTGAACTAAGCTGCCAGTAAAGCAATCATTGTGAAACTTTCTACAGGCGCTACATTTCCTTGTAGAACTCACATAAGTCGGCACGGCTCGAATTTGTTTACTATATCAGCAAAATATTCTATTACTTATTATAAGATATCAATCAGTAAACGATTCTTTGGGCATGCCATATCATCTATCTCTATGAATGCAGTTTTCTGTCAAGATTATTACAACATTGTCTATATTTAAGGTTTAGAAAGGAATAGAATAGTGCAATAGTTAACAATATGGTCTTATAGCAAACCATATAAGCTATCAGACATCTCTCTATGCATTTGATATTGTCATATATTACTTTATATATCATATATTGGACAGTCAGTTAAATGAGTTTTGGTTTTTTGTCCTAACAATTGCTTTGCAGAGTATTTCATCTCAAGTACATTTCTTCTTCTACTTCAATTTTGTTGATTTCTTGAAAAATACTCGTTTTCGTTCAACAACGCGCAGCTATACCCTACTTATACCATAGCCACTTCCCCCCACACACCAGCTCTTGCTCTCTCCCTCTCTCTCTCTCTCTCTTTCTTTCTCTTGTTATGCCCTCTTTGCTGGTGTTTGGGTCAAGTGTTTTCGTCTTCTTGGCAAGTTTTATTCTTGTTTACTTTGTCGGCGCCCGCCATCGATACGCACTGAGCCCTGGGAAGTGTTATCGCACACACAGCTAGATAAAAACACAAAAATTACTGTAAATATATATATGTACATATATGTGTTTGATTTTTGCCATGTGCGTCAAGTTTTCGTTGCCAATTGGCTGGAATCTAGGGCCCCATTCGCACCCTTCCGCCCTGCCATGGCACCCTCTTCTGATATCCCCTCGTAATTTGATTATATTAGTCACCTGATCGTAAAGGTAGCTGCAATGAGCTAAGAAAACCTTTTCTCTAATTTCTCATGCAGCCGCCAATAACATTCAAAAATAAGTGCTTGGAATATACCCTGTAGCTGAGCCTAGCTCGGGTATATTACGCTGTATGTTGTTTATGCTCATCAGAAGAAAACAAGGTGATATTTTACTATCTTTATCTTTCTTTCTCTCTCTCTCTCTCTTTCTCTTAATCAAATAGGAGTTATAGCTCTTCTTTTCCTTCCACTGTCCTCAATATCTCTTACTATCTCCCTCATTGCTGATATGACTAGCTCAGTTACTCTCTACTACTATTCTCTCTACTACTTTCTCTCTCTCTCTCTCTCTCTCTGTCTATCCCTCACTGTTTCTTCCCGTTCCCACTGTCTCTCTTTGTACTTAAATCTATCTCAGGCCGTTTCTCTACAGCTTCCTCAATCTCCTCGATTCTCTTCCAATTTAAACTCTCTTTCTCTTCAACTTCTACTCTTTTCCCTCACACCTCTCTCTCCCCTGAATTTCTCTTCAAACTCCTTAAATTATCATTCAAATTTCCCACACACACCATTAGAAACCAACAAAATGATCTATAAAAAGAAGAGCGAGATGAAAACTCCATTCAACAAGCCAATAATTACATCTTTCTCCGTGCCGCAACAAATATAATCAAAACTTCAATATCAAAAATAAAAAATTAGAGAGAGTTTTCCGAGCTGAAGGACACATGAATGTTTGTGGGTTTTTCCGAGGGGATTTTTTTCATTCAAGCCAGCCAGTCCCTCTCTCTCTCTCGCTCTCTCTCTCAGTCTTTCTCTCTAGCTTTGTCTCGAACTGCCCTCCCTTTCGGGCTGCCGAAAAGCCCTCCCCGTAAAAATGGTGTTAGCCAAACCCCAAGAAGCTTGCCCAAAAGGCAATTTCGCAACGGTGCGCAGTTTTTCGAGGGTTGGGTAAAAGCACAGAGATACAAATATATATAAATATATATAAGTATATGTATATATATCTGTGTGTGTCTGTGAGGGTTGGCATGGGCTGCGGACTGTGGACTAGGGGTTGGGGGTTTAGGGTTAGGCTGTTGGCTGTTGGCAATGGGGCAACATTGGAGCCATTCAAAACATCTGGGCTCACAATCAAAACGCGCTCTTATTGCCCATTTTGTGTCGCTGCGTGGGCGTAATATCAAGGAACAACAACAAGGAGAAGAGGAGCAAAAAAAAAAGTAAAGTAAAGAAAAACAAGAAATGAAACGACGGGAAAACTCGATTTGAAAATTTCTTGTACAAGGTGCGTGCACGTATAATAATGAATAAAAAAAAAATGGGAATGGGAATTGGGATGGGGATGGGGTTGGCTCTGGCTCTGGCTCTGGAATACGCAATATTGAATTTTAGTTTTCTTTTTATTGCTCAAAGCGAGAAATCAGCAAATTAATGAGAAGCGCATAGAAGAGCGCAAAATGAAATATATGTGTGGTCTATGGAGGTGGAGACGAGTGCTTGCTCATACAAGGTAACTCTCATATTTAACTCTAACTTATATTTATATATTTTTGTGAAGTTCAAAGAAATGTATTTAAGATTTTAGTATTTTACTTTTTCCTACTATTTTCCTTCTACTTTTTACTACAACTATTTGATAAGAAAATAACTGAAGTAAGCTTTCATAAAGCATCTCTTACAACAGATATTCTTTGATATAGTATATAGATAATCTCTCTATGTATCGATTACTATATACATATGTGATATATCTATATATATTTAAACAAAAAATCATATATCCACACATTTACCTAGCTAACTGAAGGCGTTGGAATAAGATGCTTATATCAAACTAATATACTCTCCATTAAATACTCAAGGGTATTTCCGCACATTTCCTAGTATTATCTAGTTTCACATGACTTTTACTAGAGCATACTAATATATACTTCATTCCGCTTTGCTTACAAATATTTGTTATAGACTGATAAACAGACCCGTATCCTAGCTTTATCATCGTTTACTCTAGGGCATATCAGATATGGGACTCACCTGTCTTCTCCTTGATCTCGCATAGAACGGAGAACAGAGCCGGCTTCATGCGATGACAGTTGAGTGTGTGCTTCCTGGCCTGAGCCTCGTCCAATGACTGCTCCGAGATGCTCATGATCTGTTGAAGGATTTCGCCAATGTCCTTTTGCTTGCGCACCTCGTTCTCGTTGCCCGCGTTTTGGCCATCGTCTTGGCCGGGCAGGCCGTAGCCTTGCGGTGCCATCATGCCCCCAGTGTGGGCCATCATGCGATCCTCCATCTTCGTATGCTGTCTCTTTCTCTCTCGCACGCGCTCTCGATCTGTCTAACAACTACAACAACAACAATTTACGCACTGCAATATGAAGAACAATAAACAAACACGTTTAAACACGTTCGCACATGTTGCAACAGGCAAATATAACAGTAAAAAAAAAAAAACAATAAATACGCACATACGCAAAAAAAAAACCCTAATTAAAAGCTTTCATTTACGTTGCATTTAGTTTAAATAAATTTTCGCTGCTCTTTTACTATTTTCCTTCTAGTATTTTGCTTTCATTTATTACTTTATGCGCGCACACACGTCCGCACGCAATGGCAACGCGCTACCAACTGGCTGACAGCGCTCTCTATCGTCCGCCTCGCTTGCTCTCTCATTGGTTCTTTCGTTAACTTGTTTCTGTTTCAGTTTCGCTTGCTGTTTATCTCCACGAACAATGTTAATCCGACTGTCTGTCTGCCTGTGCGTGTGTTTGTGTGTGTGTGTGTGTGTCTTCTTCGTTTGTCTTCGTTGTAGACTGTGCCAAGTATGCTGTTAAAATAGAGCACAGGCGACTTCGAACTTGGGGGAGGGGGCTGGTACGCTAAGCAAACTGCGGCATTCGAAGTTAAAGATGTAAATAGGAAAGGGGGAGGGAAGTTGGAGTTGAGGCGCATGGGCGTCGGCTGCTGCAGCCTGTTGTGGGCAGGGCGTGGCGATAGCAAATTGTTAAGGATCTAAAATTTAAAATTGTATAGCGCATTTGCATCGATAGTGAAGTGTTATCGATATGTGCTATAGCTTATCATACAGCTCATTGGAAGATCATACAGGAATACATTGTATATTCTTATATATTTTACATAATTCTACCTATCAATCTATGAATTCGTTATTTAGATTTTGAAAAATAGTAAATGGCATGTGAACATAAAATATTGCAAACGATTGAACAGAATGGCAAGTGTCATTCTAGCAGAACCTTCCATATATGGAAGAGCTAACAGGCTTTGATATTGAGCAGAATGACAAGTGTCATACGAGCAGAAAGACTTCCTCTTCTTCATGCAGATATCCTGTTTTTGCTTCTGCTGTGCAGAACGGCAAGTGTCATCTTAGCAGAATCTTCGACGTATGCAAATCATCGTATGCAACTCTGTATGCAAAATGCGAGCGTATGCGTGTGGGTGGTTGTAAAAAAAAAATAAATAAATAAATAGGAACAATAGACAGCAGGCAGCTGACACACGCCAGAGGCAGGGGGTAGGTAACAGCAAAGTTACCTGCGCAGTACAACGCAGCATGCTAGCTAGTTCAAGTGTGTATGTGTGTGTGTTTATGTGTAAGTGCATTCACATTTGCGCAAAATGTTAATTACTTTTTTCTCTCAAGTGGTTGACTGCATAAAAAAGAGACAAGGAAAGGGAACCGTAATTATCTTGCACAGCAGCCGAAAAACAACAGGAGAAAGCAGCGCTGACCTTCAGGGCCGCGGTACACACACGCACGCATACAGTCACATCTTGTGAGATAGATAATATGTGCATGCGGACAAAGCGCATCAAAGGCTGCGCAAAAATAAAAACAACAAAGCACCAAATAAAAGCGAATGAAAACCTGTTCAATACACACACACACACACGCACACTCATGGAACATAATTCTTGAAAATCAGAGCCGCTTCAATTCTGTGCTACAGTGTTTTTGTTGTGTATAACAGCGCTGTCCGTATAACAGTGCATACTATAGCATTTGTATAAATTGTTATATGCCTGCTGCTAAATTTTTTTCCTTCTACCAATAAATCAATTGTTTGACTTACACAGCACGTCACGAAACGAGATTACTTTACAGTTATTTTGCTTTTAGTTTTTCAGTTTTTGTTTCTGGTTGCTTTGCCAGCTGCAATTAGAATTAAACAAAACAAAATATGCACTTGCTATAAATATGTGAATTTATGCCGTGTATAACAAAGCGCACTCGGTATTCGCTTCTCCGTATATTTTTCAATGCGCTGCTTGCTCTTCTTCTTTTCATACGGAGCAGCAAAACGTCGCCACTTTTTTTTTGTATATGGTACACAAAATTTTCATTGCTTTTGGCCAAGTTAAATTAACAGTTGCTTTATTTATACATCTTGTTTACTTAATGCGCACATTGAACGACAATGTATTAGAGTTTTGTTGACATTTTGATATGCGTATACACAATAAATCTATGAAAATTATTTACCACACAAAAAATCTGCTGCTGACAAAAAAATGTATCTTATGTGTTTTTGCAGGGTTGTTATATCGATAAAATTTATTGTAATTCTTACGTGCGTTGAGCATTTATGCGTTCGTCATTAAGTAATTTCCCGTTACGTATCTCAACTTGCGTTTACCTTTGTAACGTTATTCTGTTGCACATATAATGATTACATTACGTTATTCATGCGCGGTGTATTTAAAAATGCATCTATAAAATTTAAGTCAATAGAAAAAACTCTTGAATATTTATCTGAAAACAGGGTTGTGAAGTTAACAATTAATTTTAAAAAACACTGAGTTGGTGACTGAACAAATCTAAAAATAAATAATGCTTTATATCAGTTATAAATCGTTATTTATTAGTAGAATTTTATTGAGTAGCGTAAAGTGGCGTTTGAACCGCAATTAGATTTTCATGCTGCTAACCAACAGCTATATCATATGAGTAATACCCAAAAAGATTTCATCAGTTAAATATTTCATATTGAATAAAGAAATAATTTAAATGTATATCCAATTTGAATTATGTTTAACATGTGTCACGTTTAGGGAGGAGCACACTACGTAAAGTTAACATTGGCATTTGTGCGCTTAGCAACATTTGCGTGCACAGACTTGAGCATTTTTAAACAGGTTGCCAACATATTTGATGTTAAGAGTGGAGCTAGAAATGTTCATTTAACATTGGTATTAATGCGTTGAGCAACATTTGGCGTGCAGCTAACTTAATGAACGAAGCCGCCGGAACAGCTGTTACATCCACTGTTATTATGAATTAACAACTCGTTGAACGCGGTTGTGTGTTGGTGGCGTCGCCGACGAACGCGTTGCGAATATTTTGTTTCGAATTCATTTGCGCGCGTTTTAAATAAAAGCCATTTTCAATAAATCCAAATGAAATAAATGCTGGTTACAAGTGTATGCAAATAAATGTGTTTAATTCACTTTTTTTTACAATTTTTTTTGCAAGTTAAATTTTGTGTGTGTGCAAAAAGGGTGTGTACTAAAATATAAAAAAAATCGTGTGCAGCTGTAAACAGGAGCAGGAGTCACGACCCAAGCGGAGCAAGCAAAAGAGAGAGAGAGAGAGAGTTCGTGTGTTTGCTAGAGGGAGAGACAGGAAGTGCAGTAAGTGTTTTGTTGTTGTTGTTTTCGTTTTGGGCAACAACAAGAGCAATCGCAATAACGGTTTTTGCTATTATTGCTGTTGGTGCTGCTTCAATGTACATTTATCTAATAATTTTGCGCTAATTCGCGTTTTGCTATCTCCCTTTTTGTATGTGTGTGTGAAAAATCAATAAGAACAGTTGTGTGTGCGTGAGTGAGTTTGTTTGTTTGTGTTTGTGCAGCAGCCGGTGGCTGCTCCTGTGGGCAGCGCTGACGCTACCGTTGAATCTCTCGCAGCCCTTGGCTGTCGTAGGCGTCGCCTGACTTCAAATAGTGAATAAAACTATACGAAAATAGCATCTGAGATAAGCTTTATTTGTATTTTATTTGCCTTGCGTGCTTTTAATTAGTTTAAAGCATGTTAATTTAACTAAATGTTTTTTTTTTCTGCAACCACCAAAAAAAATAACAAGAGCAAAGCGTACGCTGCAAAACGGCAAGCACCGACTGCGCTGCTTCTAACGGTGCTGCCGCTTAACTTAACGAAAAGAGAGCGAGAGAGCATGGAGAGCACGCTGTCTATAATAAACAAACCACGCTCAAGTTTCGTTTGCCGAGGCAATAACAAATTTTGACTACTCCTTGGAGCAGGTCAATATAGGGCATATTGGCATTGTGCAAGATTAGTCGTTCAGCATGATAATTCATATTTTGTATGGCCTCGTCTATTAAAGTGTGAAGCGTTAATTGGACATTACTATATATAGCAGAGGTCTTTTTTCCAAGTCTTACCGTTAGATCACATGAGACAAATCGAAAAATGTTGATGTCTGAATAAATCCAAGGGTGTATAAAGCAGTTGATAATGCCCGTGTTTTGACTTCTCTTTATGCAAGCTGCATTTAACAGAACCAATAAGATTTGTATGAGCGTGAGGAGAAAAAGAGAGTGAGAGTGAGACAGAGAGAGCGCGAGATGCGTAATGTAAATCTGATTAGATATTGCGTTGACTTTGATATTTGAAGTAAGGGAAATAATTATTGGGCTTATAAAATTATTTAAAAATATGTAACTTAAAAAAAACACCTATTTTAGTTCAAATAAATAGAGCTTTCATTATTTCAACGATAAAATTAAGTACTTTTATATAAGAAAATTTAAAACTCAATATAGAGATCTATCTTGAATAGAAGTCTATCTCTCATAGAAACTTTAATGTTATACTGAATGTGCATACATATGTAGATACATCAAGTCAAGATATATTTTTAAAAATAATTGTTTTTTCTTGTTATTCCTGATATTCTCTAAACGAGATCAATATAGTATAAAATTATTATATTATCATAATATAGATAGATATTTATCTATTGTTTTCACATCAATCTAGTCTGAAAGGCCAAATGTATTGAGATAAGTTTAAAGTCAATTATCTCTCTCTCCCTCTCTCTTGATGAGACTATTATTGAGCTCATTCTTTAATCAAAATTTGTCAGTTGCCTTTCATTTTCTTTTTGGGCTGCCAATTAGAGCAAAGTACCAGCTGCATTTGAAGTTTGTGCTAAGCAGTCGATGATACCCGACAGCACATCATCCTTTTGCTGTCAAATATGTTTGCTTGAGTCATAAAAGTGAGTCACACACACACACAAAATCCCCTATGTCAGCATATACATATGTGTGTGTGTGTGCATTTGTCCTTGACAGCGAGATAAAGATCTCGCATTAACTTTTTGGCGACAACAAAAACAATTATGAGAAATAAAGAGGGTGAAGCGAAACGCCCACATATGCCGTCATTCTTGGGGCGTGGCAGTACCCTACGCCTCGAATGAGCTCACGCTGTGAGGAAGCTGAAGCAGCCACAAACACGAACTTGACATTGAAAGAGAAAAAAGGGGGAAAAGAGAAAGGTGAAAGGGGAAAGAGTTCTTTATGCGAGCTCTTAATGGGTTAAAGGTTCGCGAGGATGCTTCCGTAGCACGCAATATGTAGAGTGATAAACCCAATTGACTGAGAAGCGCATAGAGCGGTGCATTGCCACATGGACTCACGTCAAATCAAATTCAAGCATAATTTACTGGATTTACAGGGTATATAATGGCAATTGCACATTTCTCGCTAATTCTCAACGAGTTAAAGTTAAAATGAAGCAAAACTATTTAAAATGTGCATAACTTAAATAATTTACAGGGTATGTAGAGACAATAACAAGCAGAAGAACAGTCTAAGAAATAAAATAGGAATAAGAATAAGAAAAATATAAATTAATTGGTATTAGATATGAATTCGAATCTATACTTTCGTTGCTCTGGATTATTGTCATTTACAGGGTATATACTACTTATTTAGCTGCGCTTTTCTATATGCTGCTCATAATATAGTGAATATCAACATTCGCCTAGGCTTATGTGTTAAATATGCAGTTGCTTGCAATTTATAGGGTATTAGTTAGTTCATATATAACAGCTGTCAAGGCTCTCATGCATTGGCCTTGGCCAGGCGCACTTCTGGTGGGAACCGAGCGCAGGCCACAGTCCCAGTCGCCGCTGCCGCTGCCGTAGTCGCATCTGATTCGGCTAACTTGGTGAACGAGAACCCGTTGCCACGCCCACCCACCTAGCCGCCCGAACGCCGCTGCCTACTCGATAAGCAGTGCAAGAAGAAGAAGATGAAGTCGCTGCCCTTTTTTGGGCTACAGCTGCCGTTCGCCTGCGCAAATTCCTGAGCAGCCGCCAAGAGTGCGAGAGAGAGAGGGAGCAGCAAAGGAGGGGCGATCGAGCGCGTGCGCCACGTTACGCTCCAAGGAGCTGGGCTAAAGCTGGATAAGTGGAGCTGCTGCTTGATTTGTGTAAAGTGTTCCTTAAGTGTATGTCTGTGCGCTGGAAGGGTATATCGATTGTGAGAAGCAATATGCATGCTATAAAGGAACGTAGCTCTTAGATCAAAGATGTTGTTGCTGGTATCTGATGAGAGATAATTGATAATGAGATATGTAATATAGAACTCACATTAGTAATTTCATTACCTCTCAAAGCAGTTATCTTTATCAAGTTATAGTACAGTCTCTTCTTTTTGCTGTAGCTATCATATCACAAAGCTATCCCAATGAACTCAGCTCTCAGTATATGAAAATTGCTGAGTTTCGGAATAGTTTAGTTCATTTGATATTAGATGGAGTATATGAGAAAATTGATGGCATCGGCTGACTGACGAGCTGACATTATGTAAATCATATATGTATATGCTCTCTATGTAAGGGCATTTGGTAAGCGACAATCTTTAGCAGAGTTTGATTTGCTTGCTGTCTGCACTTGGTGGAATTTTTACGAGCTTGTTTATGGGCTCGTTGTCAACAGTCCAAAAAATGTTTCGTACATACATGTGTATATATATGGATATAGTGTGTACTGAAACTGAAACCATGTCTGGCGCTTTACAATTTGTGGGATTCGCTGTTGTTTTTGTTGCTTCCTTTTATGCTGACTTGGCAAATTAGGTGAATCGGCAGCAGCAAGAAATGTGAATTGAGATGCAGATCAAGTTAAAGATAATGCATAAAGAACGATCTACAGCTGTTCAGATCTACTTCTACATGTACAGATACAGCAAATGTTGAGACATTCAAAAACTTGTGAGAAACAATGTCTCAAATGTTACGCTAATAGCGGCTCATTTATATTCCTTGAGACGGTTTGGAATTTATTCCTTTTGAATTGCGCTCGCAGCTTTTCATATCAAATCTCAACTTACTATGATATATATAGGCAAGCGATCTAAATGATTTTGTCAACGATTCGGTTTCAGCTTATTTAGCTTCCACATTAAATTTCGTAGAGTTGCCTGCACTAAGAGCTGAGTTCACATAGTTAGTTTGTTGATAGAGTAAACCAATCCGAACCGCTCTTAGTTATGCCAGTTGTACATGTTAAAGCAAGCATTTGCACCAAGTTTCATAGGCAATGCTTCACTGCTAGCTGAGTTCAATGAGTTAGTTTTCTGATAATGTGGGTCCATTCACTCGGCACTCAGCTCTAGAATTCTTCTGCAGTATCAAGAAGTGCCCATACCAAATTTCACAGAGCTAGCTACGCTGATGACCGAGTTCACATAGGTGGGCCTGCTACTGAGAAGAATGCTTGTCAGCATATACCATGCAAATCTTTGCCATGATTCATAAATAGTTGTGCAGGGTATATAATCTATCAGCATCTAAGCCTCGAATTGGCATTCTTCGCTATTTCGCTATTCTCTTTTATTTTGTTTGGGGCTCTGTTCTGGTTTGGCAAACATAATTAGCATAAGCGGATGGTCTGCTAAATTAAACGCACAACTAGAAGAACCAGAGGCAGCAGCAGTAGAAAAGCATCGAACCCGCAGCTAAGAGAGGCCTCACCGAACTAACTGTTTCCAACTGTTTTTGTTTGTATTTCTTTTTTTCCTATTTTAGTCTATTCATAAAGTTTATTGCTCTGCATGCTCCATGCTCCACATTCTGGTGGCAAATCAAAGAGGAATCTGTAATCAGCGATTAAATTGACGTAACTTTCCATAAATTACTCAAATTGAGAGAGTTTTTTTTTATTTTTTGTTTCTCGAGGTTGCACCAAATGAAGGGGGAATAGTTGGGCCAGAGGGAAGCGATTCTATTCTATCAATTGTTTCTGACTACAAATTGAGACTGCACAAAATGTGCTTGACACAGACAATTCCCAGAGACGATATAGCACCTATCTCACTCTCGCTCGCTCAGTGCCCCCCTGCTGAAAATTTGAATAGAAAAATTTATTATGAATATGCAACCACTTATTATAGACTATATAGATCAGCGTAGGTCAAGCTTTACGTATGACTAAAAATACCAGCTGCAAAGAGATGAAAAACGGTCGTTAAATAACGGATTTGCATACAGAACTAAAAACTGAAATCAAGAGCAGAGCTATAGCTGCTGGATTTTGGATCTCTGCTAATCTTAGATGGCTATAGATTAGAGATATTAGTATGCATACTAGATGTGAGGGAAACACCAATAAAAAACAAAAACAGCTAGATATATGGCAATAAAGAGATATAGCTATGCATCGCATAGGCTATAGATAAGAATAATGAACAAAATGTCCAGAGAGAACACCATATAAATATATAGATAAGGAATGGATTATAGATACATGTATGTAGGGTTATAGTATATATATGAATATATGGAACTTTTAGACAAGATAGATTTTTGTAAATATGTATAGGGATAGATTGATATATGCTTATGTATAAATATAGCTATAGCCATATCATTATCTATATATATCTAGATATGTATTGACCTATCGACATCTATGATAGATCTAGCAACAAGTATTACCATCTAATAATAATATAATATGGTACAAGTTTCTATACATCTGTATAGGGATAGATTGATATGGATATGGATATATGCATATGTATAAATATAGATATAGTCATAGGTATATTAATAGCCTATATCATTATCTATATATATCTAGGTATATATTGACCTATCGACATCTATGATAGATTTAGCAACAAGTATTACAATCTAATAATATGGCACAAGTTTCTATACATCTGTAGCTTTAGCTCCCCCATGATAGCTGCCTAGGCATAGCCCACACACTTGGCATATGGAAGACAATTGTAACTGATCTTAGATCGCATTAAATGTATTTAAAGCCCTTTTGCATGAGGGGGAATACAATAATAGCGATATGGACGATGATGCAGAAACCTTATGAGTGTTCTTATTTGAAACTCTCTCGATGAATTTCGCATACAAATTGCAAATTGCAAACTGCGAATTGGAATTGCGACGCCTTCAATTGAGAAACACTTTGCCATTAATTGTGCAGTTGAGTTGGGTTAGGGAAAGAGAAAGGGCGGTGGCACATGGGGGGTGGGGGTGGTGGTGCTAGTCACATATATGCAGCTCCCGGTAACACGCGGTGTCTGCTGAGATCATAGCGCATCTGCTTTGTGGTTTGTGTGGTCTTTCGTGTGGAATTATTGTCATTGGACATGGAGCAAAATGCAAAAAGCTGTTTTTGCTTTTCATTAAGCAGCAACTGTTTCTGCAGTCTGCGTACCTAACTTTAACTAGATAAAGGCACACAGACATATATCTATATAGATTTGAAAGGTTTCTCTGGGCCCGGCTTAATGCCGTGACTCTCCTGCCTGTCACAAACAAATTCGCAGTTCGCATTCCCAACGGGTACAGAGTATAAACACGCTTAAGAGCACTTGACGATAAATAAGCAACGTTTGAACTTTCAGGAATGTTTTCGATCAAATTCGAATCCAAATAAACGGCTGTGAGACATAGTTCCCACAGACTAAGGCGAAACTCTATATGTGAACATAACAAACTTTCCTACAAATATTTGTTTAAAAACTCGTATTTATAAATAAATATAGTATTTATTTTCAATTTGTTTATATATAGGTTCAAATATTTCTACGCTCACAATAATTACAAATTTTTACGTTAGGTTTTCCCTTGCTTTATAATTGAGTTGGCGCGTGACTTCGCTTCTTGCTCCCCTCTCGTAAAAAGCAGAAGATTGTGAATGGGATTTTTCATGTTGCGACTAATTTTAGTCAAAAGTTTTGAAGTTTTTACATGTGTTTTACAGTTCCCTAAATTTGGGAGGGATAAATATATGACAGCTGCATGACTGACAGCATTTTATGCCCTATGCAAGCATCGTATATGTGTGTGGGTGTGTGTGTCTTTGGTGCGTATGCAGGGTATACGAGAGTCGAGCATATGTCTGTCTACAATTAATTGTATTGCTTAAAGTATATATAAAAGCGTGACATGTCTGTATAGCTATAAAAAGTGTTTATGATTTATAGGGTATACTCTAGTCGATCATGTATTGCTAATTAAATGTATGATATGGGAATATGCCCTATGTAAAAATAGCATGTCTCTTAGAATTACTACATTGCATGTTTTGAAAATATAGGGTATGTGTCTGTCGGTCATATGTCATATGAAATATGATATAGAGAATGTAGAACTTCATAAAAATAGCTGGATGTTTGAATGATAGCAAAATTCCATGTATTTAGAACGATTTTCAGTAATATAGGGTATATGCAAGTCGTGTATATGCGAATACATTTTTAGATAGTATATAGAATTACCACACAGCTCTTTCAAAAGACGAAAATAACTGCAGAGTAAATACTTAACATATCAAGTAACTCATAATGCTACGATATTGCTAAACCTCTTACAGTGCAGGGTATATGTTAGCTGTGCTTTATGCACACACTATGCATCTGAAGGAAAATATCTTTGGAAGAGAAATATGTTCGAGGGACTATTGAGGAAATGCTCGAAGAGTTGTCAAAGCTGCGATACAAAGAATTTTCTGCACATAAATCAATGTGGGAAAAAACCCATTAAAAGGAAAGGAGCAGAAGAAGAGTTGAATTGCTTTTGAAGTGCCCGAGGCCAGAAATTAAAGTGTTCAAGTGATCTATGTGAACTGAGGTTCCAACAAACCACTTTAATAGAGCTGCTTGAATGAGTAACAGCTGGAAACTAGTTAGATTTGACTATATCTGTGGGCATAATCAAATTATAGGCTAGAACACATTTAGATACAACAGAGTCTCTATCATATATAGTTAGGGTATGAAAGAAATGTGATATTGATCCTGAAGAAAATATCATTTACTATAACAAGTAAGATTGTTCTTGTCAGGGGTGTTTGACTAGACTAGACTAGACTAGACTAGAAGCCGAGATATACAGTTGCAAATAGTTGCATGGCAACAATATATCCAGTAAACATATAGTATCATATTCATCATACACCCCCTTGCCTCCCCCTCCCCTTCGTAATGAAATAGATCCTCTCCTTTAATAGAAAAATATTTCGATTTCACTTTTTGTAACACAAGTGGAATTCTTGCTCACATGAGAATCGTATCGTATGATAAATGCTAGGGTATATCAGTATCATTCAGCAATAATTAAGTGCTCTTTCTGGTTTGCTGAAGTGCCAGAAGCAGGAAGCAAAACTAAAAATATAAAACAAAGTCATGTACCATATGGGCCAGCTCGAGTCCCGAGCCCTAAAACCGAACCTCTCGAACCCAAAACTCAAATACAAAACTTGAAGCCCGTTGCAGATGCCATTAAATTATAGCTACAATCTATTAGCGATCGAGCGGAAGGGCAGGGCAGTCTGGGACGGGGCGACAAAATGTGCAATTGAGGAACTGAGGCGCAGGGTTGCGACTGCCGCCGACTCGTCCAGCGGGCAGCTGGCAGGCTGCCTGGCTAAAAATAGATGTAACACGCACACACACACAGAGCGAGAGAGGGAGAGGGAGAGAGAGCGACACAGGGAGAGTCGCATGCCTCAACGATTCCCCCTTGCGACTGGCCTGGAGTGGGATGAGGAAGCGCGGGCGAGCGATGCCAGTCGAAACATCGATCTGTAGATTCACTGCGATCGACTAGCTGAGAAATGTGATCTTGATCCGCGTGTCGTGTCGTGTCTGGGCGTTGAAAGGCTGTGCGCCAATTACCGCATGGTCGACTACAAGATACCCTATCAGGATGCAATAATCATTAATATAAAGAATATAAGATAAGATAAACTGTAGAGTTTAGACTTTGATAGTTAACTCAAGTGTTATTATCTTGTATGTGTATTAATCAGTATTATGATAGCTTCAGTCTGAATTATCGATAAACTTATCGATAGCCTAGATAACTGGGTGTATAACACTAACGGATATACAACTGATATAATATGAGACTCACATGTTTGTCGAGAGTAAAATTTTATAGTAATGGCAGTCATTTACATTATTGATCGATACTTGATTAATCGATAACACAGAAAACTGTCCTTAAGCGGTATGTAAAGCCTGTTATCAAAATAATAAAATCAGCTGATGTAATCAGTGCATTAGCAGTTTATTCACACATCGATCATCTATCAATAACTGCGTTGTACCTCATAAACGTCGACTTCATTGCTCATTACAGGGTATATGACATTCAAATTATTGTTATGGTTGCAGTTGCACTTGAATTGATTATTGTTTGACATGGCCACGAGCCGTGGGGCAATCTGTGGCCCTATGTTTACCGTCTAGACATGGTCGATGGCCAAGCAATGGTGCTGCAATTAGTTTCGATTTCGAATTCAATTTCGAGTGCGAGTTCGAGTTCGAGTTGGAGTTCGAGTTGCGCTGATTGCGTGTTGAGTGCTTTTTTCTGTTCTTCGAGACCATTAAGAAAGAAGGTTGAATATATCAAGGCATCGGCTTTAGACAATGATGCTATCGATAGCATATGCAATTGGTAATCGATAACATGAATAGAGTTTTGAGACTAACTGTAACCTAGCAAAAGATAGAGATCAGGGCTATTAATAATACCTAGATTTAGCTGTTATCGATCGATACATTTATCGATAGACAGTTATCAAACTGCCCAGCTGCGGGCAGAATATGTCGCATTAGATGCCAGACTTTTGTTTTCGCCCCGATTAGCATGTGAGTTATTCAACTCTTTATCTGAATGCAAACACTGAAACGTAACGAACCCAACGTTGGGCAAATATTTGCCAACTGGATAGCAAACATGGTCAAATGACAGCGCCAGATCAGCCAGCGGGAATGGGGGGAGAGAGAGAGAGAGGGAGCCAGAGAGCGAGAGAGAGAGATGGCATGAGTGTGAGAGATAAAAAAGGGAACAGTCTGTGGAGCCTAAAGCGCGCAATCTTATCGCAAGCAAATGTAGAACGTTTTTTTAGCGAATACTCGAGGTAAATATCAAGGGGACTACGGCGAGAGAAAGAGAGAGAGAGATAGAGAGAGAGAGAGATGATGTGACTTTGCCTTTGGTTTTTGGCGTTAAAGTTGCGCTAATGAAGGGGCCGCCCAGTTGACAGTTGACAGTTGAGAGAGAGAGAGAGACAGGCGAGAGAAGGAAGTAAGAGTTACAGAGAGAGGAAGGCGGGGAGCTAAATAAAGAGACAAGGGAGAGAGGCAATGGGCTGGTAAGGGAGTGTGGTCGACAGAGGGTAGGGAAGTAGCTAACTAGACAAAGGGAGAGAGAGCAGGGTAGAATGAAAGAGAGAGAGAGTGAGAGCTGGGAAATTATAACGAGGCTAGCAAGAGGGAGAGAGAGAGAGAGAGAGGGAGGGCTGCTGTCTGTCATTGACACTGGGCGTGCCAAAGGATGCAAAAGGATGCACCACGCGATGCTCTTATCAGCAGCCCGCCGCAGGAAAACATTGACCTTTGCCAGAGTCAACACTCGAGCTGCAGCTGCAGCAGCGGCAGCAGGAGACGGCGTCGCGTTGATTTGAGCAATTAAGGGGCAAAGGGCTTAGCTCTACAATCATCAACAGTTGCAGCGCCTATTATGCTCTATGCTCATTCAAATGCGATTTGTGCGGGGTATATATTGGACTTCATAGACTTAGGCTGAGTTAAGAGACTTGACGTTACTTTCGATGCATGCGACGTAAGACATCTATTTACAGGGCATTTGTTAGTCGTGCATGCAGTGCAATTGGAATTGACATGCGGGTTCCGTTCATCGGGTTCATTGAAACAGACGCAGACACAAGTACAGGGTAGTTCGAGTGCTTAATTGAAAATCAATTGAATCGCATGCTCGATGACAATACAAAAATCAATTTCTCAAATAAATAATTTTTTTTTTTACTCGTATAATACATAATTGTCAAGTGTGGTTGGCGCTTCAGCACTTTCACTTGGTAAAAAAAATGAGATAGAATAATAGAGCTATACAGTCAATGGAAAACAAGTGAAACTGAGGCGAACTATCATAACTGGGCTAACAGTTACCCTGTAAAGAGTTACCTCTGTATGAAAAGTTATGAGAATTTGTGCTAGGCTTGCAGGATATAGAGAGTTGTTTGGGGCCGTAACATAGATACTCAGCAATGAATGATTGCCCAGTAAGATACACTTTAGTTCATATATTAGGCAGTTTCTCTGATATATAAGATAAGATTTGTTATGGCAGATAGCTGTTTACAGGGTATTCACAAACATGTATACACGCACTTAATGCGCTTTTGATGTTTTATTTCCGATTCAAAACTGTAATAGACGCGTTGCCACAACGTTCGCATTCGCATCGAGTGGCAGCATCGCAGCTTAGGGCGACCCGAAACTGGGGCGTGGCAGCTAGTTGTTTGTTTGTTGTGTTTGCTCGCTGTTTGCCTTTGCCATTGGCGCTTCGCATTCGATATGAATATGCCACATAGTTTCTAGACTTTGCACACACTCAAGCTCAAGCCTCGAGCTGCTGCACAAATTATCGCGCCCCGCTTTGAGGCGCCTCTTCTTCTTTACGTTCAGCTACTCTCTTGCGTGACAATCGCCCATTGAGCAGAACAAAGCGTTGCATGCTTTTTGGCTGGCCAATTTCTCATTTTTTTTGGCTTGCTTTTCGCTCGGCCCATCACTCGACCTACATATGTGGCCTGAGAGCTTTTCTAATGAGCTGTGCATGTTCTAAATTATTAACGGTTTTGTTTTCATGTGTAAATATGTATATGTATAAGATATACATATCTATTTGTTGTGTCTCTGTGTCTTAGAGTGCCTGCACGCTACTTTAGAGGATTTCGAGGGTATTTAGTGCAGTGAGCACTCTTGAGTTAATGAAAACATACTTGAGTAATAGTGCCCAGCTGAGAAGAGGGTATCTAAAGCCCTTCATGTCGCCTTCAGCAGTTCTATTCGCATAGCGGAAAAGTCTCAGAGCAACTATTTCTCTGAAGATATGTTATGATTAGATAAAGAAATGTATAATCTGGCTACTAATAATCTAAAGAACTAGAAACAGAGCATCTAAAAGTCGTTCATTCTTAAGCTCAGCAGCCTACGGGGTATCTGCTCGTCGTTGCTCAAGGGCCTTCGTTATATTTCAGTATGAAAACTTCAAGCTAATTTACTCTGCGCTCCTTAATGATGGCTCATCACCCACTACGTCATGGTTAGCGCTATCGCTATCGTTATCGTTATCGTTATCGTTGTCTATTCTGTTGACCTCTGATGGGGGGACAATCCATTCGCCATTGATGTGCATTGAGACAGCTGGCTTAGCCCCAAAGACTCTGTAACAATTCGTAATTGAGTTGGATAAGCCACAGGTCCAGGCATATTCAAATGGATTTCCGAAAGTCTTTGAGCTTTGAGCTGGAGTTGGGTCAGACAAAGAAATATTCCCAAAATAAAATCGATAAAGTTTTGGCAGAGTTATGGAAGCTTGTCAACTCTACTTCTCTCTTTCTCACCCTCTCTCCATTTCTTTTCTCTTTTCAGTTTCTTCACGTTTTTTATCGTCATTTGCAAAAAGCAGGAAAACAGCTAAAAGGTAAGTGAGACACCTTAAAGACTGAGGCGCTACGGCGCACCAGTTCATGGCACTATGCAGACAAAGAGAAAGAGCAAGAGCAGGAGCAGGAGGAGAATGAGAGGTAGGGCTAGCAGAGCGGTGCAGAAGCTTAAGTGCATTGTGAGCGGTGGACGGGAGAGAAAGAGGCGAGAGGACGGGATGGTCTTGACAATGCCAACGTACCTTGGCGAGCCCTCGCGAGTGCTGATGGGCCAGGAGAAATGAGAAATGAGAAAGGAGAAAGAAAGGAGTTTGTCCAGCCCCAAACTCTAGCCTTAGGGCTGCAGCTTTCCACCCCTAGCCCTGGCTTCCTTACTTGTCCTACTTGACGCTGTTTCAGGGGCTTGCTAGAGGCCGTCTACTGGTGCATATTAACACTTGCGGTTATTTTGATTTTTAGCTTATGCCAAACACTCACACACGCATTTGTATGTATGTATGTTTGCATATATCCTCTGCATAGCCGCTTTTAGTATGTTTGTCAAGCGTTTTTGTTTGTATTCAGCTGCTGCTGTTGTAATTTTTATGTCTTCGAGGCATTTGCAACAGCCAAACACACGTCATTCACACACACACACACAGACAGACACTCACCCACACACACTCACCCACACACACTCAGTCACACATGCTCATACCTTTTTAGCTTCTTTCATTTGTCTTGCTGTCGCTTTTGCAACCCTTTTTGAAAGGCTCCATTTTGCTTAGTCTCTGCTTACACACACACAAAGACAAGTGTGTGTGTGTGTGTGTCTGTCGGCAGCTCAAATTGCGTTCACCCTGAAAAGTATGCAACATAATAATTCCATGCAGCATTTTAGAAAGCAGCCGCAAAGTATGCAATAAATTTTTGCATTGAGAAATTAAGTAAAGCAAGGATAGATGCCTCACTTGCAGATACCCTGACTGCAGTGAGCTACTCGACAAGTGAACTAAACCTGACATAGGTCATATACAGAGGTAACTGTATATTTATATGTGCTATAAACAATCTAGATGCATGCAATGTTCGTTGGCAGAAGGCAGCTTAGGCTATGCTCAGTAGAGCTTTGAATATATGAGTTCGCATTATTGCAATTGTAATGCTCTACAAGGGTATCCCTGCAGGTCAGAGTTGCTGCCTAGTAGATCAAATATACATATGTGCCTAGCGAATATGCAGGCTAAGAACTAGCTCGACTGGAATATACCTCTTACACATGCACGCATATCTAAAGAAAGGAAATGGAAACGTTGCTTGTTTTGCATTTTAAATTTTGTTGTATTTAGTCTTTTTTTGTTAGTTTTTTTGTTTTTACATGAAATCCTTATAAAACACGTTGTCACAGCATTGCTTGCTGCGGTACCTCTTGTAAAAGAGCTCCATACAATATAAAATTTAGAGGCGACATCCACTCCAGCGCAAAAAGTATTATCGAATGTTGTCATCACTTGATTTTAGTATGAATGCTGGCTAATTTTGTTATAGTTGATCATTCGATGAAATCCTTATAAAACACGTTGTCACAGCATTGGTTGCTGCGGTACCTCTTCGAAAAGAGCTCCAGACAATATAAAATTTAGACGCGACATCCACTCCAGCCCAAAAAAGATTATCGAGTGTCATACCTCGGTTTCAGTAATCTGAATGCTGGCTATCGCTTGGAGGCCCGATTGGCTTATCGTTTATAGAAATTTTCGAGTTTGGATTTGTGTGCACTGTTGCACTGCATGCTGGAACATCATCATGGGTCATTTCATGGTGCACTGTTACACTGCAACTTTGTGCATCAGTCGTATCTTCAGCTTCTGGCTGCATGCGCATGCGCTTAGCACGCTTCTTCAGCACATTTTTTGACGAACAAGGTATATCATCAGCAGCCTCTTCAGCTTCTGGCTCCTTGCGCATGCGCTTAGCACGCATATTTTTTGACGAACTTCGTACATCATTATTCGATTCGTCATCAAGTTCTGGCTCCTTGCGCATGCGCTTAGCACGCATCTTCAGCACATTCTTTGACGAGCTTGGTATATCATCAGCATCTTCAGCTTCTGGCTGCATGCGCATGCGCTTAGCACGCTTCTTCAGTACATTCTTTGACGAACATGGTATATCATCATTAGATTCGTCATCAAGTTCTGGCTCCTTGCGCTTGCGCTTGTTAGTCTTCTTCACCATCTTCTTCTTGGTGGCTTTGGTCACCTTAGGCTTGGCCTTGGCAGCTTTTTTCCGCATAGCTGCGGTTTTTTTGGTGGATTTTCTTGCCCTCGGCGCCTCGGCGATGTTTCGGACTTTTGTGTTCTTATTTACCTTTGTTCTAGGGACCGGCTTCTTCGACTTGATGGTGGCTCTTACCACGCGATTCATGGTGTTGGGTGCTCGTGAAGATACCATACTTTCTATTTCCTCAATCGATAGATCCGAGGACAGTTGCTCCACCAACTTTGGGCGACTGCAGCGGTAATATGAATTTCTCTCCTTCGCTTTTCGGCGACACTTGTCACGAAATGACTTTCGTCGCATCTGGCATACATTCCTAGCACGTCGTTTTGTTGCGTTTGCTCTAGTATTTTTCCTTGCTTTCAGCATGCGGTAACGGGTCAACAATTTAGCGGTTGGTACAGTCATTTTTCGTCTTTCGTTGGAAAAGTAAAAAAAAAAAAAAGTGTAAAAATGTTTTGATTTTACGGAAAATATTATTTTACAAATTTTAGGTTTTTTGGAAGTGTGTTCAGCTCCACAAAATAAAAATAATGAACATATTTCGTTTGCTGCTACACTCCCAAGGCTCTGTGAGCGTCGAATCGCCTCATGACTTGCTTGGATATCCGAAAACTCGAACCAAAGTGTTTGCTATGTTTGCTGTGTTGGCTGTTGATTTGTGTGTGTGCTATAGGCAGTAGCATATATATATTCAATATAATAGGAATCTTTGCCAAATTGCATGCTTATCATAATTAGATGGCATATTTGTTATATTAGTGAAAAGACTTGACGATGTTAACAGTTTTATTATACCCTGAGCTCATTGAAAATGGGAAATCAGGGTATATTGGCTTTGTTAAATGTAGTAGCCAGAAGGAGACATGGCAGACCCCGTAAAGTATATATATTCATGATCAGGGTTACGAGAAAAGTTAATATAGCCATGTCCATCTGTCCATCTGCCCGTCTGTCCGTCCGTCCGTCCGTCCGTCTGTCCGTACGTTTGAACGCGTCTATTTCCGAGGATACAAAAGCTAGAGAGTTCATTATTTTTGTGTTGGGTTCGTATATTGCACGCGCTGTACGAGTTTGTTTCAGAAATTCGATAACTTTTATGTTTCAAAAGTTATCGATAAACGAATATATCGCGAATCAGTTATAAAATTATATTTAATTCATCTTTAGAGTTAGAGTTTCCAAGTCTTCTGCATATATATAGATACTTATTTAATACAATTTCGGTTTTTGTTAGATTTTGGATTCCGGCCTCCGATTCCCCCCCACACCTCCAAATGTGTAAAAAATCATTTCAAATACTTGAGACATGCAGTTTGGTTTGGCATATAGATATGAGTATCATATTCATAATCTAAAGAGATGAATACGATTGTCCGTCTAGAAACAGAATTATTAATCAAATAAGTTATGGCAGCAAAACCCACGCGGCTCAGCAAGAGAGGCAGCGAGGCAGTGAGGCAGCGAGACACCTGCAATGCTCACACACATACATACATGCCTACAAGCATAGATCAGCGTGTGTGTGTGCGCGTGTTTTTGCATGTATAGTTTCTTATGCGTGCAGAATCGAAACGAGGCATTCTTGGTATACTATTCGTTCGAAGAAGAGCTCAGGGGATTTCGTAGGCGAGCAGTCTCGACTACAGCTTTCTTACTTATTCTCATTTTATTTTAGAGGGTATCATTTAGTCGAGCATTTCATATATTGTGCTCACTTTTGTGTAAATTGAGCAATATATTCGATTTAGCTTGGCATTCTCCATACTGAATCTCGCTGCAGCTGTGTTTCATCCCTATTGAGCAAACTATTTCGTATCAGAGCTTATTGGCTTTACAATTAAACTAGGGTAGCTGCGGGTGAGGCATTTTGTTGCGGCTCTTACGTTAATTTTTTAATGATATTCCAAAGTCAAAGAGACGCCAACGCCGAGTAGAAAACCTAAAGAGTTTATAAATATTTAAGCAAATATTTTGTATAATTGATACCCATTCAAATTATGGGTAAGTGGGGTATATTCTTGGTTTATTGCCAAATAACAATTATGAATAGATAAAACCAGAATATATTTATAGTTGTGCAAGTTCCAAGGCTCTAAGAGAGATAGATGACTATAGAGCTGTATTTAGTTATACAGTTTTTTGATCAGGAATTATAGGAAATACTTTTAGTCGATGATGCAACTGAAACGTTTACTGACTATATTGAACTCTGCTCTTAAATGACTACTTCAATTGTGCTGCATACAGAGTAACTTGAATGCAGCAGTTGCCGTGGGAGGGTATTTTACAGTCGCGCATACCTAACTAGATTACCAGATTACACTCGATTCGCTTCTACTACGGCTGATTGGAGATATCGTTTGTGATGCGTTGGCGTCGGAATCGATTTAAGGATCGTAGGTGTTTCACCAAAAACTACTCTAGAGTGAGAGGAAGAGTCCGAGAGAATGAGTGAGAGAGATGGACAGAGTGCGGCAAATCGGTCTTTAGGCTTAATTAATAGTATTTTGTACAAATTTGGTTGTCATCGTTTCGGATTCTTGTAGCTTGGCTGCTGGTCAACTCATTTGGTTAGGCAATAACCGCAATATACAACGCATTTGTATACCCTGTGGATGTGCAGAGTGTATCCGAGGGGTGTTTTGACAGTGTATGCAATTTTGCTGCAGTCTAGCTTAAGCTTGGCTTCGGTGTTTGCTGCACATGAAGGGAATCATTTTGCCTTAGCCGTGGCAATCGATATTTATCGATGCAAGTCGAATGAAAAATGTGGAAAATGTGGAGCTTACTTGAAAGCTTTCAGGTTTTCATAGTCAGCATAGTCTACACTTTCATAGGGCATTTGATCTATAGGGTATTGCTTAGGCTGAATGACAGCTGTGGTCTTCCTTTACTTGTTTTTTTCCTCTTCTTCTCTTCATCTGTTTTCCTGTTTTTTGCGTAATGCAAAATTGCACAGTTTTTCCTTGCAGCTGATGCGCACCAAGACCCCGCTCCAAACAGTTGCTCAATTCGCATATTTGCCAAGACTAAGTGTGCGTGTGTGTGTCCCAGTGGCCAAGTGTCGTCGCTACGCCTTGGTTTGCAGACGACGACGTCTCTGGGTCTGGCTGAAAGAAAGCTTTCAATGCGTCTCTTGCGCTTCAGCTTTCCATCAAATGGGCGTCTTCTAATGCACGTTTTCCCAGACGTGTGCAGACACGCAGACATCGAGCGTCTAAATACCCGCCCCGCCTCTGCATTACCAGAAGCCCTCTTAGCCAAGTGCCCACAGACAGCAATAGACCCAAAGTCGAGCCCAAGTTTTGAGTTTTCAGCTCGAGTCCAAGCCCAAAAGTCTGGCTCTAGGTCAAGGCTGGGCGCGGCGGGCGTTGCGTTTTACGTGACAGCCAATTGTGGCTTATTGTTGTTGCTGCTGTTGCTGCTGCTGGCTGTTTGTTGTTGACACTTGCAGTTACATCGATAAGCGTACGGTGAAAGCAGCGACGGCGACGGCGACGTCGACGGCGACGGCGAGTGACCAAGAAATTCAAGAAACGAAAACAGGCATAAAAATGGAAGTTAACTTAAACAAGTCGAAGTTGGAATACTCTGAAAGAGGTGCAGTGAGAAAGAGAGGGCTAGAGAATGAGAGATAGAGAGAGAGAGAGAGAGAGGGAGAAAGACAAACAGAGAAAGAAAGACAGAAGTACTGAGAGAGAAGCAGAGATAGAGTTGGAGCAATAGAGAAGGCAAGCGAGAAGGACAGAAATAAAGAGAGAGAGAGAGAGAGAGAGAGAGAAAAAAATAAAGTCAGAAGTACTGAGAGAGAGAGAGAGAGAGAAAAGGAAGTCAGAAGTACTTAGAGAGAGAGAGAGAGAAAAGGAAGTCAGAAGTACTTAGAGAGAGAGAGAGAAAAGGAAGTCAGAAGTACTTAGAGAGAGAGAGAGAAAAGGAAGTCAGAAGTACTTAGAGAGCGAAAAAAAGAGAGATAGAGGGATGAAGCGAGAAAGAGATTGAAGGAAGCCAGAAGAACTGAAGCAATAGACACTGCAAGAGAGGGATGCAGAGAAATGCCAATTGCGAGAAGAGAAGAGAAATGACTCAGAGAAAACCTCAATTGAAGGGCAGAGTGAAGAGTCAGATACATAGAATAGATAGTGAGAATGACAGAGAAAGGAGAATACCAATGCAAATGACGATCGCTGTTACATAATGATTGAGCTATTCGTGTATACACTTTCAGGTTAGGGTATTCAAAGAGCGTTGGTTGACACATGTCGGGGGAATGCGCGCTAGTTGATTTAAGATCTGCAACAATAAATTTGATTTGTAGCTCCACTATAACAACAGCTGCCACGCCCCTCATGGCTTGCCTCTGCCTCTGCCTCTTCTATGCCTAGCTGCAGCGCTTTTTCTGTAGAACTTCCCAAAAGAGTTTTCAGTAATCAGTTTTGACTGTGGGAATCTTGGTTTTTGGGAAAAACCGAAAGTGCGCTGGAAACGTAGAAGAAGAAAAGAAATGTGTAGCTCGCTCGATAAATATATCAGAAATGGGTTCGACGAAATGAGCAGCAGCAGCAAAAAACTGGGTTTGTTCTCATAATATGTTAGCTGCAATTGCGACTCGAGTTTATGGCTTAATCTATTTTCTAGTAGGGCAAAAGAGAAAACGAGCTTGCCATCGAAAATTAATAAGAAATATGATATAAATTCCTACAAAATCTGTGACTAGACTCGTCTATATGAGTAGAGAGTGAAGCTCACTGGGGGGAATTAATAACGGAACTTGACTTCACCTACAACTGGCAGTGTTGGCATATAAATCTAACTATCCTGTGGAGAAGGTATTACAATATTAGGAATAGATTACGAATTTCCTAGTTTTTAGTTGAATATATGCCAAAAGTTGGGATTGCCTTTCAGGGCACAATTTGAACTTGTGACTTGCCTTAATTCAATTAATACCCAAAGAGCATGTTTTTTGGAGCTTCATAGCAAAGCAGTTTATGGCTATTTCTCTTTGTTGTGTTTTTGTGTGTGTTCGATTCGTATTATTATAAATTTTTGTGGGCCGTTAACAAATTAATTGTTACGCTCTTTAAATGTTAATCAAAATAGACGCCAACGTGCGCACAGCCACAAAGGGCAGCTGAGCATTGAAGAAGAAGATGAAGAAGAAAGGCAGTTGAAGAAAGAGTGGAGTGGCAAGAAGAGGGCTACGTATACACAAATGGCAAACGGCAAACGGCAAACGCCTTTGAACATAATTTATGGCCAATTTGATTTTATTTTCATTCAAATTTTATTTCACTTTAAGACGTTCCACAGCAGCTTATAGGCAACAGCTAAGGTATATGATAGACTACAGACTAAGAGCAACATTATCTAGTCTAGGATTCTTGCTAACAAGTTCTAATAGAATTTTAAATGCTGACTTGAGCTAGTTCTTTGTAGGGTATCTCGCGGTTGTTCAGCTGTCAAAGAAGTATTAATACTCTACAAAAACTGGATAATAGTTTACAGCTCGACTCGTAATCCATTACAGGGTATCTTTCAATTGATTCTCTTCGAACCTTTTCGACTTTGTGCAAAAAAGAAAAAAAAAAACTTGTATAGAAATTTACAGCCAAAACAAAAAATTAAGCAAGAAAGGAGTGAAAGAAAGAAGATGATAGAGAGGAGCAGGGTAGAAAAAATGTTTGTTGTTTTTTTTTATTTTGTTTTTGTTTTAGTGTAAGCGATTAGCAAGAAGAAGAAGCAGCAGAGGCAAAGGCAATTAATTGATGGGAATTTCTTTCTTTCTTTTCTAAGTTTATTTATTATGATTTGATTTTGAACTTCAGAGGAGCTGCCGGTCTTTGGCTTCGTTTAAATATTCAAATAGAAATCGAAAGCTTTTTGATATTTTCAACCAATTTCGCTGCGCCATCTCTTTCGCTCTCACTCACACGCTCAAGCTCTCGCTTCAGCTATGTCTTCTAATTTTAGCTATAGAAACAATAGATGATGCATTTGGCTTTTGTTAGGGCATTACGTAAAAACATATCAAAAGCCGAGAAAGAAAGAAAGAAACAGAAAACGTTTTGCTTTATTTCGCTTGCCAGATGATTCGCTTTTCCTTGCAGCGAAATTAAGTAATCGAGTTTTGTTGGGAAAAGTGTTAAGTGGGGGGCGTGAGAAGCGCAGAGAGCGACGCATTTGTCTTAATTACTCTATTAGCTTGTCTTTAGCGCTCAGCGTGATAGAGGCGAATTGACTGTCTTGAGAAGCGCAAAGAGAGGCGGAAAAATTGCTTCTGATAATGCGAACAATGAATGATAATAAAAACTTGTCTTGGGCTTGAGCAGCGGAATGAGAGGAAGTATTTTTCTTCTCTACCTGAACGAAAATTTGTAATGTCGATGACACGTTTCTTGGACATGAGAGACGGCAAAGGTTTTCTCAGCTCTAACAACTCTATTAGCTAGTATGTATTTCTGCCTTAGTTTCGCCTGCTCTTCACACACATGATTTCATAGCGCTGATTAACATCAATAACTGTAATGACAAGCATCGGCATTAACTTTATTTTTCTTGTTGTTGCCGTTGCTGTTGCTGTTGTTGCTGTTGCTCTTGCTCACATTTCACGCACTCACGTTTTTCAATGCAATGCTTACACACACACACACACACACACACACACACATGTATTACAAGCCAAACAAAAAAAAAAAGCCGCAAGTAGGCTTCATTTCTACCTCGTTCCCGCACTGACTCTTGTGCCGTACATTTAATGATCAGAGCTTGCAATACTCTTGCTCTGCGTGTGGGTATATTACATTTGTGCTGCATTATGCAGCGCGCTGCCTGATGTGTAAAGCTGAATGAGTAATTCTCTAATTATCATTAAATGATGGATTGACTAGTCGATTTTCTAACTGATACATTTGTGCAGCTGATGTTGGCTGATTGACTGATTGATTGAACGATTGATAGACTAACAAATTGTGGAACATCTTTGCATTGCTTGACTATTCGCAGTGTTGAAGTTATTTCAATCTGTCTTCCTCTCACTTGATTGATTGGCTGAGTATTACTTATTGCTTTGAGTAAGTGATTATATGATTGATTGACTGATGTAGCTGATTGACTGCTTGACTTGACTTGCTGATTCCTTGTCTAGCTAACTAACACACCTTTAATTTCAATTTATAACAGCTTTACTATTAGCTAATACCAATGAAGCTAGACTGACAGCTTGATTGGCATTAACTAATGCTAAAGCTGTTATAAATTGAAAATAAAGGGTATTCACAAATTCGTCGCTTAAGTAATTTACTTTTCTTATCGTTGACTCTCCTTAAATAAGTCATGTTTTTATTTTTCAACATAAACAATTATAAGAAAAATATAAATAAGCCAAGTATGAAAAAAAAAAGGTATGTGAAATACTTTTCGCGCGTACTTAATCATTTCGAGACCAATGACAAAATGTCTCAATGATACGCATACAAATACGTGCCAATGAAATACCCTGTAATAAAGTAAGAGATTTGTGGAGCGACTCAGTCTGTAGTTGAACGATGAGTTGAGTTGAATTGAATAAAGACATAACGCACTTCACTTATACCCTGTAATTGTGCGCTATTAATTGGTTTTGGGCATATGTGAAGCAGTTGGCTTACTTTTGGGAATCGCTGTCCAAAATTCGTGCGAATCTCTTCAACAAAAACTTGCAGAAGAAGACACAAAACATATTGCGCAAATGGTTCGCAGTGAATGCGGAATGTGGAATGACCTTTTGTTTAGCTCGAATCTGAAGTTCACGTCTTGTTCTGCCTCCGGCTCTGGCGCTGCCACTGCCACTGCCTGTGCATTTGCGTAATGTGGCTGCGACTTGAGCTGGGCTGCAGCCACAGAAACAACAAATTATATACATATATAAGTCAAGGGTTAAAAGCAATAAACTGCCCAGGGCTTTCAGCGTCTACATTGAAGAGAGTTTTGTAATTGAAAAAAATATTTCTTAGATATTTGAAAATTTTGCGTACAAAAATATTGGCTGAACAAGGATTTGTTGTATTTGAATAGTTTTAGCAAAGTTTTAATATGCTGATTCGAATTTTGCTTTGCTTCTTCAGCTAGTTTTCAAGGAAACTGTGGCTCATCTGGATCTCATTTGATGACTTTGACTAGACGCAGTCATGGAACGTTTCGGTTACTCAGCCATTGGCTTTCAGTTTCTGTTGGGCCGAGGTGTGGCTGGCAATGAAGTTTAATGCGTTGCATTTGCCTAGCATGAGTAATGCTCTTTAATAAGTTGACAATTATACAGATATGTGTGTATATAAAGCTCTGACATCTAATGCAGTGTCGAGCTAATTTACGATGCATTAACGATAAGTTGCGTTGATTTCTTTTAATGACCAACGCCGCGGCTAGCTGCTTGCTGCGCGGAACTTTGACCGAGCGATCATAAAAGGCTAGCTCAAACGGCGGTAATTTATATTGCATATTAGGCGAGATGAGCAAACTGAACGAGCTACAAATACCCTGTAAACTGTAAGGGCGGAGAGAAGAGCAGTGAGACGTGGGAAGTAAGAAGAAAGCTGCGAAACGAAAGAAGTGAGACGAGAGAAGGGGTTACAGAGAATAGATAGAACAGAAAAGTAAGAAGAAAGAATCGAAACGAAGAAATGAGACGGGAAGAGGAGCTACAGAGAATAGATTGAAGAGAGAAGTATGGAGAAAGAAGCGAAACGAAAGAAATGAGACGGGCGAAGGAACTACAGAAGAGAGAGTAAGTAGAAAGAAGCGAAACGAAAGAAATGAGACGGGAGACGGAACTACAGAGAATAGATGGAAAAGAGAAGAAAGAAGCGGAACGAAGAAATGGGACGAGAGATGGAACTACTGAGAATAGATGGAACAGAAAAGTAAGAAGAAAGAAGCGAAACGAAAGGAAATGAAACGGGAGAAGGAACTACAGAAGAGAGAGTAAGTAGAAAGAAGCGAAACGAAAGAAATGAGACGGGAGACGGAACTACAGAGAATAGATAGAACAGAGAAGTGAGAAGACAGAAGCGGAACGAAAGAAATGAGATGAGAGAAGGAACTACAAAGAATAGACAGAACAGATAGAAGTAATAATAAAGAAGATAAGAAAAGTTGGTATATCTATATATATAAAATATATTCGATTTTTACAGCGGTTTCTCTAGAGTTTCTTAAAGTGTTCAGAGAGAGCTTTTAAAGGCTCTTACTTATTGTACTTATGTCTATTGGTTCAGTGAGAGTTCCATATTCCTGTAGAGCTTCACAGAATGGATTATATAGAGATAACAGTTTTTTTTAAGATCTCAGCATAATAATTCTATATTAATATAGCTCGCTAGAAATTCAGCTTCAATAGCATATGAGCCTCGATCAGTGTTTTTTTCTTTTTATTGCTACAGGGTATCGGAAAGTGCAAAATGTTTGCGCAAATTTAATTGGAAATTAAAAAGTCGGCATAAATTTTCATGACTACGCTGAGTCGCAATCGCAATGGCAACCGCCGTCGTAGTTGGAGTCGCAGTCTTCGGCAATCATGTCCCATATCTTAAATCGTCAGAGTCAATGCCAAATGCATGCCCAGCCACGCCCACATTGAAAACTTTTACTTTGAACTTTGACAAAAAGCGAACAAAAAGCCAAAACAAACGAGGGGCTAGGCACCAGCTGGAGGTTGGAGATATGCGTGTGCAGTCCCCTAACAAACAGCCTCCAATTTGTTGGCCAGTTTTTGTGTTTGTTTCTTCAACTTTGGCAAATTCGTTTTTAATTCGATTTCTGGTGACCAAGATGAACTGCGACGTCAGCTGCGACGCCAACTGCGACTTCATCTCCAGCTGCCATCTTCCATCTTCAGCTGCAGCGCGATTCCTCCTCGCTTGAGTCATTCAACTCGCGAGCGCAACTTTCATATAAAGCAATAGAGAAGACCTAGACTCGCAATTTACTTTCTTCACTCACACACACACACACACACATACGCGAGAGTTTCCTCCAAAAACATGAGAAGGTGATGGGGGCTACGAGGGGCGTGGTCAGCCGCGGGGGCGGCCATGGTAAAAGGAGCTTTCGTTGTTGCTCTTTTTTTGGTTTTGTTTTGGTTTTGTTTTTGGGTGGGTGAAACCGATATTAGCTGAGCGGAATTGTTAATTAACGCGTACGACATATGTTAATACTACGCATAGGTCTCTTTGATTTCAGCTTTTGTTTATGTGTCTTTGGCGAAACGGTCCAAGCCGGAAAGGCGAATGACGGATGTGCATACAATGCGCGATGATGGCATAAACTTGGATTTACTAAGTATCAAAGAGAAAGAGAGTGAGAGAGAGAGGGAGAGTGAGAGAGAGAGGGAGAGTGAGAGAGAGTGAGAGAGAGAAATAAAAAGAGCGAATGTGATGAGTGTAGAAGTAGTTGAGAAGCAGGAGGAGAAGGCAACAAATGGATGACTAATGCTAAAGAGAAATTAGCTTGATTCGTTATCGATAGCATACCGATTAAATTGGTTGCAGTTGCTCGATAATCGATTTGAATTGCAGAGAAAATATCGAAGAAGTAAATGGTAATACTCCGAATTTGCAGTCTTCATTGTCTATGAGAATTAATGGCTTCAGAACTGTCTTTAATTAATGATAAACCACAAACTTGATACCTTCCTCTCTCTCTTTCTCTCCCTTTCTCTCTCTCTCTCTCTATCTCTCTCTCTCTCTCTATCTCTCTCTCTCTCTCTCTCTCTCTCTCTCTCTCTCTCTCTCTCTCTCTCTCTCTCTCTCTTTCGTATTGCCTCGTATTGCCTCGCTCTTTTTTTCTTTCACTATCTCTCTCTCTCTCTCTCTCACTCTCACTTCTGCTCTCCCTCTATATCCTTTTCTCACGCTATCTTCGTTTGTATTCGATATATATCGTAAATATCGATATTCTTTTATATTTTTTCATTGCCCAAACACAAATTTCGTTGTCCAAGCCTCTCGATTGGCATTGCCCAAGTAATTTTATAAATATTTGATTGATTTTGCTTGCCCATAATTGACAAGCGCATTTCATCAGTCTGTCAATCTGTCGTTCTACCACTCAATCAATCGGGCAATCGCTCAAACTGTGCGACGCCTTCATTCAGCTTAGCTCTTGAAGCTCCGGCTCTGAGACTTCTTTTACTGCTGCAAACACTTGTAATGCAAGACTTGTCACTGTCTTTCTCTCTCGCTCTCTCTCTGTCTGCCGTCGCGCGTTGTAAACGAAACAAAATATAATTTTGGTGTGTTTATTTCCACATTTCGCTTCAATTTCTTCAGCTAGAATATCAAAAGGTTTTTTGCTTTTGAGGGCGACTCTTGTTTTGGAGAGGCTTTCTAGTGAAATTGAAAACACATTTTAATAACATGCCAAAATTGAAATGCAAAGACAACAACAGCAACAGCAACAACAAAAGTTGTTGACAAAATTTCACTTTCAACAAAAAAATCAAGTGAATCTTTCAATTGGAATTGGGAATTTATATTGGAATTTAAGAGAAGGAGTGAAAGAAAGACAGAGAGAGAGAGAGAGGATGAGCTGAGCTGAGTTGAGCGTGGCGGCTCTGATTAGGCGATAACACATTTTTTTTTTCCCGTCAGTTGGGCGTGTCAAGCAGCAACAACTATAAAAGTCATAGAAAATTTCGATTAGCCGGAATTGGCTTTGAGCTTTGGGATAGAAGAAGGCGTAGCTCAGCTAATGAAAGTGTTTTTTCTTTTCATTATTTCGAAAACATACGAGATATAATTGAAGCACTCTTTATTTCCATTCCCACATATATACCCTGTAACTACAGACAGTTGGCTGATAGCAGTTTTGACTGTCGTCAGCTGTATCGCGGCAAACTCGTCTATGATATGTTCTTGAATCGGAAATGTTATTACAGGACAATTAACAGTCTATCATACTGTAAAGTAAAGGGTATTTGATGAGGCGACTGCACTTAACTATAGATTCCAATATACTGGGCATTTTATAGTCGAGCTCTTCAGTCAGATATTTGGATATTTAAGAGGAGCTCGACTTCTGGGCGCCCGAAAGTTTTTCACGTTTTCTTAAGCAATGGAAAATGTTGTTCATATGAAGTAATTAGGCAAAGTTTCGATTAAGATCTCAATGACTTTTCACAGTGCGCAATGAGTTGGCTTTAAGACACAGAGAGACAGAGAAACAGAGATACAGAGAGAGAAAGACAGACATAATATCTTATCTATATGCATTAAAAATAAATCTAAATCAGTTTTTTGTATTTGCCTTCCATATAATTACAGCCAAAGATACAGAGATAACGTCTGGATGCCTAACCTAATGACTATGCTAAGAGGTAAGTTCAGCAAGTTCGTTGCCTAAGTCTTTCGTTTCAGCTTATATGAAATACAAGGCGTAATGCTCAATGAATTGCCAAAAATCAAAGATAGTATAATATATAAGTACACATATGTATGTCTATGTATATATACATATATATGCATGTATATACATATATGTATGTATATACATATATGTTTATGTCGAGGAGACATTGACAGCGATTTAAAGAAGTAGCGTTACATAAAGTCAAGCAAACATGACATGTTATTCAGTTTTTTTTTATATTTTTATTTTACCGTTATTACTCTAACCATATTTATTGAAATACTCTTAAAAGAAACAACGGTATTAAGTGAGGAGTATGTGTCGTATGACTGCTTTTGGCTTCTTTCACGCTGAATATGTTAACTCATCTAGTTTCCATTTCTAATGACAGCACGTTAGGGTATATCCTATGAGGGTTGGTTGGCTCTCTACTTGGGATAGGGTATTCATATACTGGTGCTTCACTACACTTAGAGCTTACTTGAGTAGAGTGTGGTAATAGAGAGTATTTCTGTACTGCTATTCACCCTCTAGGCGTAACTATATTATATATATGCTCAGCCATGACTTGACTACAGTAGACTACTGTATCTTATATATGGATGGGATATATGCAGAACATTCTTGAACTCTTGAATCTCTCTGTCTCGTTTCTTATAGTATCTTTTGTATAGTGTATTATTTGTCTAGTGTCTTACTATTCTCTTTCTTTCTCTCTCCCTTGCTCATATTGACAGACGTTGAAATATTTGTAAGCCCATTCCGTTCGGGGCCTTTCGTTTGGGCAGCGACCTTAAATCGTTTTTGACTTTGACTTCAATTGGCGAGCCGCAATATATTTTATTATTATTATTTTTATTCGACTTGTTGTTTGTCTAGTTACTCGAGCTAATTAAGCTATTTGAACTTGTGGTTTGTTTATTTATTCAATCATGCATTGCAGAAATCGCTAATTCTCAGGTGAGAAAAATATATATAAGATAAATCGAAATATATTTTAAATTGTGTTAAAGAAGGAGAATGCGCAGGGGTAAGAGGCCAGCTAATGAGAGATTAACATGAAGTTTCATAGCAGGCAACTAACAACAAATGGCTTTGAGGCGAGTCAGCATAGCAAGCAGCTTTTGTAAGAGATTATAAAAGCTAGAATTTAGATAGATATGCACAGGATATCTTCTAGTCGTTCACTAAAGACTCTACGCGACTTCTATGTATTGATTTGCTGATTGAAATACAATTCATAAATATTGCAACTTATTTTTAGATCCATGCTATGCAAAAACCCAGTAGCACTTCAAGCTAACCTCTAGCGTCAAATTCTTCATGAGATTATGTTTTACATTTTACTATAGCTATATCTTCTACAACGCGAACGACCTTCACAAAAACCTAACAGAAAGTTGTGCCAAAAGTGAAAAAATCAAGAAAAACCAAACGAAAAAACTTTTTAGCTTTTTGACCTTCGAGTCATGCAATTCGTTTTGTCACTCTCTAAATATATAGATATATGTATCTCTATATATGCATATTAAAATATATAATGATTTAAACAATCTAAATCTATATCTCTCCCTTCCCTTTCTCTCCGCTCTCTATCTTTCTCCTTGCCTGTATATTAAGTATATCAAAGATAATAAATAGCTAAAATATATATTAGGGCAAAACAATTGCTTCTATGAAGTACTTTTATTTATTGTTATTTTGCCACCCACCAAGCGAGACGCCAAGAAATTAGCTCCGAAAATGAAATAAAGTTTGACAATGCGCACAAGTTACAGCGGCGCAGGCAGAGGCGTTAGCGTAGGCAGCAACAAAACCGGCAAAAGCAGCGAGAGAAGCAGCAAAATTACTATAAGCAGCGGCAGCTACAGCAAAGGCAGAAATAGCGGTAGAAGCAGCCGAAGACGCAGCAGCAAAGAGAGCAAAAGCAGAGACTGCAGAAGCAAAAGCAAGAAAAGCAAAAGCAAAAGCAGCAGAGGCAAATACAGCAAAAGCAAAGGCAGCAGAAGTAAAACAAGCAATAGCAGAGACTGCAAAAGCAAAAGCAGACATAGAGGCAGAAGAGAGACAAAACTAAAAGAAGTAGCAGTAACGGCAGAGGCAGCTCACACAGCAACAACAACAACAGTCGTAGTAGCAGCAGTAGCAGAAAAAGAAGTGACAAACCGCTATTTTGCGCTCTCTGCCAAATGCACGCGGCGCTCGTTCGATCCCCGCGCTGCAGGCACGCTCTGCACAACTTGCTGGCGCTCTCTCAGCTGTGCGCTCTCTCAGCTGTGCGCTCTGCTTCTCTCTGTTGCTTATGTTAGGCACCTGTCGCGGCAAGTTTGTTAACGAAGCCGGCGTCGCTGTCGACGCCAACTGCGCTGCCACTAGAGCTAAGCTCAGCATTGTGCCGCGCTGGGCACGTTGCGATTTTTCAATGCGTTCCGAACCGCCGATAAGAACGCACGCGAGCGAACGAGCGTACCGAGCAGACGTGATAGCAATATAGAAAAGTATTCAATCAATTCAATAATTGAAACGCGCGCGAGTTTTAAATATTTTACACTTCTTTTTTTTCGTACGTTTTTATTTGTTTTTTGAAGAAATTATATATTTCTATATAAATACATATATACATACATGAATAAAATTGTTTGAAGAAAAAGTTTCCCAAAGTTTTTTTTTTTTTTGTTTGTTTGTGTGCCCTGGAAAGAAAATTGCGGCCTTTGTTTTTGGCCTAGTTAATCACTGAAAACTATTTCCACTGTGTCATGTGACAGTTCTCAACGCCAGGTGTCGCACCACATGCAACAAAATGTCAGCGAAAAATCAGATCAACGTCTTCATGGAGAAGTTCAATACGGTGAGTGAGAAGGTCGATACAGGAATTCGAAAAGGAACGAAATTGAATTCGAAAATGATTATATAAAGGATATAGACAGGTGGATATGCAGAAGTAGATAAAGAGATAGGTATTGAAAGGATAGAAAAAGTAGTATTATCTGGAGACTCCAATAAAAATATAAAGGAATACAATATTTCAGAGATTTATTTAGATTTAGATCATTTCGAAAATGTTTGAACCACTTCAATTTAAGATCTTTAAGTTTATATATATTGGATTTAATTTTGCCAGTTTCGATAGATATTTATAATATCTGATCTATTTGACGGTATGCTCATCCTTAGCACTATTTCAATAATAATTTGTATTTAATCTATCAATAGTATTATAATGTTTTCCTTCCTTAAATTTATTTTTTGTGGTTCAGCTCTATTTGTGTCATCTAAATCTCCTCAATTCTTGCATAGCGTCGTCGTTTATAGGCTTCTTCAGGGCACAATAAAGTCTTCCAGATCCAGGTTTGCAGCTGCTCATACATATTGTAAAGTTGTTTTTGGTTTTTCAATAACAATCCCTTTGAACAACTCTATAAGTTGATCAAGTCTTATAAAAACACTCCACTATTATGCGGAATGGCCCTATTTAGCACTTGGAAAGTCTTTAAAGTTATGAGCGAATCTTGTGCAGCCCATTTCGTGTTTTACTAATTCTCAAATCAAGTCCAAACAAAGTCTTTGCAAGTTGTTAGTTATTTAAGTGATTTCAATTGGAAACTTGTTGTTTCCATTCTATTTTGAAAATTTTAAGGTAAAGTCAGGAAAGTCTTAAAACCATTTGTTTGTGTTAAGACTTGCAAGTTCGCTTTTTGTTCACTTGACTCATTTCAATTCTAAAAACAAAACTTGGAGTCAACTTTTGCTTCAATTCCAATTCTTAATGGACAAAGTTTTAAGATTCTTCAAAAGTTTAGCTTTCTTTGAAGTTCGTCTTTAAAGATTTCTTTTGTCATTTGCATTCAATGCTGCGCATCAATAAATTGTAAATTGAAATTGAATTTGAAATTGAAATTGAATTTGAAACATACAAATTTTGATTTGCTGCCCAAGACAGACACAAAAATGAAAGTGAAATGCGCTTCAAATTAAGTGCTTGGTCTAACGATTTGTCTCTCTCTCTCTCTCTATCACTCTCCCTCCCTCTCTCTCTCGCGCTGTCTGTATATTTGGCTACTTCAATGAGCCGCAATTGAAAATGTCTGTTGAAATGCTGCGCACCGCATAATAAACGACGAGCACAAGCAACAATTTAATGCAGCCGTAGTCGCAGTCGCAGTCGCAGTCGCTGTTGCTGTTGTTGCCACTGCAATAATTAATAAATATTTGCGAGGTGAGAGTTGCCCAATTGATCAAAATGCTCACGCTCGATAGGTTATCGAGCACATTCACGCATGTCCAATGCATATGGATTAACAAGAATCCCATTTCTTCACTGTTTGCAGTGAGTAATTGGCTAAGAGTTGATTTTAATGAATGCTTAATAAGTTATCGATAACAAGCTAACGTTAAGTTTTGAGTTACAAGAAGACCAAATACTCGTTTCTTCAGTTTGCAGTGAAGCTTACTACAAATGAGCTGAGTTTGTCTGAGTTATCGATAACATATAGATCTATACTAAGTCTGAAGTAACTTTACTCACTGCTTTAGTGATATGCTTTCGATAGCACATAGATAGAGCGAGTACTTCTCAATAACTGCTATTTAGCAACTTATCGATAACTATTATAGACTTGAGATAATACTTATCGTTCTATAAATCTAAAATTTAAACTTGTGACTACATTTTTGTAATGGAAAATCGTTGTAGTTTGAAAATTCCACAAATGAGATACATATAAAAATAAATCAAATCAGTTTATGAAATGCTGCTAATGCTATTGCCTATGGGTCAATGCCAATCAATGGCAATGGCAACAACTGTATAGAATAGCCAGTCAGCTAGCCAGCTAACCAGCGAGCCGGCTAGGCTAGGTAATCAGAAGCTGACGTCACGATGCGTTCAGGAATCAAATGCAACCAGTTCGCAAATCAAGCTTTTATGCAACCAAAAAACTTCAAAGGAGAGAAAGCCAGCCAGGCAGACGACTAGGCTAATTGAAAGGGGAGGAAGTATCGGGAGTGTGGGGCTGTGATTACGGCATTTGAATTCTAGCGCAGCTTGCGGTAGTTGACGTCACAAAACGAATGACTTAGACAACAAACTCGAGTGTGTGTGTGTGTGTGGTCGAAAACGGGGCATTTGCAAATGCCGTTAATGTGTGCAGCCAGAGTCACGGAATAAACCATCAAAATTTATTGAATTAAGCGCAACTAGTATCTGTGCAAATTGTGAATATCTGCAAATCTGTTAACCCATGTCGAATGCAAACCTGTTTGCCTCGTAAACTTCTTCACAACAGTTGAGCAGCTTAGCTGGCAAAGAGATTGTGCTACTCTTGGTGCAGTAAACGAAAAGTGCTTGCAGTTGTCTCATCAAGCAGTCAATGCAGTCAGTCAGTCGGTCAATCAGACTTATCTATATATTGTAAAGCAATCGTCAAGTGATCACCATCGGCTAGTCAGTTGCAGCTGATTAGCAGTTAGCCCATCTAGTTAGTTACTCAATCTGTTAAACAATAGTAATATAGTAACATTAATCAGTTAAGTTTACAAGTCAATCAGTAATTTATCATCTAATCGACAGATCAGATCTAATCAGACAACCAGTAGTAAGTCCCTCCGTCAGTCTGTTAGTCATTTATTAGTCAATCAGACTGTAGTTATTCATCAATTACTAGTCGCTTAACCCATTTATCAGTCAATCGATAAATCTGAGTCAATCAATAATCGTTGCTTCAATCAAGTAGTTAATCAGTCACAGTATCAGTAAGTTAGTCAGCTAGGAATCAATTAGTCAATCAGACTGTTATTCATCAATTACTAGTCGTTTAACCCATTTATCAGTCAATCGATAAGTCAGAGTCAATCAGTAATCAATCGTTGCTTCAATCAAATAGTTGATCAGTCACAGTATCAGTAAGTTAGTCAGCTAGGAATCAAATCCGTGACTTCTTCACATATGAAACAATTGCTCTCAATTGGCTAATGATTCATTAACCAATCCAAGCCAAGTCAGTCAGTCAGTCAATCAGTCAACTAGTCAACCACTCAGTCATTCAATCAGTCAGTCAAGGTAATTCAGTCTTTGTTGCTAATATGCTCCGCATTTGAAATGCGAGTGCGATAAATGCAATTTAATTGGCGTCACAGGTGTCAAGTGCGTAGGGGGCCTTTGGCTGAACAATGTTGTTTACGTACTCGCCCCTAAAAATGTCAGCTAATATATCAACTTTTTAACACGAGGAAGTTGGTCTATAAAGTGATTTAGTGGATAACTAAAGTAAAGCCACGACAAAGGCAACTCGTTTGATTACAACTTGATTTATGATTATGTTAACAGCTAAGCTAGGCTCTATTTAATACATATATCCATATTAAGAAAGAAGTTTTTTTAATGAGAATCAACTTTGATATGTATATTTAGATATATGCACATAGAGAACATTTATGCCAGATGACGTGTGTAAAGGGAGTTTGTCTGTTGATTAGTTGAAGTCAACGGATTACTGAGATTCTTTTCATATCGAACTCTCTTTAGCTATACTAAACTAACAATTTATCGATTATACAAAACGATAACACAGACCTAACAATGTAGTTGAAATGTTTTAGTGTAGTGTGTTCAGAGTAGTTGATCAATTTTAAGTTGTTTCCTTGCTCACAAGTTAAGTCGATAAGTTATCGATAACATATGCTGTATAGCCATGCAGTAGAATCTTGCTGCTTTTCATTACTTCCTATGTGAAGGCTGCATGAAACGGAAATAGCTAGAACGTGGCTCTTGTTTATAGCTTAGCAAGATAAAACTCTTATATGTATTTAAAAAGCTGTATATATAGATATATAGCTATATCTGTATAGCAAACTCTCATTAAAATGCGCACTTAGCTAGCATTACGCATATGCCTCGTGGTGTCTGCGGTTTTTCACATTGTAAGCAAAAACTAACCGCCAATGCCAAATGAAAATGCTTCCTCAACCAATAGATTCGACTTTCCGATATGTTCAGATGTTGTATAAATCACGAAAGGAACCATTTCAAGTTCTCTTTAGACATTCGCCGAGACTTTTGGCCTTTGTTTCGCTTGGCGACAGCTTGAGTCGGCTTTAGTTGTTACTTGAGCCATAAAAACAGTTAGCTCAGTTGGCAAATATCTAAAAAACATATATGTATTTAAGTATATATACATGTATCTGTATATGCACGCATAGCTGTAAAATCCTCCAATTATGGTGCAGCTCTGACCCATATTGTAAAACGTTGACCAACTCGTTGGGTGCCAAATACGGAAGCCATATGTAAGCCTAATGAATTCAAAAGCAAAGCAAAGCAAAAGCAAACTCAAAAGCTCAAAAAACTCAAATCTCGATAACTAGTGAGAGTGAATAACTAGCAGATACCCTGTAAACTTACCTATCACGCTGCTGTGGCAAAGGCCCAATACAACTTAATACATTTATCAATCTTAAGAAGCTTTGTGGAAGGGATTTTAGAGAATGTATTACTTGATTGCTAAATCTATATATCGAGTTGCTTAGCTCAAGTTATCGATTTCATAGAATGCTTATCGATATATATTAACGGTATACTACATAAACATAAATTGAAGCAGTGCTTAAATACCTGATTACGATAAGCCTCATGATTATATATGCTTTGGTCTACAGATCTCATTTTCTTCTATTGCCTGTTACATACAGCTGAGCCTAATCGATATACTCTGTTTACCACCCATGCTCAACGGCGAATTTGACAACGCTGTTAAAAAGTTGTAATAATAATTTCCTGACTCTGCTTTGCATGCTGCAAGTTTTGTTAAACATACTTAATCATTGCTACTTTATGTCACATGGCCTTACCCCACCGGCCGACTTGTGGACCACCTACGCTACTTGACAGCCGTCCATTGGTTAGTCAACTGTGGAAAACATCCTGAAGTATGTTTGAACCCATAAACTAAACTTGTGAAAAGCGAAAATTTGTTTGCTTCTTTAGTTTCAGTCATATGAGTTACTATGCTATAGCTTATGCTGCACTAAGTATCTACTCGAAGGTACTCGAAGAGCTTCGCTTGACTTTCTAGATATGATTACATATATTTGTATTCTTGTTTACTTTATGCAAAAATTCATCAAAATCAGATAGCTCCTAGTACATATCCACTTGTAGATAGATATAGATATCAATGACATGACATTACATTATCATATTTACATCAAGTCCAACTCTAAGTTGAGCTCATGAACAATCAAGTTGCCAGAGTAGAACCCAAGAGCGCAGCTCTAGGGCAATCACTGAGCACTTGTTAGCCGAGCTAAATGCAGTTGTAGAATCATTGATTATTGATAATATTCCTTCTTCCATGCAGGCTTAATGTTATTGCCTAGTCGTGCACTCCCACACAAGATCAACTCTTGTTGAGATTGTAGCTAAATATCTAGAGCCAAAGGCGCGTCAGCTAAAGTGAAAGTCTACACAAAAATTTGATAACAGATATTTAGTGTATGTTCAAGCGTTTTTTTTTTTATTGTTTTATGAATTGTTTTTCGTGTTGTGTTTCATTTTCCATACTTGTATTTGCACAAGTGTTGATAAGCAGCCGTGACTTTTGCCTAGCGTTCTCCTCGTGTTCTTGAATTGTTAATCTCAGTGTCAAGCGTATATTTGCTGAGCAAGCGACAAACATTGTTCTGTGTTATTATTTTATTTGTTTTCTTCTTTTTTCTTTTTTTCTGTGTCAATTGCTGTTTTCTGTATTTAAGTTAGTTTCATGCTTGAAAACGGTTTCTTCGGTTTGCAATTTTGCTAAAGTCGATCTGTAATAAAAAGTGCGAGTGATGTGTGAAAAAGAATGAAATGAAATGAAATGAAATGAAATGAAATGAAATGAAATGACGTGCGAATGGAACTCACATGTATGAAGTTTGTGCAAAGTGACAATTGCGTGTAGAAGTTCCGTGTATTTGTGCATTTTCGATATTGCTCTAGCACGAAGACTCAGCTATTAGCTGATTTACTAATATTAAAGTGTTCAACGTCTTATGCATTTTTGCCAGCTTATTGATGCAGCTCACTATAGCGCGTTGAAACTTGAGCAGAAGCGTACGAAAATATGACCTGCATTTCTTAAGTAGTTTACGTAGGCCATTGCGAGTCCTGCTGCGGGATGATCTTTGGGATGGGCCTGTGGTGCGCATCTTGAATTGCTTTAGCTTGTATACAACGGAAAAAAGGGTTTTTTTTAAACGGAAAAAAGGTTGTTTTTTTTTTTTTAACGGAAAAAAGTTTTTTTTTTTTTTTTTTTTTTTTTTTTTTTTAAACAGAAAAAATGTTGTTTTTTTTCTAAACGGAAAAAATGTTTTTTTTTTTCCTTTTGGAAAAGTTCTCGAATGCACGTTTATTAATTTATTTTATTTTTTTAGATTGTAGTCAGTCCTACTCGAGTTTATAGCTCCGACTGAGGATAGCTTGTTCTCTCTGCTGAAATACGGCAAATTTGCTCACAGCTTACTTGGATGCAAAAGAAAATTAATTTCCAACAGCCTTTGGCCACGTAACTTTTTGTAGTTTTTCTGTCAAACTGACAATTTCTGGTTGCATATTCTCGTTCATCGATATCATAGCAACCCTGTGCGAAGGACTTCAGTCGCCCTCTCTCGCTCTCACACAGCGGCAACAGCTGGGACCACGTGCAGCAGCAGCCATAACTATAGCCATCTCTCTCCTAATGACAATGCATGCTTTAATTGTCACTAAAATGCCAACTCATTCGCTTTGTACTAGCTGTCAGCTGCCCTTTAATACTATTGCAGCAAGCAACACAACGTCATGCATCTATGTTCTCTTGTGCAGTATTAAATCGAATTGGTATCGATACCTTTAACAGCATACTATGCTTGAGCTTTGCATAAAGCAGTGACTTGGCATTAGCTAATTCTATCTATATCTATAGCAACACTACTATATCATCCCCATATGCAGCTGTTCTCTAAGTACTCAGCTGCGAGGGATATATATCCAGTTGAATCTTTCGTCTCTTAGGTTTAACGTTTTACCAACTTGATACAGAATCGAGCTAGTACTTTGACTATCAGCCGCTGCATGGTATGTAAACGTAGTTAACATATTCTCTGCTATATTTGCATAACCAATGCTGATGCTGGCCAAGTTAATCAAAAGTTTGTATGGCTCATAAAATTGTGATTGATTGGAATGCCAATATCTAGTTGACTGTGGGGTCAAGCAGCTGGGTAAAAGTTTCGATACGAGGAGCACATGAAAATCGCCAATGGAGAATGGAAGTGTAAAGAGAAGAAGCAGCAGCAGCGGCAGCAGCAGCGGCAGTCGCAGCAGCATGGGCAGGTGTAGCTTAAAGATTTCACCTAACCAGCAGCAACTCGTAGAAGAAATCGCCAACTTAATTTACAGCATTCAGCGATCTATGCAATCTTCTGCTTTGTTTTGCTTTCTTGGCGCTTTTTTTCTTTTTTGTCGCCTTTTGAAAAAACATTTTCACTTTCGTTTTCAATCTCTACGTATGTGTGTGTGTGTGTGTGTGTTTGGTTTTAGTTTTGGTGTTTTTTTTATTTTGTAGCCCGAGCCAATAATCACAATAATCGTGGTAAGCGGGCAGTCAGTCAGGCCAGCAAGCCGGCCAGGCCAGGCCAGGCCAGGCCTCGGGGCTGCACACAGTCAACGAAAAACTGGTTGCCAACACTTGGCCGGATGCTTGGAATTTTCGGATGCCGAACGAAAGTGAAAACACCGCCGCCAAGAAGCCAAATGAAATAAGAAAAAAAAAACAGCCAAGCCAGAAAAAGAAAAAATAAAATTGAATTTAAATAAATTACGTATGTTAATTGTGCAGGCGCTCAAGAAAAACAGTTCAAAAACAACTCCCAAGACTGAAACCGAAACTGAAACCGTTGTTGGTTGATTTCTGTTTCTGTTTTTGTTTTGGTTTTGGTTTTGGTTTTGCTTTTGCGAATTTGACTTGCGGCTTACTTGAATTAATGAGGGTCAAGACACTTGACTTGGCTTGGCTTTGGCTTTCTACTCTGGCCGCCTACTTCATAATCAGCCAGATCGCTTATCATCGCAGCATCAACAGCTGCTTCATTTTTATCAGCAGCTTGCAGCTTCATCAACTGCAGCATCAGCTTTAGGCTTTCTACTCGTGCCGCCCGCTTCTTTACAAACCTGATTATCATGATCAGCATCATAATCGTCAGCATCATGATCATCAGCAGCAGCAGCAGAAGCAGCTTTATGAACACCTTGAAATTGTTGCAGGTGACAGCGTGCATTGTTTTTGTTTCTTGTCGCTTACTGTGGTAAGCTAAGGGCAAACGCGGGCCAGCTATAGCTTGAAATGTATGCGACTAGCTGCTACCCTGCGCACGTGGCTGCTGTGTTGCTGTTCAGCTTTGCTGTTAATTGATATCGATTATGCTAAAAACTTATCGATCAATTGAAATCGAAAGAGCGGCAGAGGCAGACTCAACTGTGTCAAATCGAGAAGTTTAGAGCAGTTGCTCTCCCGCTCGTCACATTTCGTTTCAAAGAATCAGCATACCCTTTCTCAACTCACTTTCATCTGTAACAACAACAACAGTGATCGATGATCAAGCACGTGGCTTCGCTGCAGTTAATGAAAGCGCATTGTTATTACACCTTTAGCGATCTCTTCTCTGCTCTCATGCGCCTCTACTACAACTACTTCTACTACCTCATCAGCCTGCTTGGCAGGCATATATTACGCATGTCTAGAAGCTGACAGCAATCAGCGAGCCATTTGTTAAGCTGCCAAAGAGTTGACCTTCTTCTGTGGCTCTACCCAAATTGCTAGCTCTATATCCTGTTTACGCGCATAACTGTAAACATATAGCATATATAACAACATTTTCGACAGCGTCGCATGGCGTGAACTTTCTTGAGGCATTTCGCATCTGTGGAATCATTAGCTGCGCTTGCTTATGATTGATTGTGACTGCGTTTCAGGGCAACTACTGTCAAAGGCCTTGACGTTTCTGTTAGCTGGCGACAGACTATGACACACAGTCTATAAGAAGTTGAAGTCGAAGTCAAAGTCATTTGGCCTTAGAAACCTCATTGACTAGAATATACTCTAATGATCTATATATAGATGTGGTTATTCGACTTCTCTTTGTTTTTAGTTGTTTACGCTTGCAGATTCTTTATGTGAGCTTCAATATTTCTATAAAGATTTTACTTTTTTCTAAGAGTTCTTTGTGTTTATCCTCTACATTCATTCATACGCTCTAGTTTTAGGCTGAATTCTTAAGAATTTTAGCTAGTTTCCTGAGCTTCAAGTTTTACCGAGAGAACTTTGAGTTTTCCAAGCGAGCTTTAAGCATAGTCTTGCATCTTCTCATGAGCTTCTTTACGATATATCTTCAATATACTCCAGCGCCTCTAAGCTGCCTATAAAAGCTCTCGGCAAGCCAACAGCTGTCATTATTTGTGTCTTTAACAATGTTCTACTTAATGATGAATGAGTGAGGCTTTAAGGCATTTAATGAGCTAATCTTTAATAATAAGCTGGCCATTATAAGGTTGATCCAAGACCAGCAAACAAAAGGCTTGGAACGCATACTTGAATGTCAATTCACTTTTCATCATTCGACGTCGTCGTCGCGGAATTGTATGTCTTTAATCTCAACAATTATCGTATTCAAGAGTGGAAAATGATCTCATAATCAGTTTTGTATCCAGTCCAGCATCAGCACAATTAAAGGCCAATTGAACCAAGCGACTCGTTTAGTCAATTAAATAATCAAAATAAAAAAAAAAAAAAATATATTAAACTTGTTTTTTTTTCGGTACTTTTCTTAAACTTTTCTTTTCCGCTTGTTGAAGCCGGCATACAAGACGTGCATCGCTCGGCCTCCCTCCACCTCTCTCTCTATATCTGTATACCCTGTAAATGTTATGTACAAAGGGTAGGCTAGTTAAACTGTATAGCGCTAAGAGCTTGTAATGATCAGGGTAGGGATATACAAATTAAAAGACTAAAGAGTGAGAATAATAGTATAAGTAGAAGAGTTTAAGACTAATAGAGTGTAATAGCATTCGACTTGGAGTTGAAGAATGTACTAGTATGCAAGTCTCTATATAAGAGTTGATAATTATAAGAGTGGGAATATAAGAGTATGAAAGAAGTACAGAAGCTGGAATGTATGTAAAATCACTTTGATGTCTCTCTCTAGATATAGAGAGTATTCGACAGCTACAGGGTATGTCTTAGTCATGCAGTGTACTAATATACAAGACTCTATATAAGAGTTCATAACAGGGAATATAAGAGTATGAATACAGAAGCTGAATGTATGTAAAATGATTTACTTTGATATATTCTATATCTTCTAGATCTAGTATTCGACAGCTACAGGGTATCTCTTAGTCATGCAGTGTACTAGTATGCAAGTCTCTATATAAGAGCTCATAATTATAAGAGTGGGAATATAAGAGTATGAAAGAAGTACAGAAGCTGGAATGTATGTAACATCACTTTGATATCTTCTATATCTAGAGAGTATTCGACAGCTACAGGGTATCTCTTAGTCATGCACTGATTGCGAGAGCACTCTCAATAGCTTTTTTGTTGTTGTTGATTTTGCTTTGCATTGTTTTGAATTAATAATTTATATCGATTTTTATAAGCGCCCGCGGCGCACATCAATTGATTTAACGGATTAGCATGCACAGACACACACACACACACACACACACACACATGTGTGTGTATTTATAGAGTCTTGTTGTCTTTGCTTCTTCCCCCTCCATTTTACAAGTTGATTTGCAATTTATGAAACGCGTTCAGCAAACGAGACGAAGAGACGAAAGTAAAAGTTCAATTAAATAAAGATAAATTGCACAACAATTGTTGTTGCTTGTTATAGTTATTGTTGTTGTTGTTGTTGCTTGTTACTTACTTTGTTACTCTGCTCTGGTCCAATTCCAATTCGCAGCTTAAGCTCCAGCTCAGTTTTCAGTTCATGTCCATGTCTCCATTTACTTTACGTAAGCTTCAATAAAAATGCAAAAATAAATTCCAAAATTAAATAAAAGACAAAGACAAAAAACACTTGAGTATCTGCCCTTAAAACCCCCGCCCTGCCACGCCCCCACACCCACAAAACTATTTTGACATTTAGTGCAGAATTGAATCATCTGACTGAATTTTATATTCAAGTAATTCTGCTTTGTAGTGAAATATCGATAAGTCTTCTTCGGTATCGATATTTATCAATATTTTGCATATGCGGATTAGAAAGTGAGCAGACAGCTGGCTAGACAAGCAAACGTACAGAAAGTTATATTTAGGCCTGACTCAACCAACGAAGAAGTTTGTAGAATCACAATAGATCTCTTGCTCTTGTGATGCTTACATATCGATCCATGTGAGAGCAACAACAAAGATCAATGGTCAAGCACGTGGCTTCAGTTCAGCTAATGAAAGCGCATTGTTATTACACCTTTGGCTCCGGTCTCTCGCCGCTCATGCGATTCGCTTGACGCAGAGTTCCCTCCGGCTCGAGTGAGTTATATGTCATGTCTCTAGATGCTGATAGCAATCAAGCGCAACATTTGTTAAGCCACCAAAAAGTTGATCTCTGCTGCTCTAATCATATTTCGGCATCCATCAACTCGTGTTTCTTTGCATTTGAATAAGATAATATGGATTGGATTAAGTTAGATTGGCTTGGGTTAGGTCAGGTCAGCTGAGATGTTCCATCATGTAGACTCTGATGACTATATATGATATATATGAGAGGGAGATGGAGCGAAAGGGAGAGAGTAGTCCATGATATAGCAAAAGAAATGCAATGACGTGACATTCAAATTTCTTATCATCAGAGCAATGAACATGATGGACGTGAGACAATGTATATGCTAATGATGATCATTTGATAATCTAGCAATGATAAGCATAAGAAATTGAGCTGAAGGTGACGATAATGATTATGAGAATGATAATGATAATGCAAATGAGTCATGATAATGATAATCATCTATATCATGTGCAAGATAATAATATAATGATATTAAAGCTAATGATAAATATTCCAATAATGATTAGATGAGCTAGTAATAACCATAGCAATGATAACCAACTAATAAATAAAGGCAATAATATGATCAGTTCAGAGAGATAGAGAAAGAGCTAGAGCTAGAGCTAGAGCTAGAGCTAGAGCGAGGGAGAGAGTATGTTCGAGTAGCCGCTGGCCACACTGAAAGTTGTTAAAGTGACATTGGAGGACGGCATTTGTAAATGTTATAGAAGATAATTTAATGACAGGTGACATCTGACTGACAGGCGTGTTCATGATGAAGTTGATGTTGCTGCTGTTGATGTATTCAATGAACGAACATTTGCATCATACACTTGTCGCTGTTCGCTGGCTCTTGTTTCTCTCTTCATCTGCTCAAAAGTGACCATGGAGGACCAAGTAAAGCAAAAAGTGTTTTGTAATCTTGGCAAATTTCGGAAAGCAGCGAGAAAAAAAAAGACTTGCGAGACTAACTATTATTTTAAAAGACTTTAAGAGACGTTTGTCAGAATGCGCTAAATGGAAGTGCTTGACTAGCAAGTAGCTTGCCTTCAGATAAGATGTGAGTTAATGTAAAAAGGGTTTTAGAGACGTTTTAGTACGTGGTACAGCTCTGAAGCAGCAGTTGCACAGGCCAAAGCTGCAATGAATAGGTTTGATACTGCATCAATATACCCGCTGTATGCTGCTGTGCTGTAAAGGGTATTGGCAAACATGGCAAAGTATTTTGCACGATTTTATCGACGATTTTGGTGCGCTTTGTGTGCCGCAACAAAGCTGAAAGCTAAAGTGCACACGATGACTGAAACTGAGCCACAACAGCAGCAACAACAACAACAGCAGCAGCAGCAGCAACCTACAACACCAACAAACACCAAGCCTAAATCAAGTTGCAAGAATGCGGAATAAATGTCAGGAGTAAAAAAAAATAAATGAAACAAAAAGCCAAGAAAATAAAAGCCGCTCAAGTTAAAGTATCTGCAAGATACATTCATGTATCTTTACCTAATGCCTTAGATACTTAGTAATTGCATTTAAAACTAAATGAAAATATGTCACGATTGCTCGACTTGCAGCTAACCTCTATGCCTGCACGTTGAACAGCTAACATGAATGAAGAACAGTTCATATGGTGTATCGATTTATCGATATACAAATATATAGTACATAGATAGATATAGGTATACCTAAAGAGAATCTGTTTATAGAAATGTTAACGTGGAACATAACTTATCAAAAGTTTGCTGACGATATTTATCGATATAGCTGTGGGAAAACTTATCGAATATGTGAAACAAATTTCAATTGCTTGTAATATAGCAGCGTTTATTTATAAGATGTGAGATTAAATATTTAATATATGACTCTTATACTCATAGACTTTTCTTTGGCTGTATTACTTCAATACTCTTAGAATTTTACACTCTATTTTGGAGCTATGGGAAGACTTATCGAAGATTTTTAACAAATTTCAGTTGCATGTGATATAGAAGAGATTATTTATACGATTTTTCAGATTTGAGATGAAATATTTAATACAAGTCTATGGTCTAGTCTTTGACTCTTATGCTCATAGACATTTCTTTGGCTGTATTACTCCAATACTCTTGGGATTTTACACTCTAGCCATATTTCATTCTTATATTACTACAAACTACTACTACTACTACAAACAGATTGGCAGAGCCACATAGCAACTCCAATATACCCTCTTTGAGCAGTCTCATCTAATATACAGGGTATATCAAAAGAAAAACGAAACATACTCCAAGTTAGCGGGCGCGCATAGCTATGCAGTGACAACTCGCATTATTTATGACTACGAAACTCGTTCCATACTCCCTATTTATGTACAATAGCTCATTAGAAAACACACATATATATGTATATACATGAAAAGTGTGTTAAAAATTATAATTAATTGCGTTGAACTTCGTGCTATGCAAGCTCGGGCTAAGTATTTCAAGTTCTTTAGTTGCTGGGGAGACCCATTGCTATATTTAGTCTGGTCTAGTCTAAGTAATATTTTAGAGAGAGCGCGCGCAAAATATATGCATTCATTTAAGGAAATAATTATGTTTGACCTTAGCTTTTACTTTATGCTTGTTGGTTCTTATATCAGCAGATCATTCATCTCATATATGTATATGATAGCATATCATATATCGTCCTATCTCTGTTTTGCTTCTTTATCGCGTTGCCTCAGTTGCTCTGTTGATCTGGCCATAACTCTCTGTCGCTGGCCTCTTAAACTTTAAATGTCAGCCAAAAAGCAACAAATAAAAAATGCCAAAAACAAAATTTATATATATATATAATTTTTGTTTAAGAAAAGCCCATCAAAATGGAAATTTGCTTTAACGCCAGGCGTTCAAGTCTTTCAACTCTTTCTATTCATGGTTCAGCATCTGCTTCTCGCTTGACTCAATGTATTATTAACTATGCAAATTCAGTGTTTGTTATTAGCTTAAAGCGAATGCAGTTGAATTATATTTGATGTAGACTAAACAGCTTGGTATACCCTAAGAGTTTAAGAGCTTCAGAGTTTGCCCTGCATGCTGCAAATCTTATATATATATATATATATATATATATGTATATGCATAACTTGTTCCATGTCTGATTTTAACTGTATTTGAAATTCAAACAAAATTTGAGTTTTGTTTTTTTTTTTTTAGCGATCTATTGCACATGTTGCGAGTTGCTGTCGATGTCGATGATCGTTCGTTGATGATCCAACGAAGAAACATCAATTTGCAAACTCATTTCTTGTAAAGTTTTCGTTGTTTTTTTTTTTTTACTTGTATCAATAATAATTAAAAAACACTTTGGCAACGGCTTGTGCCCAGCCTCGTTTACAACACTGATCGTCATAATTGTGTTTATTTAGCTCATTATTAAGTTGTGCAAATGAAGTTCAAGTCAAACGCAGAAAATGGCAAATTGTTGAACTTTTTTTTTTTTTGCTTTTTATGGTTCGCCATGACGAATGCTGGGAGACAGTAGAAGTGCTTGGGGGCAGCGCTAGATGGGGTCATTCAGCCATCAAACAATGGGCCACCATGCAGAGCTAAGTATCCAAAGCATCGCCCCCAAAGGCCCGCAGACCGGCAACGACAACACAATGCCAACAACAACAACAACAACAACTGCGACAAGTTGATTCAAGTGAAAGTTGTGTCCAGAGCTGAGATTTGCCTACTCAGGTGCTCAGAGGATGATCGCCGTCTGTCTGAGCAAAAATTAAGCAAAATATGCATATACCCTGTACTCAAGGCAAATAGCTACGAAATGTAAACTGTATATATGTAACTGACAACTGGAAGGAGGCCAGTAGCTAGTAGAGTTCCAAGACTAGAGTACATGTGTTGTAGAGTATAAGATGGAGTGTTTACAGTGAGAGCCTAAGGGTTACATATAAGAGCAGAGAGTAAAAGTATAAAACTGCAGTACGAGAGTATAAGAGTATATGTGTATACGAGAGTATAAGAGTATATGTGTATACGAGAGTATAAGAGTATATGTGTATACGTGAGTATAAGTGTATATATGTATACGAGAGTATAAGAGTATATGTGTATACGAGAGTATAAGAGCATAGTCGTAGTAGTAGTAGTATAGAGAGTATAAGAGTATATGTGTATACGAGAGTATAAGAGTATAGTCGTAGTAGTAGTAGTATAGAGAGTATAAGAACATTAGATTATCGGAGTAAAGGAGTTGGTAGTTTTATGACTATCAGTTTATATAGGACTAGAGGACTGCTAGAGAACAAGCATATAAGAGTAAGCGAGTATTTGATTATAAGAGTATACAAATTTAAGGGTATTACATGTGTGAAGCATAAGAATTCATTTAGGAAAAAAAAGAGAATATAAGTGTATACGAAGAATAGAATATAATAAGAATATAAGAGTATGTGGCTTGAAAAGTCTTATACAGCAAACACGTCATATTCAGTTGGCTTAAACTCTTACAGGGTATCTAGCTGGGCATGCACTGCCGTGTGGCGCACTCTTACCTGTTTGAGCCTGGCATTTGATCGCTGCGGCTGCGGCTGCACCCTAACAGCTATAAATTCTGAAGCCTAATTTTGTTTTTTGGCTAAATATCAAATGCAATAAAGCCGACAAACTTTTGTAAATGTCGCTCGCCGTTCAACACAAAAGCTGCAAATGATATCAAGAACATTGCAGACGGGTATAACAGACCTCGATATACTCTCGCCTAAGTCTCTGAGACTTTGTGCTCTTTCGTTTACTCTAGCACTCAATTTGATAAGAGTATTGAGCCTTCGTCTAGCTATCGTATATACCCGCTATAGAATGCTTTTTTGGCGAGCTTTTGGTGCACTCGAGCTCAGCTTTGACTAGAACTTGACACCTCTGACTGTTGATTATTTATGTGCTGTGCCTTTGCATGTTTCGCTTTTGTTGTATACTTTTTTTTTTCGCAGTTTCAGATACCCAGTAGTTGGCGTTTAGAACGTCAAAAGTATCGTATTAAGATTGCAAATGTATCTCATGTCTGTCGAGCTGAAAATATATTTCTGATAAGCAGCCAAGTATCTTAAAGTCCTAGTTTAAGACATTCTCATTCAAGTTAGTTGACGTTGGCTTAGTTCGCGTTTCATACCCTGCAAGTAGGCCATATATAATTGAGAGTATAAGATGAAGATATAATATTATAAAGCAGGAACTTTAACGAAGCTGATCCACTTATATATATTTCGATAGTTTGAATGTTAACTAAATGCAAATAGAATAGGATTCTCTTAGTTATCTATAGCTTCTTATAGTTTCCCAACTTTCATGGGACTTCTTAGCAGCTCTGAGCACACGTCTTATATACCCATTGCAACGTCTTACACATTGAAACTGTTCGTTTCTGCTCTCGGCTGCTTGCATGTGGGGCCTTTTTTTTTTTGTTTTATTGGATGCCAACATGCAAAATTGAAATTCGAAACTTGAATCTTGCATTGTGTTGCATTGCTGGCCGGCAGGTGGCGCTGCGGGTGTTAAAATAGGGGCACATAGGGCAGGCGGCAGGCAGGTTTGGTGGGTGGCTGGTTGGTCAGGCAGGGGTGCTGCCTTAGCCAATTGCCTTGTGTAATCATTTTTTAACACCCGCATGCCTGATTACACGATTTCGATTTACCTTTACTTTTGTTTTGCTTTGTATTGTTTTTTTTTTGCTGGCTTGCGGATTAGCTTTTGATACAAGCTGAAATTCAGTTATTGTAGCTGTTGTAGCTGCTGTGGTTGTTGTTGTTGCTTGTAAACAACACCTTACAACACCTTCATCACGGTCCAGCGGCAATTGTTGCTGTTGTTAAAGCAGAAAAAAAAACACCAACCACATCATAAAACAAAATAATAAAAATAACAACACATTTTTTTTTTTTCTTTATTTCGTCTAATGCTGTGCAATTAGATAGGCGATAGTATTGGTGTACCCTCTACCACGTGTAAGCAGGCTATGCTCAAAGGCAGAAGCAAACGAGTTCTTAGAGTGTAAATAAGCTCTAATAATGCCAATGGACGAATCGTTCAAACTTTTGCTTTGAAAACACTTTCGATATCCATAAAATCGACCTAAATCGATAAAGAATCGATTTCAATCACATTCCATGCTTTAGAGTCTTTCGATTTGTTCACAAGATTCTGTTCCAGTAATTCGATAAGTATCGATAACTTAAACAATCTTTTATCTTGCCTTCATCTAACACTTTATTGTTCCGATATCCATAAAAGCGACCTAAATCGATAAAGAATCGATTTCAAGCTGTAGGTATCAGGCACAGTCCATGCTTTAGAGTCTTTAGATTTGTTCACAAGATTCTGTTCTAGTAATTCGATAAGTATCGATAACTTAAACAATCATTTTTCTGGCCTTCATCTAACACTTTATTGTTCCGCTGACACCACAAATATCTGCTATGACAGCTAAGCTTAATAGAGTATTTTTTTAGTCGTTCACTCTCTTACTAGATCACTCTTATATTTCTTTCTTTTCAGTTTCCGCATCTCACTTGAATGTGTGTGTTTTTTTTCGAGTCAGTTGTCTTTTCTTGTAGATAATTTAGAGGCTCTTCACCTGACTTTAATGGTTGTTGCGATTACGAATGAGATGCTTTTTTTCTTCATGTTTATAAGAAATAAAGTGAACATGATTAACATTACTTGTAGCACGTGAGCCGTGGCTCAAAGAGCCAGCCATGCCTTTCTGCCAATCAAACACATATGTATCTTTGACTAACTCTATCTGCAAGAAATTGCCTTCCTTAATAAAAAAGTTTGCAACTTTTTACTCAGTATTAATTCCTTAAGCATTGTCTATCAATTGGAGATGATGAAACGTTTTTTGCTGACAAATGCACTGAAAATGTGCTGAAAATGCATGCAATTAACTCTACAGTCCGCTCGTCCCACTGTCCAATTGTCGAGTTGAGCCAAAATGAGAGAGAGAGAAAACACAAAAAAAAAGTGTTTGAACAGTTCGTTATAGCAACTATCGTTAGCTGATCGTAATGACTATTTTTGGACCGTGCGACAATGTCTGGGAAAGTGAAGTCCCCTCTCTCCCTCTCTCGCTCACTCTCTGCAGCTGAGTGCTCCAGTAGCTGACTGGCATTTTTGTTGGCATATGAAAAGTGGTGTATTGAATGATCAATATAAAAATCGGTAATGGATGAGCGTGTCAAAGAGTATAGGTAAATGCATTAATCGAAATTGGCAGCTATCGATATATTTATAATTGTTTACGTGACTATCGAAAGTTGATTAAGGTTTTGGCTGCACTGAGCTGACAACCAGGATGCATAGCAGGTTGATACTATGTATTATCGATAATATATAGTTATATATGATATCGATTATAATTTGTTTACATTTGCTAGCTGTCAATAATATTGATATTGATGATGATAATATTATTAACGTTTATGGTTTCAAATTAGTTATAATCAATGCTCTCGTTTACACTTGTTTAATTATCGATATTGTTATCGATTGATATTAGCTGTAAGTGCATGCACAGCCAGCTGTCGATATTATTGTTATCGTTGAGTCTTCCAGCTACTAGTAATCGCTCTCTTTCTGCATTTGTTTATGTATCGATATTGTTATCGATTGAAATCAATACTCTCTTCTTTTTTATTCGCTTATTTTTGTTATTTATCGATTATATTGTTGTCGATTGTTGATGCTATCGTCTTGCTCTCATTGCAAATACCTGCATGCGTTTATTTATTAATTAAATACCAATTTTACGCTAATCTTTAATGATCGCTGACAACTGAGTGTAGCAGGTGCTCTCTCAGTGTGTGTGTTTGTGTTTGTGTTTGTGTTTGCTGTGTGTGTGTGTGCATGTCGTGTGTCTCTTTGTAAGCTACTCAATCAGCTGCCATTTGCATAAAATGTGGGTAAAGATGCGCTTAAATGCGGCGACAGCTGATGAACGGGTCTTTTGCGGCACGAAAAGGAAAAGTTTCACATAGTTTGCAGCGGCTGCTGACAACAGCAACAACAGCAGCAACAACAGCAACAATAGCAACAGCAGCAACACAATAAACGACAACAACAATGACAACAGCTACCGTCGCCAGTTGGCGTCGCTTTCAACATTCGCGCAACAATTTTTCCAGGCAATGCGGAAAAACAAGTTTTTCCCATTTTTGCGAGTCACTTGATTTTTCGTCTCTTTGGTATTAAGGGCAAGCATACATTTTTGCTGTAGTTGTTGTTGCTAATATATATATATATATATTTATATGTATATATGCATCTTCTTGGTTTCCTGCCTTGGCTTGAATTGTATACCCTGTAAACCACTTTAGTGTGCATGAATAGGCTCTCTTGTCGTTGAGTCAGAATGTGGCGTGCTGGCATTATAAGAGTTACATATATCTATACAGGAAAATATGGGTTTGATAAAATCGATAAATATCGATATCAAACTTCAAAGACTTTCCCAAATTATTGTAAATATAAATATCGAAATCTTTGCATTTATTCGCTAACTTCAATCAGTAGAAATCGATGACAAATTCTAGTGTAGCACACATTTCGATAAGATTAGCAAATGCTCAACAGATTAGAAAGGGTATCTTCAAGTTGTTCATTGACTTTGCGCTTGTCTTTGATTTCCCCATTGAACATTTTCCATTTCACTTTCTGGCGCCCGCATTATGAAGTTATTACGAGACAAACCTTTCGAGTGGGTGTACTCGGAAATGGATGCCTGCTAAAAAGTGGGCGTGGCACGGGCCAGTGTGAAAAATGTAACAGCCATGCGAGGCGACACGGAAAGACAGTAGTAGTTCGACTAGCATATGAAAAACTGAAGAAATGGGAAGAAAAACTGCCAAGTGCAATTGTAATTGAATAATCAAAGGCAATTCCATATGAGGCCGGAATTGGAACTTGAATGAAAACTATTTAGCACTCAATTAGAGCCGAATACCTACAAGTGACTGAGTGTATATAATTAGTATAGTCGAGTATAGACAATAGAATCACTAATATCAATTGCAAGTCTAGCAGCAGTAGCTGAGTGGAACCCATCGATCGTAGAGCTACAATCATAGATATATAGGAAGTTCTCTTGTTGGTATTATAGATTGAAACACGCACAGCAACTAAACCAAATTAATTCTAGATACCAGCTTGTTTTCTATATAGGAAATGATTAGCACTTCGAAGTGTATTCAAGTATTAGCTGGCAATATGCTTGAGCCAGGCCCAGGCAGGCTTACAAATATATTCTATATATGTGTATATAGCCTTCAGTTTGCATTAGTGCATAGATGCCCCTTCGTGCAGCACTTTGTTGGCCAAATAGTTGCTGGCTAAAAGAGTTTGATTTGCTTAAAGCTCACAGAAGTTTTGGACTATTTGCTGGCTGTAACTGTGGCAGTTGTCGATTTCGCAAGGTTTGGATCTGGTCGTGGGCCGAGTGTGTGTGTTGACCCTTTTTAATGAGCAAACAAATATTGGCTCTTAATTGTGGCCAAATATGTGGCGACTGCGAGCCGAGTTGTTTATGGCCGTAACGCTTGATTGGAGCGCAGCAAAAACAATATTCAAATGACAAACAAAACATGAAAGAGGCAAAAAGAAAAGACGCAGCTTTAGTCAAATTAGTCGTTTAGGCCGAGCCGAGGCGCCCACACAGAGCGTTGCCAGACTGTTCACTGACAGTTCTGAGTCGAAGCATTGACCCGATTTGACGAAAAACAAAAACGAAAACAGTTGGCGTTGGCAACTGGGTCGCAAGTTGACTTGATGGCAGCTAAATTAGTTGCCTACTTAGCCAGTTAGTTACTCAAACTATGTTGAAAAGCGGAAAAGAAACAACAAATAGACACAGCCAACAAAATAGAGTTAGTAACAGCTGGTTAACTGGCTGACAGCCTGGCCTCAATCGATGTTGCCAGACTGTCTACAGCGAGTGGGTAACTCGAAATTATCTAACAAGCATTACACACACTCACTCACTCACTCACTCACTCGCTCCACATTACATTATATATTAACATAAATTTGATTGCAATTCGCATAGCTAATTGAGTGAAACGATAATTATGAGGCAAACAATGGCCGAGCGAGCATATGGGAATGCTTCAACAGCACAGCAGAAGGCATTCCAAAGCTGATTACAAATTCCTTATTTCTACATCTTCTAGATCTTGATACATCTCATTTGACATTCGATATTGTTCTTGTCGCGAACCAGTCATAGATCCCATTTCATAACTGATTTGACGACTCCCTGTTATGATCAGCACTCACTATCGATCGATAGGCTTAAGTTTCAATCCCTTTTCCACTCTATATCTAGTTGGGGGTCTGCTACATGTGATCTAGTCTTCATCCATAATCATAAGCTGATTCCATGACCCATTCCATTTCCAGTGTGAACTGATCCAGCTGTCTTTGCATTACGAAACCCAGTCCAAATTTCCCATTTCGCATTCTATGTTGGTAATCTGCTCTCGACCCACACGCATTAGGCAGGAGGTGGGGGACTTTGATCCTCTGCATGATTTCAACACATGTCAAAACGCATTTCGGTCTCGACAATTGCCAGACATTTATGACAGCCAGCACAGCGAGCAAGTCAAGAGACTTTACGTTTGCCCACGCGACAAACAATAACGAAAAACCCACGAAACGGAATGCATAATGTTCGATATAAATCTTTCAAGTACTCCAAAAAGAATATGCATACCCTAGCTGCAATTGTGGACTAGCTGACAGTAGATGAAGTATATAGTAAGTTGTCCAGTATGCCTAGGGGTAGAACTCTCTTGGCTATAGAGTTGTTTAAGAAATCACAGCGAAGCTTTGATTTGATCGATAACAGTTATCGATAAAATGGTAGTTGATTGTGCATATTAGTTAGTTATCGAAAATGATGTTTTTTGTTTGATAATTGTAAATATTTTGATATTGAATCTGCTCAAAGTAATCGATAATCGTGTTATCGATAATCATGTTATCGATTATTGTTATCGATCATGCCTTATCGATTATTGTTATCGATCATGCCTTATCGATTATTTTTGTCTGTGCATATGTTTGGCTAGATTGTTTGACTATCGTTTGTTGTAGCTATCGATAGCCTTTTTTATCGATTGTGCACTTTCGAATGACTTGGGTAAAAGGCATATACTCCAATATAGTGTAGAGTATATACATTTCACACACGCACTCGCACACACATTCATTCAGCTGGCTTTGATAGTCATTGAATTGAACGCAATTGCAATTGCATTTGCTGTTGCTGTTGCTGTTGCCTTGGCATGCGAGCTGACAGCCATTTGTCTGGTTAGACACCTCGCGGGCCATGTCTTTGGCTTTGGCTGTGGCCAAGAATGCAATGACAAGTGGGCAGTGGGAATGATTTAATAGACAAATTCCGATTGTTACATAAATTTTGATTAATCTATGTATCTACATCGAAATATCTACATGTGTTTCATTTTTCTTCTATTCTTTTGTTCATTTGTCCTTGCAGAAGCTGCAGTCGTGCCCCATTGTTTGTATCAATGAGCCGGATACGCAGAGCACCAATACGGAAATATTGCAGACATCGCCAGAGAGCACACTAGAGAAGCCCAAAGCAACAGCAACTGTAGGAGCCAGCAGCAGCAGCAACAGCAGCAACAACAACAGCAGCTGCATCACAATCAATGCAACACCAACAACAGCCACATCGACATCTACAGCAGCAACTGCTGCCACAACAAGCAGCACAGCGGGCGTAACTAAGATAACAATAACCAGTGACAACAGTCAGAGCAACAGCAGCAACATACGAAGCAGCAGCATCAACAACAACAACAGCAGCAGCATAGTGCTTAATGGCTACAACAGCAGCAACAGCAGCAACATTCGCAGCAGCAGCAGCAGCAGCAACAACAACAACAACAGCTTAATATCCATCACTAGCCTGAACAGCTGCAGTGACTTAAGCCAAGGCAGCACAGCGACGCTTAAGCTCAACAGCAACAGCAGCAGCAGCAATAGCAGCAGCAATAGCAGCAGCAACAATTGCCTAAACAGCAGCTGCAGCAGTCGACCCAACGGCAACGTCAGCGACACCTCCTCGGCCAATTTTCAGGAACGCTTCGACTTTGAGCACTGGAAAAGCATTTTGAGTGATTTTAGCTGTTTCAATAGTGTCTATCGCTATTGGCAGCAGTACAGCAGCAACAGCAACAGCAGCGCCAACAGCAGCGGCAACAGCAACGGCAACAGCAACGGCAGCAGCAGCAACGTTTGCGTGGAACATGCAGATGAGAGCCGCAGCTTGGGCAACGGCGCCAACTCCTTTTACACCCACAATATATTAGGCTACACCTTTGGCTATCCATTTGGCTTGAGCAAGGAGCACGAGAACGACGCCCACGACAGCAGCAGCAACAGTGTTGCAGGCAACGGCAGTGTTGCTGGCTTCAAGAAATCGCACAACAGCTGCGAGACCCCATTGCAAAAGCACTACAGACAACAGCAGAAGAAGAAGATGCCGGTGTTTCGAGGCAGACGCGTCTGGTGCGGTTGCTTTAAGGTAAGACAAGGAGAGAGAGAGAGTGTGAGAGACAAAAGACTGCAGAAATCTATAATTATTTAAAAAATTAAAAGCTAAAGAAGAGTCTGAAGAGTTTTAGAACTTCCTTTATACAAAAAACAGTTTAGAACAGTTCTTATAAGAGAGCATAGCTGAGATATAAATATGCTTTTAGACATGATACATATATAGAAATTGCTATTCATCGATTATAACTAGAAGAAGAAGATCATAGCAGAGCATTGCCTAGATAAACTCAGACTAGGTGCGCTTAGGACTAAGAGGGAGCGAGGATGCAGCTATAGATCTAAAAAGTTTCAGTTAAGTTTCTATCATAATCATAGAATATCTCAAGAGCTAAAAGGGCGAGCGTTTTGGAGATATTTCAAGCAAATCAAATCATTTATTTCAAACTTGAATTGATGGGCTTTATCAGTCCAGTATTTTATATATACATAGTATAGCAGGCTGTCTTAGACTCTTTATTACTCGCTGCATTTGCTCAAGCTAGAAAAGACTTCAAAATGTCTAGCTCAAGTTGATTGGGTAAATAAGTTTTATATGTATGATAAACATTTTCTGCTGCCAGTTGTTTACTTGAACTGTCATTCAGCATGTCTATCATATGATAGATATATAGATATTGCTACCTATATCATAATTTAGCTTTTTCTTAATTCGGTCTCAATTCAATTGTCTTCAAGTTGCTCAAATAGTGTTTCGATTGATATGCGAGTTGGACACGAATTGTCTCTGCGCGCATGAATTTCATTCAGTTTTAAAGCTGCGCATAAGAATCGTCTTTAGGCACGTGCCAATTGTTAACACTTGCTCCCCTCGAGTCGATGCAACTCCCTTTTCTCTACCCCTGACCCAGTGGAGTCGTTGAAATAAGAGTGCGGCAGCAACTCGAAATGATTTGACTGGCATCGAATTGTGCACGAAGTTGCATAAGTGAAGTGAATAATCAGAAGACAATTATAATAAGGTGGGCGAGTCTCGTCTCGAGACTAGCTCGACTAGCAGATGCCCTTGAGCTAGAAGCCAAGCCAACTTCTCGAATAGCTAGGGCTCATAGACTATTGCAGTTAACTATCGATATTTATCGTCTTGTGTTAGCCACTTTACATCTAACGTCTCTTAGAGACAAGAATCTGCACATAGATCACCCAGAGCAACCCTTTTGGCACATGCATTCTCAGTGAAAGCAGCGTATACAAATACGGTGTAAGAAGCTAAGCATGAAAGGAAATTATAGAGAATTCAAAGGCTTTCGATATCGAGAGGCAGCAGCGGGCGCTAAATGTAAAGTTGTCTCAGGTGCTTAGCTAAGCCAACGGAACTTGACTCGAGTGCACTTAGTCAGTCTCAAAGAACCTGAAGAGCTGTTGCAACGGGCTAAAGAGCAATCAGGTCGATGCAGCTATGCTGAATGCTGCTAAAGGCTGAACAGATGGTTGATAGTTAATAGGTCAAGAGAGGGAGAGCTAGGGAGAGAGAGGGAGAGAGAGGGAGAAAGTAGCAGAGGAGGAAGTAAATGATTATGGGAAAGGACAGGAAGTGAGAGTGAAATCTAAAGGAAATGCAGGGAATCGACTATTATTAGAGAGAGAGAGAGAGAGAGAGAGAGCGTGGGAGAGAGACGGACAATGAGAAGGATGTAGAGAGGGCGAGAGAGAGCCATAGAGATGTAGAGAAAGGTGGAGAGACCGGGACAGATACGAGAGAGGAAGAAAGAGATGTAGAGAAAGAGATGTGGAGAGAGAGATGTAGAGAAAGAGATGTAAAGAAAGAGATGCAGAGAAAGAGATGTAGAGAAAGAGAGAGAGAGAGCGAGGTAGAGAAAAAGAGAAACTAAGCAATAGGGTAAAAGAGATCAATAAAAAAGAGAGGCAGCAACAATACAAGAGAGAGTGGAATATCTGCCTTGACAGAGCGTAAAGTTCTAGCTGCCTGGTTTATGGCTAAATACCCTCTAAATTTGTGCCAAGATAAAACTCTGTAGGGGATCTTGAATAGCTTAGCTCGCTCACTTCATGCGAAACTAGAACATCGCTGTCAAGCTCATTGCATTAAGCAACTGCAGAGACTAGCTGAGACGCAATGAGCTCACACAAGAAGAACGCAAACTCGTAGAATCTGAAGTGGAACCGATTGTTGCTTTAGCAGAGCGCAGAGCGCGAGCAACTAGCGCCAGTCTAGGCCCCCGTGGTGCTGGATCGATTACAAGCATTGCAATTTCAATTTCAATGCAACTCAGAAGGTTACCCCATGTCTTTGTCTTTGTGTCTTTCACTATTGGTTCTGCACTGTTAACGGCCCTCGGTCGCTTGAGGCATTCGAGTTGAAAGTAATGCGTGGTCTCTTGCAGGATGACGAACCGCCGGAGATTTGTGTGGTGGAGGGTGAGTTCACGCTGCAAACTTTGACGCCCACACAGCCCATGCCGTCGGTCGATGAGCTGGACACGAAATTCGCAGAGCTCGTCGAGGAGCTGGACTTGACGGCGCCCAACAAGGAGGCGATGCTCAGTCTGCCCGCCCAGAAGAAATGGCAAATCTATTGCTCGCGCAAGCTGCCCATCGATGCCACCGATGGACCCAATGCAGCGACCATAACCCAACCCCCGACCGCAGAGCACTACATAGAGCGCCTGAAGGAGCTGGTGGTGCACGTGTCGCTGTCGCCCGAGGACTCGCCCAGCCACGAGCTAAGCACTCGCATGGACAATCATGCCGCCTTCGTGGACGCCCTGAAGACGGCGTTGCGCACCTCCACGCACAGCTTTGTGCTGCGCTTCGTCGAGCTGGATGGCTTGCCAGCCCTATTGAATCTTCTGCTGCAGCTGGACATACGCGTGGCGAACAGCTCGTTGCACACCAGCTTGATTGGGTGCATCAAGGCGCTGATGAACAACTCGATGGGTCGTGCCCATGTGCTGGCCCATCCCACGGCGATCGATACAATCGCTCGCTCGTTGGCAGCGGACAACATCAGAACGAAGATATCGGCTTTGGAGATATTGGGCGCAGTTTGCCTGGTGCCGGGCGGACATCGCAAGGTGCTGCAGGCGATGCTGCACTTTCAGGAGTTCGCCACGGAGCGAACGCGCTTCCAGAGCATTGTCAATGATCTGGATCGCTCGACATATGCCTATAGAGACAATGTCAATCTGAAGACGGCCCTGATGTCGTTTGTCAATGCGGTGCTCAATTACGGACCGGGCCAGGAGAATCTGGAGTTTCGCTTACACTTGCGCTACGAATTCCTTATGCTGGGCATTCAGCCAGTCATCGATAAGCTGCGCACACATGAGAACGAAACCCTGGACAGACATTTGGTAAGTAGAGGCTGGCCTGAAACACCTTGAATTCAATTGATTAATCCCGTTTACCCTTGCAGGACTTCTTTGAGATGGTGCGCGCCGAGGATGAGAAAGAGTTTGCCCGTCGCTTCAACGAGGAGCATGTGGATACGAAGAGCGCTAGCTCCATGTTCGAGCTGCTGCGTCGCAAGCTGAGCCACTCGCCCGCCTATCCCCACATGCTCTCACTCTTGCAGCACATGCTGCTGCTGCCCTGTAAGTGAGCAGGGGGCATCTCTCTTGGACAGCTAATGGAACTTCTGTTTGTTCTTTCAGACACTGGCCACTGCACGGAGCACTGGCTGTTGATCGATCGCGTTGTGCAGCAGATTGTGCTGCAGGTGGAGCAGCGCCCGAGCAGCGATCTGATCAGTGATCCCGATGACCCGGGCAAGCAGCTTAAGCTGGCCAGCGAGTCGCCTGTGCACGATCCGGATGTGGCGCCGCTGCAGATCGATGTCAACAAATTGGTGCGCCTGCTGGTCAAGGAGGAGCAGCTGACACAGGCGCGTAAGCGAGCTGACGAGCTGGAGCGCGAGAACTTTGAGGTGCAATCGCGTCTGGCCAAAAAGGAGCAGGAACTGGACTTGCGCATGCAAGAGAAGGAGGATCTCGAGACGAGCTTGGCGCGCATGCGCGAGCGCCTCGAGAAGGAGTCCGCTCAGCACTCGCAAGCCGTGCAACGTGCTCAGACCGCTGAGATGAAGGCCGAGGATCTGCAGCATCGTCTGCAATCCGAGCAACAGGAACGCGCACGCCTCGAGCGACTCGTCACCGAGGGCAGCATACCCGATGACCAAAAGGTGGCTGGCCTCACTGGCTGCAACGGTGCCGTCTCGCCACCGCCACCACCGCCGCCACTCAAGGCGGTGCCACCGCCACCGCCGCCCATGGCCCCGGCCATGTTGCCGCCACCACCGCCGCCCTGTCCCGGCGCACCACCACCACCACCCAGCATGACGCCAACAACGGGTAAGTAGCACACGCACATACAGCTCTTCCTATCTTCGAGACTCACTAATCGGGAACGTGTTTTGCAGCTCCAGCACCACCCAAAGTGGAGTTGCCAAAGAAGAACGTGCCACAGCCAACAAATCCATTGAAGAGCTTCAATTGGTCCAAGCTGCCCGATGCCAAGCTCCAGGGCACCGTCTGGAGCGAGCTGGACGAAAGCAAGCTCTACAACAACATGGAACTCGAGTCTATAGATAAACTCTTTTCGGCCTATCAGAAGAACGGCGTTTCGGTAAGTCTCCATTTCCAGTTTTGTGCAAGGAGAATTCTTTCTTTCCAACAACAATCTAACCTCGCTTGCTTGCCAACGCACAGACCACCGATGGCTCCTATGAGGATTTGCGTGTCTCTGGCAAAAACAAACAGAAGGTGCTCTCAGTCATCGATGGACGACGCGCACAAAACTGCACGATATTGTTGAGCAAGCTCAAGATGAGCGACATGGATATATCCAAGTGAGTGCCATGCCATGCAGTGGAACTAGAGAGTACTCTTATGTATATGTTAACCATGTTCGATTGCCCTTATAGAGCCATACTGTCCATGGATAGCAATGAACAGCTGGCGCTGGATATGGTCGAGCAGCTGCTCAAGTTTACGCCATCTGCCGAGGAGCGTGCGCTGCTGGATGAGCACAGCGAGGACATTGAGTCGCTGGCACGTGCGGATCGTTTTCTCTATGAGATATCCAAGTGAGTGAAATGATTGCCAGATGAAGATGGTCCACAAGGCCTACACAACTTCACTATGAAGTTGAAGCTAATATTATATGCATCTCTCATTCCATGCTATTGCAGAATTCCTCACTACGAGCAGCGCTTGAAGAGTTTGCACTACAAGAAGCGCTTTATGCTGACAGTGAACGATCTAATACCGCGCATCACCAGCGTTATGGAGGCATCCAGAGAGGTAGCACGCTCGCGACGTTTGCGCAAGCTGCTCGAGCTGGTCCTGGCGTTGGGTAAGATCGAAATTCTTGAAATATATGAAAAGTCTCAGCAGTGTTCCTTTACTTGCCAGGTAACTACATGAATCGTGGTGCACGCGGCAATGCGTCGGGCTTCAGGCTCGCCTCGTTGAATCGCTTGGCGGACACAAAGTCGAGCGCTGCCAAGGGCACCACGCTGCTGCACTATTTGGTGCAGGTGATTGAGAAGAAGTTCAAGGATCTGCTCAAGCTGGAAGACGATATACCGCATGTGCGCGAAGCATCGAAGGTGTCTCTCGGCGAAATGGACAAGGATATACAGATGCTGCGCACGGGCCTGGCGGATGTGGCGCGTGAAATAGAATTCCATCGCAGCTCGGGACCGGCACAGCAGGGCGATCGCTTCTTGCCAGTGATGCGTGAATTTCATGCTCAAGCCTCAGTGCGTTTCGCAGAGCTCGAGGATAAATTCCAGGACATGAAGACACGTTTCGATCGGGCTGTGCGGCTCTTTGGCGAGGATGGCTCAGTGCTGCAGCCGGACGAATTCTTTGGCATCTTCGATTCATTCCTCGCCGCATTCGCGGAGGCGCGACACGACAATGAGAGCTTCCGTCGCCGCCAGGAGGAGGAGGAGAAGCGCGCCAAGCAGGAGGCAGAGCTGAAGAAACGCACCATCGAGCGCAAAAACAAAACCGGACTTATGAGCAGCGTTGCTCGCAATCTGGGCTTGAAGTCCGCCAGCAATGGCAACGGCTCAGGCAGCGATTCACTGACCAAGAGCGACAACAAGGGCGAATTCGATGATCTGATCTCGGCGCTGCGCACCGGCGACGTCTTTGGCGAGGACATGGCCAAGTTTAAGCGTTCGCGCAAAGCACGCATTTCGAACGGCTCAGCAGCGGGCGGAGGAGCTGGCGCAGCTGCGCCAGGCAGCGGACAAAACTCGCCGCCACGCCTTCAGCGCGAGGAGAGCGGCAGGGAGCGTGAGCGCACAGTGAGGCGACAGTAGACGGTCGACAGTCACAGCGGACAGTAGACAGTAGACAGTAGACGCCTCAGCTCAGTAGTCAAAAACAAGAAAATCCCCCCTTTGATTTCTCATACTTTTTGTTATACCATAAGCTATATGCTTTTCCATATAGCTGCAGATCACCAAATTTTGTAAACTAATGAAAGTTGAAAAAGCGTTGAAAGCAAACACAGCAATTTAGCAGCAGAGCAAGGATATATATGAAACTAACTATAAAGCTAACTCTAAAAACAAGTTACAAACATTTTTGAAAGTGCTCAGAAGCAGAAGAAAGAGAAATATAGTTAATGTTGCTATATAGTGCTACATATATAGCGAAAGGTCATTATAGCAGATGCTATATTGCATCTTATATTATATACATATATATACGTATGTGTGCAAGTTTTGAAGGCGTCTGCGGCCTGCCATAAGAAAAGTCATGTTCATTATTAACATTCATATATACATATATATATATATGATTATTATTATATTGTGTATTATCCCCTATTATATATACATATATTTTTTTTAGCACGAATCTCGCTAAATACTTATATTAACGCACTTTTGTAAAAGATCAAAGTTTATATTATAAAATTATGATAAATAAAAATTATTTAATACTAATGCATTGACAAAGGAATTTCGTGAAAATTGTAGAGGGGGGTCAAAGTTTCAGAGGCCAAATGCACACGGACAAACACAGAAACAAAATTTAATCAAAAGGTTTAAAAATAAAATATATAAACTGTTGCCTACTTTTGAGCGCAGTCGATTTAGCTAAGACACAAACAGGTCAATTTTATGTTGGACTGGATTGGAGTGTGCGGCAAATGGTTGTTGTCTTGACTAACATCGCATATATTGTGAACGTGCTCATCGAGCATTAAAACTGTTGCCTACTTTTGCGCGCAGAAAAATTTATATATAAAACTAAGCCAAGACATGAACCCATCTCTCAATGTTGCTTCGCTTGGAAATTGTTGCAAATATTATTCGCAGACGAATCTTAATAATTTCAATAATATATGTATTTACAATAAGTATAATTATATATAAAATAAGATAATACTCTAATAATAATATATTCGATTCAATATGCAATGCAGTCAAGCATATGCAAACAATGAGCTCGTCGTATTTCGTGCCGCCTCTAAACAGGATGTGCGAGAGTCAACGATTCGATGTGCCATTAGCTACTGACTTGGCAGAAACCGTTGAGAGTCGAAATTAACATAAATATTGCAGAAAGCAGAAACCGCACAGCGAACAGGCTCAATGGCAAGGACAAACGCCGCCAGGATAACAAAGGCGAAAGGCATTTGCCAAAAAAATAAAATAATGAAGCCGAAAAACGAAATACCTGAATGTATTGCAAAACAATATAAGCAAAACAATAAATCAAACTTTATATATGAAATCATAATACGCAGCTCGAGGCAACTGTGCGAGAGACACAAAAACAGCGCAAGGACTCGCCCAGGCAACAGCTGTGCCTTTGCCTTTGCCATTGCCTTTGCCTGTTGTCCAAGGCTCTGCGCCCTGAAATTCGAGCAGGCGCAGGAGGCTGCAGCGCGAAGGTGAGAAGGCGCCTCTCATCTTGCGGTCGCCTCCTGTGCGCAGTTTTCTTTTCTTTGCATTGCTCGCTGGCAAAAAGTCCTTTTGTGTCATAAATATAAATCTTAATATGTCATAATTCGTTATAATTCACGAAATATATACATATATATGTATATAACCGCAAGTAGTTCGTGACCCGCTGCGTTCGAGTGCTGCTGCTGCTGCTGCTGCTGCTCCTGCTGTTCGGTTTGTTGCATCAGTCAGAAAAAAACAAACTGAAAGCTGAAAACTTAATCCCACAAATTATGACTTTAATCGCCGCCCATTGTCGCGGCTTAGCGTGCCACGCCCGTTTATCAAAGTAAACAAAATATGAAATTCAAATTTTGTGCTGAGCAGAGGCTAAAAGCCTTTTGCCTCTTGCCTCTTGCCTCTTGCCTTTGTGCCTTTGAGTCAGCTGCTGCTGACCTCGCGTGCGGTCAGTTTTTCCGCTTTCCACCTTTCACTTTCCCCTTCCTTTTTGTTCTGCCAGTTTTCAGGTTGAAGTTGCGCACGCGCACGCGTTCGCAGCAGCCGTGCAGCAGTCGTGCAGCAGCCGCGCAGCTTTTGTTTGTTTAGGCAGCGCATTCGCGTTTCCATTGTTGTTGCTGTTGCTGACCAAACGCTGCCAACACAAATATTCAAAAATATAAAAAGCAAATAGATAAAAAAAACAAAACGGAAAAAAAGAGCGCACGCTGACATGCTCGGAAAATGTTTGAAAACATCCGTCACTGAACTAGGAGCTGAAAAGAGGGTGGGAAAGCTCTATTCACTTCTATTCAAAATTCAATTCAATTCAATTCAATTGAATAGCTGAGCCAACAATGAATTCATGCATAACTTGTATTTGCGTAGGGCCAACTCTAACTCTGCATGTGCACGCATCCTCATCTATTTGATGTGAGTGAATTGCTCTTGCTAAGAGATACATTTGTATCTCACGCGGAAGCCATTGGCAATCGTATCTGACAGCTACGATGCCTATGTATCTGAAAGATACTTTTGTATATCAAAGAGTCGCTTGCTTTGTATCTCAAGGCTTTCTTTTGCATAGAGTACTTAAAAGATACTTTTGTATCTTATGGATGCTTTAGATGTGACAAGAGCTAGTTTGTATCTGAGAAATATAAACCTATTATACTTTTTAGATACTTCTTCTACTCCTTCATATCTTTTAGATACATTTGGCTACTGCTACTTATGCGATCGATTAGTTTTTGCTACTCTTAGCTAAGCACTCATAATCCATATTGGCAACAATTATCGTTGAATGCATCTGTAATGCTGCGCTCTTCTCTGCGATTCTCTGCAGCCAATTGAAGGCGACTTTTTTGGGCATTGAACTTCAAATCGTATTAGTCAACTTTGCCACATTTGAATATTCAAATTAGCTTTCATATTCATATTCATATACATATTTATGGCTGTAAGCCCAACCCTGATGCTGCAGGCACAAACAGCGAAAGAGAGAGAGACACCCCCAACCCCCTTTAGCGGCATGTTTTGGATTATAATTTGATATTTTTGTTGAGTGCGCTTAAAGTATGAGAATTAGCATTTAAATTGGCTCATTAGCCGGCAAGGGACAGCGAGAGCAAAAAGAGTGTTGAGCAAAGTCAGGAGGCGCTTGCCAACACTGAAATTGGTTAATTTCTATAATTTCGCACTGATCAAAACAAAAATACGAGTCGATACAGTGCCCCGCCCAGCTCACAGCGCCGAGCGGCGTAACAATAATTTAGAAATTAAATGTAGCCTGGCGAGGGACGAGAACGAGGACGAGGACCAGCTGAGCAGAGCTCAACTCTCTCTCTCTCTCTCTCTCTCTCTCTCTCTGCTGAGCTGAGCCCTTCGAGTAGCGAAATGCCACAAATAACACAAATCAAATCTAATCAAGCAGAGAACAAGAATAGGAAAAAAGAAAAGGAAAGCGCAGCCGCGACTTTCCCAAGGCCAGAAAGGGTACAACCCACAAAAAAGTGTCGGAAGAAAGCGGCAATTTTTTAAGGCTGCTCACCCCTCACGGCAACGGCAACAAGGCGCAAGGACACACAGCAAGGACATGCTCTAGTTTTTTTTCTACTGCTTGTTGTAGTCGTTGCAATTACACCTAGATTTTCATTTACAATTACGATTTCAATTTCAATTTCAATTTGGTTTAGTTTTTTTTTTCACTCTCTCTTCTTTTCTTGCGTTGCGTGCAACATGGGTGCGCCGGGGTCCTTTCACGTACCCCGAGCCATAGCCATGGGTGTCGAGACGGCTTTGGTGCGCTGTCCGTCTTGCGTCGCCTTGTTTTTGTTTGCGCTGCCGTCGTGCCTTGTAATTATTTAGTTTACGTTCGCCATACGAATATATATAATTTTTTTCCTCCTTTGCTGCATTGTCCTTTCGTGATGCAGCCCTTCATCCTGTCGGCAGGACGACGACTACGGCGAGAACGCCGAAGACGAAGACGACTGCAGCTCAGTGGCTCGGAAATTTCAGATTTCATGCTTAATTTTCGTTTCTTTCTGTTCTTGTTTTTTTTTTTCGTCATTTTTTTTGCAGGATTTCAGGCACTCGAAAAAAAGCTTAACGAAATCCTTATCAAATTTTCTGTTGCAATGAAGTTTGCATTATTGGAAGGAATGGAACAGTTTACCTAGCTCAAGTAGAGCATACTACGATAATCCTGAATATGTATATATTAAACATATTCACATACAGATATATTGCATCTTTAGATACTTTCATATCAAACACATACTTTTGCAACTTATATTATTGTATGTTAAAGATATGATTGTATCTTGAAGATAGTTTTGTGTATTGCAACTTCTTTATCTGGCAGATAAGATTCTATTATGCCATTCATTTTCCACCTTCAAGATACTTTTGCATCTTAAAGATACTTTATATCTTGATACCTTTACCAACTCAAGATTCTTTTGCATGCAGAGAATGCTGTTGTATCTTGTAGATACTCTTCTATAATACCTCTGTGAATATCTAGTATTCATTCCTTAGTTACATTTGTTTAGATACATTTGTATCTAAGACATTTCCCCAACAGTTTTGTTAGCAGAGTATTTTATGGCTGGCATTAGGCATTGCTGCAGACTTTTCTTCTAAATACTTATGCAATGCATTGATACTCTATGCTTATGCTTAAGCTTGAGCTAGAGAGTAGATAGATGTTTGTATGTAGAAAGTACAGAAAGAAGTAGGTTAGCCTATCTCCATCTGTCTCCCTCTCTCTCTCTCTCTCTCTCTCTCTACTTCGCCACTCCTCTTGTTCTTGCTTTCTCTCTGTCAGAATGTAAATCTCAGCATTTCTCTTCTACGTATCTAGCTCATCGCCCCAGTGCTCTGCCCAGCCCGCTCTCTGCTTCTCTCTTTGGAAAGCAATTAGTTAATTAAGCGCAACTTGAAGTGTCCCGTTCCGGGAAATAAATCACTTGGGGAGCGATCGCCGTCGCTTGACAATTGTGCAGCATCATCTGCGAGCAATTTGCATATTTAATTGAACTGAAAGCGCACGAGAAGTGAAAAGTGAAAAAATAGTTGGGAAAAAAAAGCGAGATTGTTTTCGACAATTTTCTCATTTTTAATAAAAACAACAACGCAAAGGACACGAAAGCAAGTCGAGGACGACTCGAAGATGTCCCGCTGCGTCTTGGGCGCCGGCAAAAGGGGCGTTCAAAGGGTTAAATGCAAATGAGTCCAAAAGATGCGACATCAAGAGCGCAACGACATCAGCGCTGTCTGTCTATCAGTTTTTTCGAGGAAAAGCGAGCATTTGAGGCGACGTACCTACCCCAGCCCAACTGTCAAATGAGTTTGATAGATCAGCCACGGCAGTTGTCCCGTTCGCCCGGTTCCCACTTGGGACGGCTGCTCAACAAATTAATTTGCCGCCAACTTGATTCACAGCTTTCTCTCTCGCTCTCACTCTCACTCTCTGTCTCTGTCTCTGTCTCTGTCTCTCCCTCTCTGCCCTCGCAGTGGCTTCCCTTTGTCGCACTGTCCAAACATTGCGACTTTTTGGCTGTCCATATTGCACATTGCTTGCTTATCGCCTTTCTGCCTTTCTCCTCTCTCCTCTCTCCTTTCTCTACACTGTCTTTCCTTTGTTCTTCTTCTGTGTTTCGGTTTGACCACTGCCCACCACGCCCTGAGGTTTGGCTTATGATTTATGCATTGCATTCGCTTTCATATCGCATCAAATCAAAGTGTCAAAACAATTCGCTTCAAGGGTGGACCATTAGCAAATGTGACAGGCATTCATGCCTGATGGACTAGCAGATACCCTATAACATAGCAAACGCATACAAAAGCATGGTTACATGTCCAATTGCATTGATCTTGCTATGAATTACTGAGTTTCTATCAAATGTTGTATTTATATGGCTGAGCGACTTGCAGATACCCTGTAAATTTTGAGAGCATAATAATTTTGCTGGCTATATTTCAGTGGCACCATGGATTTAGCTTATATTAGAGATGAGCATAAGCACACAATGTTGACCGACTTGCAGATACCCTGTAAATTGTAGCTACTATATCAAAGTATGTCGGCATACTGTATGTAGCTGATTTGTATAGGGCATATAGAGCTAAACGCTCATAATTAATGGACAGGTAAATACCCTGTAAATTACACGCTAAATCTGTTTGATCTACATATTCTCTCCCAGTAATCAAGGCTTATGATTGCCTTATATATCGTATAAGGTGCGCAAGCAACCCTTTGCACACATATTACAGGGTATACACATGCAAAACTGACCTAGAGAAAAACGCATGACACGTGGCGCAGTGCTGACCGTTTAGAAAAACAAACAATGGGAAAATTTGGACAGACAGAGATAGAGAGAGGGGCAAAGACAGAGAGGGAGAGAGAGAGAGACTGAAAGGGATGGACAGCAACCCTTTGCCGACTATCCAGTTGGTCAGCAGGCAGACAGGCAGGCAGGCAGGCGGAAAATGCGCGTGAAAAATGAGAAAAACATTAAAATCGACGCATTTGATGAGGGTCGATGAGATGTCAACATAAAAGTGCAGCAAGTGGAAGAAGCAGGCGAGAGCAGAAGAGGAAGTTGCAGAGAAGCAACGAACAGGATCTAGAGCCTAGGCTGGGGCCTGGAGCTACTTAGCATAAACGTCAGCGGCAGCTGTGACTGCCTAACAGGTTGATCCTTGAACAGCCAGCTCATCCAGCTCATCCGGCTGATCCTGCTGCACAGCCACGCGCCTTTTTCTTATGTAAATGCTCAGCGTGCGGGCCGACAACACCTGCGGGGGCGCAGCTGCAGGTGCTGCCCATAAAAACCTCGAATTCGAAGTCGAAGTCGACTTGCAGTTCTGACTTGGCATTAGCATAAGATCGAAACGGGAATAGCTGCTGTAGTCTGAGCTGATTAATGAGCTAGCCTGATGCGAGGCAAGACAGAGAGAGAGAGAGCGAGCGAGAGAGAGAGAGAGTGAGATAAATCAGCTTGCTTAATTGTCAGCACAAACACTCGGCGCTAAGCAAATGTTTGCCAGCTAGCAAAAGTGTCCCAAATCCAGTTGCAAACGAGAATTTGAATAAAAACGCAACTGGCAGTCGGGCAATTAATGCGAACCAGAAAAAAAAACAACAAAAAATGGGAAAAACAAAACGGGTTCAAGAAACAACATTCATGAAGGCATTCGACATTCGACACAGTCAGCTCCTTAGACAGGATCTCGGCAAATGCAAAACTGATAGAAACTGTGAAGAAAAAACAGAGGCAGAGTTAGAGAGAGAGAGAGTGAGGGAGAGAGAGAGAGTTAGATAGAGAGAGAGAGTAAAAAGAGTATCTAAATGATAGAAGGAGCATACTCCAAAGCTGACTATTCTCGTTCCCTCTTTCATTACTTGTCTCTGTTCAGCTCTCTCCCATACTCCTTTCGGCTACTTTCTCTCTCTTTCTTTCTCTCTCACTGCATCTCTTCCAATTCACACTAACTAAGAGTTTTCTGCGAGAGACTTTCATTCATGCATTAGGACACGCGCCTCGCCATAGGCTCTAGCCTGGGATTAGTCTTTGCATAATATCCTTTTGCTTAGCGATTCGCTACGGTTTTTCACAAATTGTAGAGCTGTCCACTGTGTGCCCATTGTTAAATGGATGGCCCAGCAGCTACCTGCTGCTTGCTGTAAGGATCTCTTGCGAACCCGTTGAGGCAGCAGCTTACAGGCTGCATTTGCAGGACATTTGCTACGCCTGGCACTTAATCCGATTGAGGCTAATTTACGGCTCGTCCCATGTCCATTAGCTCCTGGCGATGCTGTCGTTGCTCGATGCAATTTGCATTTATGCAGGAGCAGGCCAAAGGATCAACGCATCAAAGGAGTCCAATCGAAAGCAATGTGGAGCAGGCGAAGAGCTAAGGCAACGCCTGCTAAACTGAACGTTTGCACCTGTTCGCGCCACGATTGACGATCGTTTGTCCTGTCGCAAAGGACCTCGCTACCTTCCTATATCTCCCTCTTTGCCACTTCGCCTCGTGTCTCGGCTCTCTATTGATTGCCTATCGAGCGAGCCGGCCTCAAGTGCCGGCCGATGACTCTAAACGAGAGCAACGAATTTTATTTTTTGTTTTTTTTGTTTTTTTTGGACACCCGCTCGACGTCGAGGCCACTTAATGAAGACGAAGACAGGTGCAGCGGCATCTCGTAGGGCCAGCCAGGACCTCACCTCAGCTCAATTTAGCTGCACAGTGGTGCAGTGGACTTAAAGCCAAACGCCACAGTGGTTCCATGCATTGAAATAGTCTAAGTAACAAAGTGAAACAACTGAAACGAGCTCGAATATTCGAAAGAATTTGTTAAAGTGAGCACAACTAGACAATTGTATCTCACAGATGCATTTGCAGTTCTTCTTGAAGATGATTATATGAGCATTACGTGAACTATAAAGAAAGCAATGCGAGCTTCAAATATGACAAAACAATAGATTAGTAAATACTTAAGAATCTACAGATACTTATGAATCTGAAGAATCTTTCAGATACTTTAGAATCTTTCAGATACTTTAGAATCTTTCAGATACTTTAGAATCTTTCAGATACTTTAGAATCTTTCAGATACTTTAGAATCTTTCAGATACTTTAGAATCTTTCAGATACTTGTAAAATGTGACTTTTGGCTAGAGATGGTTTCGTTTACATTTATAATCAATTGATAGATCTTTACAGTTCTTTCTATATCGATATATAGTTCAAGCTAGATCTATAACTAGTTTATAGATACTCGTCTAACTTTTAGCTACTTACAATATTATAGATACTTTTGCTAAAAGGGGAAAGGATTGAGAACTTTGAAATTTGCCATATTTTGAAGTTCTCATTCCTTATAAATCTACATATACCTAAAAATCTACAGATACTTTTGAATCTTTCAGATACTTGTGCAATTTGAATATCTTAATGAAACTCTTGTGACGTTTGGCTAGAGATGGTTCCGCTTACATTTATAACCAATTGATAGATCTATACAATTCTATATATCTATATATAGTTCTAGCTAGATCTATAGCTAGTTTATAGATAATCGTCTAACTTTCAGCTACTTACAATATTATAGATACTTTTGCTAAAAGGGGAAAGGATTGAGAACTTTGAAATTTGCCATATTTTGAAGTTCTCATTCCTTATAAATCTACAGATACTTAAAAATCTACAGATACTTTTGAATCTTTCAGAAACTTGTGCAATTTAAATATCTTAATGATACGTTTGGCTAGAGATAGTTCCGCTTAGATTTATAATCAAATGATCTATATAGATCTATATGGTTCTATCTATCTCTATATATAGCTCAATATTATAGATACTTTTGCTTTGATAAACAACTTTCTTATATTTATATATTCCCTTTTGCATACTTTAACATTTCAAATTTGATTCTACTTTAAAGATACTTTTGTATCTCAAGGATACTTTCGAGCTTCATGCTTTGCAGCTCTTAGATACTTTCGTATCTCATATAGCTACTGCTACTGCTCGCATACTAGGCAACTGGCCTGCATAATCTGGCAACGCTGTGCGCCCCAATGTAGCCAAAGCGTCAGCACATTGCTAATGAGCTGCTGCATACGCTAATTTGAAAACATTCGAAACGTTTTCGCACAGCGCAATTCATCTGTGATGATGCGGGCTCAAGCTGCAATTTTCCACTCTCTTTCGCTCTTTCGCTCTCTCGCTCATTGTCTCCCATTATCCTTCTCTCTCTCCCTCTGTTTGTGTCATTAAATTTTTGCCACACGCCCCGAAGAGCCACTCGATTTTAATGATATTTCTCTGTGTATGTCAATGAAGGATGTTGCAACGAATCCCGAATCCTTGTCGCGATTTATGGGCGAGTCATAAAAACTTTGCGGCCCGATCGTAAACTGCGAAAGAAAATCCTCGAGTTCTGTAACTCGTAACTGCTTATTCATGTAATAGCGCCCAGCAATAAAGTTCGAGTTTTACGAGCACTTTAGCCAAATATTCGACGAAATGGGAAGAACTTTTTAATGCGTTTCTTATGACAACTTTTGTGTGTAAATATTGCGGCGCGATCTCAAGAGAGGCGTGTGTAGAGAAGCGGGGAGCGGGACGGAGCTATAAAATGTGAACAATGAGCATTATGTAATAATTGAAAGTAAATGCTTAACAAATGATTCGGATAGGAAAAATGCGAGGCGATAGGACATTCCTCATTCTAATTGAGACAATGCTCATTGGACTTGGCAGAGCAGCGAGTTTTCCTGTCGAGTTTTCCCAACAAAGTTACGAAAAGGAGATCAAGATTATGTTTACTTTTGTTCGACGTTGTTGAGGTTGAGGCCTTGGCTAACCCAGGCGATAAGTTTATCGAATCAGAATCAGAATCAGGAAAGCCTTAAGGCAAACAAACGGCTAGCCGGAAAGCTGAATGAAATTGGCTTAAGTGCTTGAGAACCGGTAAACCCCAATGGAAAGCAATTAGGCGAAAGCCAAACCCGAATCTGAGTCGAAGTGCAAACAGCTTTGCATCTTAGCATCTTGGCCAACCACCTCTGACCCCTTTTCTCTTAAACGCTGACCCGCAACGATTTTTAATTACCCGAACACCTTTTTTCCATCCGAACTCTTCGCTTATCCTGTAAGAGATCATCGGCATTAATGTATCTATTAGTTTTGCGTTTGGCATTGTCCGTGTCAAAGTTTGTCGTGCAAACAACATTAGCATACAGCATCCGGACAACCCCTTCTCTCTGACTCTACCTCTAGCTCTGCCACTACCGCTACACCTCTCGCACCTTTTCTCTCTCTCTCTCTCTCTGTCTATCGGGCTTTGATATGCAAATGCTTATCGATTGCATCGTTTGATCCTGCGGTTTGACTCGGTTTACTCATATGTATTCTTTAACCCTTAACGACAATAAGAACCGTTTCAAGAGGCCTTTGTGAAGCATGTGGGTGTCTTTTGTTCATATTCTTTGGCTAAGGTTTTTGAGCCAGATCAATCAACAGAGTTTATATTCGATTTAGATAGAAAATATGATGCCTATTCCTATCTCTCTCTCACTCTGTGTGGATTTCATGGAAAACTCTATGCCTATGCTATGATCCTCACTCTACAATTGCGTTCTCTTATCTTTACGCTATGATCTTTATAGTAGGCTGGCTATGCTAACTGTTAAGCCATGGCCACAGACAGCTATTCGCACACCTTTTTATTTTTCACTAATAAGATCGCATAATTCGATCTTGGGCAATCTCAGAGCAGCACAAAGGAGCCGAAGGAAGTCTGAACAAAATCGATCAACTCTAAGGGAACTCTTTAGCTAATATTTCAGCTAGCACTACCCGGTCGAAGGGAAGGCAAAAGGTAAGCTAAAAACTGAATGAAAATCCAATTTCACACGTTGCGCTCGCATTTCGGACAGAAGCAGAGCGGCACAGGACAAAAACTCAATCAGGACTCGGCCGAGGTCTGCCAGGACATGTTCCCGCGCCAAAAAATACAAACCCCGAACTGTTTGCCCGCAAGGCAAGATGTCCCCTGGCAGCCGAAGAATGAAAACAAAACCGAGACGAGACGCAGTCGAACTTGGCTGAGGCACGAAAAATGCGCACACGTCACCTTGATTAATCGTCTCGTCTTGCTCGCTGTCTCTCTCTCTCTCTCTCTCTCTGTCTCTCTCTCTCTCTCTCTCTCTCTCTCTCTCTCTCTCTCTCCGTCTCTCTCTCTCCGTCTCTCCTTTCTTTGCAGTTGCCTTGACAAATACAAATAGTTGGCAAAATAGAAAATACCTTCAGCTGAGCGTCGTGAAACTTATCGCACACATCACTTGGGATTAGTCAACTGGGCCCTGTCCCTTGCTCTCGCTCAGCGCTGTGCTTGATCCTGTCTGCCGAATCCTGCTCCATTTATTGACAGTTGCAATTGCTGCCATTGCCCCGTCTGACATTGATTGAGTTGCCCAACGCTATATGCAGCGCCCCTTCAGCGCCGATCTTTATCAACTCGTATTTGCCCAGCTGCATTCGCGCGATCTCAAGATCGCTTCAGCCCGAATCTTTGCATGAAGTGCTAGCGAGCGCTGCAATCTTTTTATCATGTTCCTTATATTGCATTCCGTCTGCTAAGATATCTATTCTACGATCAGTATTCTGTGATCATTGTACTACTGCAAGTCACATACTACGATCTCCACTCTATGATATTTACACACGATCTCTAGAAAACGATCTCTATAAAACGACCTCTACATTATAATATGCCCAATACCTAGACTACGTACCCTGTACCGCTAGTCTTTATCTATATCGATTATAATATTATGATCTCTATACTAAGATCCGTATACAATGCTCATTATATTACGATCTGCATTCTGTGATCTTTACTCAATGATCATCATGTTCAGCTACCAATTCTTATGCTATGATCCGTCTACGATCTTTATATCAAACCTAGTTCAAACCATAAAATTCTGCATCATAGCACAAACATCTCTTAGTATTATATGAGATCGTATATTTGTATATTTCTGTCAGGTATTTATATATATTCTAGTTTCTGTTTCATTTTTGCGCTTGGTCAGCTTCAATTTGGCTGCTGTTGCTGCTGCTTCCGGCACTTAACCCATTTTTGGGTAGCACTTGAACCAATTGCTCGACACTTGAGAACTTGCAAACGCCTTGCCACGTGCCATACACACAAAAACACACAACACACACACACACACTGAGTGAGACTCCCTCACAAGCGACGACAGCTGTCTCCAGGGCTCGATTTGGTTATTTGTTTGCTCTACAATACCCTGTACGCAAGGCAGGTAGGCAAGCGGCGTATGCTTTAGCTTTGTTATGTATTCTGCTTCTCGCTCGCTTCTGAATCTCTTTATGCTTATTATTACAATCAAAATCAATTGAGAGCTAGAGTCTAGGCATCTAAGACTTAGCGTATGGCTCACGCCTAGCTAAGAGAAAAATTGAAGTTAAGTTGGGAAGGAATTTAGCAGGGCATTTGCTAGTCGATCAACCTACAGCTGGCGTTTAGGGTTCCTTTTTTTTTGTTTCTCGACTCTCAGTTGTTCCAACTTTTTGGCGCAATTGGCGCAAGGTGTGCGAGCGACGAGGACGACGCAAGGATCTGAAGGATCTTTTGCGACTCTTTTATGTGACAAATCAGAGCAGAAGTCGGCAACAGCAGCAGCAGCTGCTGCTGTGCCATAAAGGAAACTCAATTGAGCAAGGAGTGGAGGAGTGGAGGAGGCGAGGGAGGAAGAGCCGAACAATGGGCGCATTTTACTTAAGGCATATTTAATAGACGATTTAAGGCCAGTCAGCGAGAAGCCAACGGCCCACGCATTGCATTGAATTGCATCCTTGAGTCAGGATCTCAGCCAGCTGCTGCTCCTGCTGCCGTTCCATATTGCCTTTTGCATAAGTTGGTTCTACTTGACTGACGCTGAAAATGCCAGAGCGAGAGATATGGCAAGGCTCAGCGCAGGCGGCACAGCCAGAGACTGCCCTGTCCGCATATGTCCTGCGAGTCAAACATTGTTTGCTGCTCAAATGCAAATTTATGCAAATCGTTCACCCACCCAGGCCCTAGTCCGGCCCTAGCGAGCCTCTACCGTGGCACAGGTGTGTGATAAATGCCATGTAAATGCCTTGCACAGGATACGAACAGGATATGCACAAGACGCATTCAACAACTGACAGTTTGGCTCAGTTGAGGGTAGTTCAACGACTTTAACTTTCGCGTACCGTACCGTACCTTTAGCTCTATCTATGCGTTCGCCTCTACCTTCGCTTAGTCGCCCTTCCGTTTTCAGTTTATGAACAAATTGTTGCAGCTTAGATTTCGGTTATGTTACAAATATTATAAATACAAAGAGTTTACATGCTCGTTCACGTCGTGCCAAGCTGAGCATATTGGTTTCGATCAAGTGGAGCTCTTCTTATCTACTCAAAGTCTCCATCTAGTCCGACTCTGTTCTTCTTCGAAATACCTTCCTACATTGCTCATCCGTTTCTTCATCAGCTCACCACGTCCGTCTCTTCTTCTATCCTCACGTCAGTCATTCCGCCTCTCCACCCAAAGCTACTCTTCCTTCTTCGACTCTCTGTTCCTCCATATATGCCACATGCTCAATCCTTATCGAGCGAGCAAGCATGTTGCAGTCGCTTGCGCCCGATCGCAACGTTTCATATTGTGTTTTATGCATTTCACAAGTGTATAAATTAATTTAAAGTTAACCTAACCTCAACAAGGGTAGGAAATATGGGTCGGGCGCACAAATACTAAACAGACAGACAGATATGCAAAGCAGTTGTACCCAGTTCTCAGAGCAATATTCATGCTATATCATATAACTGCCAGTCTAAACTCCTGATGAAATTCGTTATAGTTGCATAAAGTAAGCCCCAAGCTAATTTCGACTCACATTCAAGCTGAATTCTCTATGGAATTTGGGCAAAGATACTTATATATATTATATAGGTATCTTCAAGCATTAGAAATACGAGAAATCTCCTCCATATGAAGACTAACTTTAGCTGATCTCTTTGTCTTCTGCAAGCTCTCTCTCTCTCTCTTTCTCGATTCCCCCATCAATCAGTCATCAAATAATTAACTCATTTAGTTTTTGTTTTTTTAAAATTGGCAATTTTATTACGATAAAAAAAATAAGTATTTTTAATTAAAGATAAAAAGTCTTAAATCGGAATGTAAATTTGAAAAAGGCAATTGAAAGCTTTTAGCAACAATTTTGCTAAAAAGAGTAAAAAAAACAACAGCAAAAAAAATGTTTAAAATTATTGGGGACAGCCAAAGGATCAGTTGAATGGCACCAGCTTCACTGCTCCACAAAGAGCTCCTCGTGGAAGGAGAAGCTGAGCCGTCGCTTGGTCGCTGCCTCCACGATGCAGTCACCAAATGGCACGAGCTTTGCCTGGTGCTCCAGCGCCAGTTCCATCTCCAGCTCCAGCTCGCAGTCGCTGGTCGAGTTGTGTCCGCTGTCGGGGCTGATGTGCCTCTGGCCAGGGGCTCGCGAGTGTGGATGGGGCAGCTTGTGGGCAGATCGGGTGGCAGCTGCGAGTAGCTTCTGCGCCGAGTGACGCACGCTCAACGAGATCTTCGTCGCGATCTTCCGTTTGCGCCTCACCACGCGCTGCCTGCGCAGCTGCTGCAGAGAGCGTCGCTTGCCCGCCAGGGAGAGAGACGCATCTGCCGCTCCCTGCTGGGGAGAGCGCACCTCCCTCTCCTCGTAGCCATCCGGATTGGTGGGATTGCTGGGCTGCCAATACTCGCGCAGATCGCTGGCCGGATCGAAGGCGGGTCGATAGGTGGGTGAGTGGCTGGCGGGAGTGAGCGGCAGCGGAGCTGGGCGGGAGTGGGAGCGAGAGCGAGAGATGTGACGAAGGCGGGAACGAGGATGAGGATGGGGATGGGGATGAGGGCGAGCGCGTGCACGAGGAGCTGCAGTTGGGGCCTTGCGCGTGCTCTCCAGGATTGCATCGATCATGCGCTCCAAGGTGACATCGCCCATCTGGGTGGAGCTGAGCGCCGTCTGGTCAGCAAGAGGCGCAGCTGATGGAGTAGGTGCAGCAGGAGTAGGAGTAGGGGCAGCTGGTTGCAGGTAGCGCGGCTTCTCGAAGTAGCTGTCCGGGATGCCCATGCCACGCAGTGCCAGCAGCGCTCCTGGAATGATCCTGTTGTCCTGCGTGTGCCGCTGGCTGTCCGCCTGATCCTTGTTGTCCCTGTGGCCGGGCGAGTACTCCGCCTCGAAGGTGGGCAGCGTGCACGCATAGGCAGTTCTCTTCAGGGGAGGCGTGTGCACGGGCGAGAGGATGTTGCTCAGATCTCGCAGCAGAGGCGTGCAGCGGGGTGCAGCAGGCGCAGCAGTCGAGGCAGTCGAGGCAGCGGGCAGCGGCGTCGACGTCAATGTGGAGGTCAACTGATTCTCCTTGTCGCCCGCCTGCATCTGGATGTGGAGCAGTGATTGTCGCTTCACGTTCACATTCACATTCAGATTTAGCTTCATGCGAGAGGCGGCTTTTGGGATGGGCGTGGCAGTTGGCTGGAAATCGCTGTAGCTGCTTATGACATGGCCTCCAGCTGCCACCTCTCGATCCGGTTGAGTCTCCAGGTAGGACAGACGCGGCTGGTTGACAGCCCACTTCAGCATCTTGGCAGCTGTGCGAAAAGTCTGCAAGCAGAGGAAGAATAGGTAGATGGAACGAGTTAGAGATGCGCACGAAGGATCAGGCTAGTTAGGCCTGAATTGCCATTGTCTATGAAAGGATAACAGGAGGCAAAAAACCCGCTCGACTTGCGAAACAAGTTTGCTCTTTCGCAAGGATTCGCAAAAGCTGCAAAGCGGAAGGCGCGCAAAAGAAAAAAAAGCAAACTGAATCAAATGAATGAAGGAAGTTGAGAAATTGGATAGATTTTGCCTCCAGCTGCGCCTCGAGCCGAGCCAGATTCGCTCTGCCCTCGGCCTGTTTTTGCCATTTGCAATGCGATTCGAGTGGAACGCGCAAAAAAAGCCAAAAACACTTGAAAGTGCGCGAAAGCATTTTGCGCATTTGCCCGCCTCGTTTTGCGCTCAAGCGCACTTCAGATGGAACTCGATAAAAATAATAAAAATAATAAAGAGACTATATTCCATAGAAATATATACCAAGGGCATGGCTGTAGCTGAAATACCCTAGAAATACAACAGTTCCAATGCCTATATCAACTATTGCTAAGAGAGTTTATTGGCATTCCCGCATGTTATAGTCTAGTTATAGGGTTAGCATGGATTTATATGCTACCTTGAGCTTGGGCTAGCCTGGCTACCAAAATTCATAAAGATATCTTCAAGGAGAGCTGAGTTCACATGGGCAGTTATAAGATATATGCGCCGAAAATGATGTAAAGTTACTTTTAGCTCAGCAATAACTGAATTTATATAGGAACTACGTGATCTCACATGCTACAATAGATTTTTAAAGCAATTTAGTAGATTTTTCTATGATATGATATCTGGTATATATATGTAAGTATACGATTTAGCAGTTCGAATGCGAATTAACAGTTATTCGTATATAATTTATTTTGTGATTTAACAATGGAAATAAATCAATCTTTGAGGGGGAGAGAGAGAGAGATTAAAGACTTTTACTAGTTGCTTAAGAGATTCAGTTGTCTTTCAGTCCATGCGCACAATATACCCCATATACCCTGTACTAAGTGCGAGCCCAAACGTGACGCACGCGCACAACTTGAATGCATTTCGTATTGAAATGAATTAAAAATTGCGATGATTTTTGAATGGGGTGTTTTTTAATTACATTTCTCACAGAACACTTGAGTTGCCTACTTTTATATTTATTACTCTCTACGCTTTACTCTGCGCTCCTGCGCTCCTTCATGGTCGAGATATTTAATGCATTTTTAATAGCTAATCACAATGCACTTGTCTTCGTATCTTTACCTTGTTTTAAATATTTTTGTAGTTTCGTGGTAGGGGTAGTTCGTAGTATCCAAAAATATTTGCACACAGTCAAAAAAATAATATATTTATAATTAAAAAAAAATCCGTTGTCAAAAAAAAAAAGTTTATACTCGCGAAACGAAACGGAACGAAACGAAACAAAATTTTGCAATGCGGAGCAGAGCAATAAAACGTGCTGTCAGAGCCGCAGACGCAATATGACTGATTCTCACTATGCACGTCATGTTGCGTGCTCAGCTCTGGCCAGCCAATCAACCACCACCGACTCCCTATGCTCTCTCCACCTTGAAGAACTCTCACTCTCCCTTTCGCCTATGTCTCGCTCACTCTCTGACAGTCGTATATGACTGCGGCTGCATTGGCATGTTGGCTGTTGGAATTTGTGGGAGAGCGCGCCAGACGCAAATACACAAATGAACTCCGTTGCACAGAGTCCAAGTGTGCGAGAGAGACAGGGGGACAATGAAGAGAGAATGAAGCGCTGCAGTTTGCATATGAAATCCTTAAGCAAACACACAAATGAACTCGCTGCACGAGTGTGTGAGTGCGAGAGAGTAGAAAGGTGTGAATGAAGTGCTGCAGTTTGCTTGAGTTTGATGTCAAATGAAATCTAATCGATTTGATTGAAATGTCAATTAATATGAATGACAGTCAAATCGAAACAAATCGAAACATATCGAGCTTTTTGACGTTCTGACGTTTGCAACATTTCCCCCAGTCAGTCATGAGAATTTCGACTTACATGTTAATCTACACTCATTGAAAAATATACATAGATTATATCGTGCAACAAACTTTACCTCAAAAATGGTTCTAACTCGGCAGAACTGTATCTGCATCATAGGGCTGTGCTCTATCGCACTGCTCTTTGCACTGTGCGTGGTCGCCAAGGAAAAGATCGAGTTGACTGTGAAGGATATAGCGCGACACTTGCGCAAAAATCGGGATACTGACGTCATCGGAGAAGCCGAGGAGAAGTTGGTAAAGTATCGCTGGCATAACAGGAATAAATCCTGCCTGGTGTGCGCTCGACTGCTCCGTCAAGAGTTGGCCTCTAAAATCGAGGACATGTTCCGGTTCCAAATCTTCTTGTACAGATTGCAGTTCCAACTGATGATCAAGGTGGCCCATGAACTCTATCGCTTGGAGAATGATTTTAAGGAATACATGCGCAAGCGCAATAAGAAGAATTGTGAGTCACTCAAATAATTCACTTTCAATTTCAATTTCACTTTCACTTTCAATTTCTTTTTCCATTTCAATTGCTGTTTCAAGCCGTCATTCATCGTGCGTTGTCCCTAGTGGAGCAATAAGAACCACGCCACCGCCCTCAAAACAACACAACTTCCATCACAAGCCATCTAATCTAATCTATCTACTCTGACGACTACATCTACACATACACTAAACGGGGTCATTTCAACTACATTCAATTCCACACATTCAATTTCAATATTAACTCAAGATGATTGCAAGTTCACAAACTGGAGATGCAGCTGCAACGACATTGAATTGAACAACTTCTTTCAACTCTAACTTTAGTTTCAACTAGACCTTTCGCCTTTTCAAAAGCATTACCAGCTTTACATATCTTAGCCTTGAAGCCTCAAAGCCGCAAACTAGTTCAAATGTACATAATTTTCAATTTTCTTTAACATTGTGAATGAATTCGTATTTCAAATACACCTCTTAGCCATTCCAAATTGTAAAGCAACTCAGTTGAATTAAAAAATAAAAAAGATGTCCCATAGCAGAGTCAACTTGCATTTTGATTACGTATTTGGGATTCAACCAGAATCGATCTATATATCGCGTGGACCAAAATGGAAATCCTTTCCTGCTACTCAAGGCCAAATCCAAAGGCGAGCTTCGATATGCTTCGATTATTCCAAGGCTCTAATCCCTTACAGCTGTTCCAGGATCCATAGAACAAACTGGCGCTATCTGACGACTTAAGATTAGCTAACAAACTGCCCTTGGCCCGAGCCTTACCTACTTTATCGCCTGCTCTCCCTCCCTCTCTCTCTCTCTCTCGCACTCGCTTCGTATAAGGAAAAAGGTAGTCAAAAGCGTGAAGCGATTTTTCCATTTTCGCAATTTTTCGGCTATGAGAAATTGCACAATTGTTGGGCAATTTATTAGCGAACCGATTTGATCCTCTGTCCTAATTTATCTTCCCTCGGCTCTCTCTCTCACTCTCTCACTCTCTCACTCTCACGCTCACTCGCTCTCCCTCTCCGAGGCAGGGGCGTTTGTAGTGACCAATGCGTTAAATTGGCTTTGATTCAATGCCTGTCACAAGGACAGATTATTGTGAAGATCCTTTTGCTACTGCATCAGACGTGCAAGAAGAGGCAGCAGGCGGCAGCAGCTGCCCCTTGAGACGCGCGCGCGCAGTTTAATGCTGAGAGTCCTGCGACTCCTGCTCGTGCTCCTACTGCTGCTCTAGCTCGCTCATATTATTGATTTATTTCCATTAGCAGTCGCCTCTTTGTTTGTCTTTTCTCCTCTTCGCTTTTTTTTTGTTATTGACCAATTGCTCAAAACGGGAGCAGCAGCTGCTCGGCATGGAAGAAAGAGGCAAATGGAACCACAGCTTGGATTATCATAATACCCTGGGATCCCTCTAGCTGAAACCTTGACGTTATCCATAGCGAAGCTCTTGGAAGTTCAAGTCAAAAGCTAACAAGTGAACAATGCTTGTAAAGAGCGTGCTGCACTCTCATATACCCTGGATTTGGCGCCGAACTGCTATTGTGTTGATTAATTAGCCTATATATATATCAGATATTAGCGTGAGTATTATCATTATTATTGTTATTACTGTATCATTGTCATTATAGTCATTGACATTTCCATTCACACTGTCATTAACATAATCATTAGCATTTGTATCACTATTCGTATTAGCATTATCATTAACATTAGTATCAGGTTTATCATTAGTATTACCATTAACATTATCATTACCATTAGCATTAGTATTACCATCAGCAGTATTGCCACTTTTACTATCATTACTACTATCGTCAATTCGATATTTATCGTTCCGCATTCACATTCCGATTCGTAGTTGATCTTTCAAATACTTCACACAGAATTGCTATTTCATATAGAACTTATTGGCCTCTCTCACTGGGAACTATTGACAACAACAGTTACTCCATACGACATCTTCATGCAGTACAAAGGAATGTTGAGCAAACACTAGTGTCTAGAGGAATGCTGCTCATGGTGGTCTTCAAACCGGATATAGAATACTGAGATCTGAAGCTGCTGCGACGTTAGCTGAAATCCTTTGATGCCCATTCAAGATACAGGAAGAAGCCAGGAGCTCTGCTATAGACGTCTTCTCTTGATAGCCATCTCAGGCATATGCTCTTTCTCACTTTCTCTTGCACTCGCGCACTCTCTTTTTGGGTTGGCACAGCTGTCGCCTTGGCCAATTCTCAGTGTCTTGGCAAAATCTCATAAATTTGCGCTTTTCACAAAAGTTGACGTTGGCGTCGCCGTCGACGTCGGCAGCAGCATATGCTGAGCCCCTCTCAACCAATAAATTGCAAAACAATTGCACAATTTTCCACAACATTTTCCATTCCAGCCAGCCAGGCAGCGACGCTGGCAGCGGCAGCAGCAGCAGCAGCAGCAGCAGCAGCGGCGCTTGTCCCATAAACAATAAACTAAATTGTACAAAGGTTTATACAGCGTGCGTGTGTGTGTGTGTGTGTGTGTGTACGTGTGTTTGTTGTCCTTTTCTTGGCGAAAAACTCAAAGGTGAAAGGAGCCACACGCTGCGAGAAAGGTAATTGAAAATTATGTTTTGTGGCGTAAGCAGCGCAAAGGAGCAGCAGCAGCAGCTGGCTGATACACACACACACACACACACAGGCACACATAGTATTGCATGTGAATACACACACACACACACACACGCTTGCATGTCCTGAGCCAACTGTGGTTTTCATTGCCAACTGTTTTTGACCACCGAATCGAAGCTGAGCTCTAGTTTAGAATGCCATACTTGAAGCGAGTGCTCTATATAGAGAAATAGCATGTAAGTAGATCGTATATATATATAATACTGAACAGAATTCACTATATAGTTCTGTAGTATATAAGTTATATAGCATATATATCTACTATAGCGTAATCTATGCTAAATATAAGCAGGGCAAAATAGAGAATAGTAGACAGAGGCAGAGACAGACAGGGAGAGAGATCTACAGTCTATAGAGTCTATTGGCAGATATGTAGATAGTATATAGTATTTAGTGTGTAAATGATATATCTATGTCTATACTTTAAAATATACTTCTCTATATTGTCATCTACACACTATTTACGATTCAGTCTACGATCTCTTAAGTAGACTATGTGAACGCTGCTATAAGAAACATAGGCCATATGATAAATACATGCATACATATGTATGACTGTATAACAATATATATAAACCATATAGATTACTGGCATATAAATATGTATAGATCAAGGACTTATACTTACTATAATCATATAACTAAATAATTTATGCAATGCAAAGTCAATCTAAGACTCTTGATGTACAAATATATGTGAATGAAAACTGATGTTCAGCAATCACTCTAGATACTCATGCTTATCTATTAAATATATCCCAAAGATCAGGTATCATATTATATAATTTTAGCGAAAATTATATTACTACATAATATATTTTTAAATATATTTATTTATTTATATTTCATCCATTTATTTGTAATTTCCCACATTTAATCCCAGCGCAGAGTATGTCCTTTTTTTTGCCCACCCACCAGCTGCATTCTTGGCTCACTGCAATTAGAGCCTGATTGAATGCCTGCGCTCAGTTTGCACTTAGTGCTGCGCTCTCTCGATGAATTCCTTTGCGCTGGATTCATGCATAGCTGCGCTGCTTTTGCGCTCTCTCTCTCTCTCTAAGCTGGCGACGCAAGCGCTCGTTTGCCGACTCACCCTCTCTCTCGCTTTCATGCTCGCGTTCATTCATACTTTCTCTCCCTCTCTCTCACTCTGCCTCTCTCAGTATGTATGCACGCAACACGTTTCTGTGCTTTGCTGCTAGCGGCGACTGCGTTCACTCAGTTAGTACGAAAACAAACGCCGTTTGGTAAGCACGTGCGCGTTCCGCTAACGAAAAATAAGCCAAGAGACGAAATAAATACGAAAATAGTGAAATATTTATTTGCTAGGCAAATATTACAAATATTTTTTTCTAGTGCTGCAAAATTCTTGTGAAAAAGGTAAATTGCAAGTGGCAAGCAAAGCAAATTCCTCAACAGCATCTGAACAGATTTCGCTTATAATTGTGCATATCATAAGAAGAAGAATACATATAAATTCATTTGCGAGAAATGGGCGTGGCGCACGCCCCACGGCGCATTCAATTGTACGTGAAATATACGAAAGGGGTGGGGGGAAGTTCATTTTTGCTGCTTCACTGATTTCTCATGTTTTTGCTTCACTTTTTTTTGGTCAGCCAAAAAGCTCACATAACTTGGCCCTTAAAAGGGCATATCGTGATATGCATTGTATATATCGAGTATGTGTGTATATATTGATATAGCCAGATCGCGAAATTCTTTGCCGAAAAGCGCGCCAAAAAAACTCGCCGAACAACTTCACAGGAGGCGCAAACAAAAGCCAAAAAGCTAAACAGAAAATAAAGCCAAAAATAAAGCTGCATGCTATAGTCGACTGTTGAATACTCTATTTAGCAACTTTTATGCAAATGAAAATTTGTTTCAAATTAAAATAAATATATAGTAATTGAAGGTCAAATGGAAACTGAAACTAAAAATGAAAATGAAAAAAAAAAAAACAAAATTTAATTTTTAATTTAATTTTCTTTCAGTATTAAAATTTTAAGATAAACTTTAAACTTTAGTTAAAATTGAAGTTGAAAGTAATTTAAGGGAAAACAGAATAGTTTGGGTGAGAGAGAGAGAGAGAGAGAGAGAGAGAGCAGATAGATAGGCTATGTTATGATACACTTCTAAGACAGTATTCCCTACATTCTTCTGCTTGTGCATAGAGTATTAAAAGGCAGCCGTAGACACTCATATATATGTACATACGCACATAAATACATACATACATACATATGCACATACGTACATACATATACATATGCACATACGTACATACATATACATATTTACTCGAAATACCTAACCAACAACTTTGTTCGCGCTCTTTACAGACACCCACAACAAGAACAAGAACAACAGCAATTGAAACACTGCAAAAGCAAACAGGAACGAAGATGCTGAAGTGGGCTGTCAACCAGCCGCGTCTGTCCTACCTGGAGACTCAACCGGATCGAGAGGTAGCAGCTGGAGGCCATGTCATAAGCAGCTACAGCGATTTCCAGCCAACTGCCACGCCCATACCAAAAGCCGCCTCTCGCATGAAGCTAAATCTGAATGTGAATGTGAAGCGACAATCACTGCTCCACATCCAGATGCAGGCGGGCGACAAGGAGAATCAGTTGACCTCCACATTGACGTCGACGCCGCTGCCCGCTGCCTCGACTGCCTCGACTGCCTCGACTGCTGCACCTGCTGCACCCCGCTGCACGCCTCTGCTGCGAGATCTGAGCAACATCCTCTCGCCCGTGCACACGCCTCCCCTGAAGAGAACTGCCTATGCGTGCACGCTGCCCACCTTCGAGGCGGAGTACTCGCCCGGCCACAGGGACAACAAGGATCAGGCGGACAGCCAGCGGCACACGCAGGACAACAGGATCATTCCAGGAGCGCTGCTGGCACTGCGTGGCATGGGCATCCCGGACAGCTACTTCGAGAAGCCGCGCTACCTGCAGCCAGCTGCCCCTACTCCTACTCCTACTCCTGCTGCACCTACTCCATCAGCTGCGCCTCTTGCTGACCAGACGGCGCTCAGCTCCACCCAGATGGGCGATGTCACCTTGGAGCGCATGATCGATGCAATCCTGGAGAGCACGCGCAAGGCCCCAACTGCAGCTCCTCGTGCACGTGCTCGCCCTCATCCTCATCCTCGTTCCCGTCTTCGTCACATCTCTCGCTCTCGCTCCCACTCCCGCCCAGCTCCGCTGCCGCTCACTCCCGCCAGCCACTCACCCACCTATCGACCCGCCTTCGATCCGGCCAGCGATCTGCGCGAGTATTGGCAGCCCAGCAATCCCACCAATCCGGATGGCTACGAGGAGAGGGAGGTGCGCTCTCCCCAGCAGGGAGCGGCAGATGCGTCTCTCTCCCTGGCGGGCAAGCGACGCTCTCTGCAGCAGCTGCGCAGGCAGCGCGTGGTGAGGCGCAAACGGAAGATCGCGACGAAGATCTCGTCGAGCGTGCGTCACTCGGCGCAGAAGCTACTCGCAGCTGCCGCCCGATCTGCCCACAAGCTGCCCCATCCCCACTCGCGAGCCCCTGGCCAGAGGCACATCAGCCCCGACAGCGGACACAACTCGACCAGCGACTGCGAGCTGGAGCTGGGCGAGGAGCTAGAGGCCTCTTGCCAGCTGGACGGCATTTGGCTGCAGTCGGAGGCGAGAGACGCGACCAAGCGACGTCTCAGCTTCTCGCTGAACGAGGATAGCTGAGGGCGCATTTAGATATACTATAACTATATAGATATATCTGAAGTAGAATTCCACTTTTTTTTTTTTTAATTTAAGACTTTTTTATTAGAAAAATAAATAATGAAATTATTAAAATTTATAAAAAAAATTGTTTTTATTTATAATGAGGCTTTTCCTCTACTCCGTTTCTTCGTGGATTCCCACGAGTCGAAGTGGCCCATCATAATTTTTATGATCTGGAATTTTGACCACAGAAGAGTCTTGAGCTGAGACCAGCATTAAATGCATAAGTAAACTCTTCAGGTGCAGCCAAGCGTAGCGTCTGGCTCTACACGAGTTTCAGCTCCTTGGATGAGGGCAAAGACGAAACCCAAAGACTCGAACCACGGAATTACGAACGACGAACGGCAAACGGCAAACGGCGAACCACGAAACCACCAGACACGATTCGGAATGCAAGTGTTTCCCACAGCGCTCTTATTATTTTGGGTTAATGGGCGTTTTTATGCTTTGATAGCTACCAAGAAATGAGTGGGCTAATAGACAGAGAGAGAGAGTGAGAGAGAGAGAGAGAGAGAGAGAGAGAGAGAGAGAGAGAGAGAGAGAGAGAGAGAGAGAGAGAGAGAGAGAGAGAGGGAGGGAGAGGGAGAGACCCCTATGACAACCCCATCTAAGCTAAACCTTTAAGGCATACTCCAAATATCGGAATGAGCGAACTCTACATAGAACTCTAGTAAGGAAGTGCTCTACTCGGGTGGGCTTGACTATAAGATACCCTGTATAAGACTGCATTGATACTCTGCGTTCTGTATTAGACTGGAGGTTAACATCTAGGTCGACTGTGCTTGACTAGAAGATACCCTATACTGTGCACATATGGACAATTGTCAATTCAATTTATACGTGGCGCCATCTATTGGCCATTTTAAACAGCTTCTTCACTTGATCTTGATATATTGTGGAATAACTTGATTTCCAGGCAAAACTCTTCTAAACTAGACCCATTAGGAACAAAGCAGTTAAGTCTCTCATAGACCAGGCCAACTCCCGCTGGGCCTGAAACTACAATTAAGTTGTAATGGCTGAGCGAGAAACTTGTGACAAGTTTGGCTCTGGGCATTTGCATAACCAAGTGAAGACTGGTCAAGATATATTTTGTGGCTATGGCTCATTAGCTGGTCAAGTCTATTGAGCAAAGGGCGTTAAATGAGCTGTCATAACATATGCAAATGCTTAGACAAGATAGAGAGAGAGAGGGAGAGAGAGAGGCAGAATTCTGTAATCTCCCTTTGCTTAGACTAAGCCAAGACGTTAACACTTTTTTTCCAAAGAATATGCGCTGAGCTTCCCAGTCCAAAGCGCAGCGAAGCGTAGTAATAAAAGAAGGAGAGGCAGATACAGAGAGAGAGAGAGAGAGATAGAGAGAGAGGGACATCGCGAGGAATATGTGTAAACTATTTACATGTATTGTTGCTTTGTGAGTTTTGACAGACGCAGAGACAACAAATATGATATGATATGTCTGGACAGGCTCAAGAGGGAGTAGGAGAGATAATGAGTGAGAGAGCTGGAGAGAGCGTGTGAGAGGGTTACTTACATGTGTTGCTTCTTTGTGAGTCTTGACAGTCCGAGCGAGCTTCAATAGAGGTCAAGCACAACAAGATATGTAGAGCAGGTAATACTCCGTTCTCCCTCTCTCTCTCTCTCGCTCCCTCTCTAGCGCTCTCGCTCATCTTTAAGGCCTGTCATACCCTTTTCCGGGACAGTGCGCCGTTTTAAGGGTCTTGAGTGACCAGCGGACAGTGTTTCTTTTTTGCTTCTCCCTTTTGTCGCGGCCAAATCACTGAGACTGAGACAAAAAAAGGTTAGCCAACGCGAGGGCTTTGCACCTTTTGCTCCGTTTTCCCCCTTCCCGTTCCCGCTCCCGTTCCCTAATGATGCGCCTTTGTCTTTCCTGTCTCTGTTACAATTTCCCATTTCCCACTTTGCCGCTTTTCCGTGCCGTCTCATTTAACAAGCAGTTCCTTAATTTTGTTTTGATTGAATGTGAAATGGAGTCCATCTAATGCAACAGCTCAAAGTCTCTCACAGCACATCAGCTATACTCGTTGAGCTATTACCCACTCTGAAGTCGAGTTTCACACGTGAGTTTTAAGTGTGAACTTGGTAAGCTGCTTCCACATGCAAAAACTTTCCAATATCGAGTATTATTCCTAGTTTATAAGAACCTCTATAGCTCACTCCTTTTGAGCTCACTCCGTGTACTCTCCAAATATAAATCTATCTATCTACCTCTCTATCTATCTTGGGCATTAATTTTCCTCTTATTTCATTGTCTTTAAAGCAAATTGAAACATTTTACAATTGAGTTGCATTTGAAACGCCCCTACACTTCACAGAGAGAAAGAGAGAGGGAGGGAGGGAGAGTGAGTGCAGTTAATAGAGTTCGCATTTGTCTTTGATAACAATGGAGCATCTGATCTCTTTATGCTGTTCCAGTTGATTTGAAACGAGTTCACAGCTTCATTGAAAAGCCATTTGATGCCACACTTCGATTGTTCGCCAAATGAAAAGTGCAAAATGCGCTGGAAAAGTGGAAAATCCAAATGTATATAGCTGTATTTGGGTTTGGCTGGAGTACGTGTATAATGGGCCCGCTTAAATGTTGCGCTAAAGTGAGAAAAGTCGATTGACACAGTCGAACGCACCTTTCGACCCGCACTTTTTTTCGCACACTTCACTCCTGCTTCCCCTGCCATTCACTGTTACCCCGGTCAGGAGTTGCACGTCCTGCGTGCCGCGTCCTGCGCGTGCCTCGCCAACGAAACAGTTGCAAAAAATTGTAGCCAAACAATGGACGCTGATCGAGGCGGGCGCAGGATGCGAGTGCAGCGCCGAGAACTCAGGACTCGGAGTTCAGAGCTCGGGACTCTGGGGAGCGGGCGTGTTGCGTGTCCTGCATGTCCTGTCAGAAAGTCGAATGTCAGACAAATGCGTAAACATGTGCAAAAAACAACAGTAAAGGAGAGAGAGGGGAACGGGCAGAGAGAGCGAGTAAAGTGAGAGGTACTGCTCGACTACCAGCTACCCTCTACTTGGCTAATAGGCTTAACGGGATATAGGAGATGTAATGCTACATATGAAATCATTTTAGATTACATAATAGGTATTCCACATTATTTAGTAAATATACAAAATGAGAGGAAAATACATCGATATCGATATATCGATACATCAAGCTATCATTATTATTAATTATATTTATTAATTTTTTTATTTGCTTAGACTATAACTCTATAAAATCTAAAAGTTGTTTGCAGTTACCTCGAATTGCCAAATACCCTGTAATTCACTATTATCTATGCAAGGTAGAACTTTTTCTCAAGTTTAGCAATATAGCCTTTTTGAGTGTCGCAACCTCTACAGGGTATATGACAGCAAGCACTCACAGGCACAAAGACACCTTGACACGTCGCGTCGGCCTCTAGATTGGCATGTCCTGCGGGTCCTTGCAAGGCATTAGAAGCAGGCGCTAAATATGCATATCCCAATCGCCACTCTCTCTCTCGCTCATTCTCTCTGCCTCGCTCTTTCTCTTTGACTCCCACTGTCTAATTTAAGACTCTCTCTCTCACGCTCTGGTATACAAGGCTCTAACTAGGCGTATCCTTCTAGATACAAAACTCACCTGTTGGCCGTCCGAGCATGTCCTTTGCCATCAATTTCAACTACTAACTAACTGAAAGAGCGAAAGAGAAGGAGTGGTCAAGCGAGAGAGAGAGAGAGAGAGCGAGAGCTGTGCTCTATATAACATGTTATTTGCAGTACGCCAGACCATTCATTAGAACCAATTTCCAATTTTCAATTGCTTGGCAGCAGGTGCTCCAGTCTCATCCCCCAATTGAGACCGAACACAAAATTGAGCTGATGTTAACAAGCTGAAATTTCAACCAAATTACAGCTGAAGTCGATGATAACTTGATATAGAGTCTATAGTGAAATGATAAGCGAAACAGTTGAAGTAGAAGAAGTGAGCAAGAAATATGATCATCAAATTGCTATATATTATAATACTTTTTTCTCAGGTCAATTCCAGACATTCATATGAACTAGTCAACCAACTTAAAGATCAGTGAACGATCGAACTGAAGTTCGCCTTGAGAATAACAACTCCTTCTCTCACTCTCTCTCTCTCTCTCTCTCTCTCTCTCTCTCTCTGTCTCTCTCTTGTCATCTCTCCGTCTCCCACTCTCTCTCCTCTCTCTCTCTCAAGAAAAGCAGATCCTCATTGTATCTCTCACTCTATTTTAGTTTCTGACAATTTCTCTCCCGCTCTCCTTCTATTCGCCAATCTCTCTCCCTCTCTCTCTCTCTCTCTCTCGCTCTCTTTCTCTAAAGAACATCTTAACTCTATCCATAGCCAAAGGGTCTTTCGGCAGAAAGTGTTTCATCTCCTGAAAGATCAATTTGTATTTTTTGTATTTCAATTTCAATTTTTTTCTTTTGGTGTTGCAATGTTTTCTTTCAAGGCGTTGGCTATTCCCTTTCCCTCTACCTCTCCCTCTGCTCCTTCTTCTTCTGCCACTGCTGCATTTCGCGTAAATGCGGAAAATTGCAAATGATTGAAATCTAATCCGATCGCTGCTCATCGAACTCGTCGAACTCATCTCATCCACCTTGACATAATTTAAATTTTTGCGCACTTCAAGTAAAGAAAGGAGAAAAGGGTTGCAGATGCGATAAGGAGAGGGAGGGCAATGAGGGAAGGGTGGGGGGCTACGCTGAAGTTGAGTTTAAGCTGTTTTCTTTTCTCTCACGACCCAGGCCGCAAAATCCGAACGCAAGGGTTTCTCCACTTTACCTTTTTTGCATTTTCCCTCAATCGCTGTCAAGTGAGCCGCACTTAATGAACCAGACAATGCAGATCTATATAACAGCATCTTCCGTTCTCTCTCTATCTCTCTCTTTCTCTCTATCTAGCTCGGCCTTTGTCTCTGTCTGTGATCAGTTTTGCAACTGTTATAATAATATTTGTCACCGACATGACAGCTAAGGGTAGTGCGAAAAAAAAGGAGTAGCGGATCAGATCTCTCTCCCAGATTTGCATTAATGATATGCAACATTTGTTAGATCATTTCCATCTCGCGACATCTCTGCCATATTTCAGAAATCTTATGATGCATGATGATCTAGTAGCGTATGTGAAATCCAATTCAAATTGCATATGCATGAAGCGGCCTTGTGGACGCCCTGTGGATAGAACTATTTATCATTTATCACGTCTCAAATTTACGTGAAATTAGAAGAATTTAATTGATTCTGCACATTGATAGATTGAGATACATGCGTCGAGTATATACATATGTATAAGTATAGGTATGATATATACGAGTTAAGATTGAAAACGTTATAGAGTACTCTATATATTACTTCTCTTTATATACATTGATCTGAGCAAGTAGATATCATATAGGAGAGATAACGTATATTATAGATCAAGTAGTCAGTCAGTGTAGATTAGCAAATGCTGACTGATTGACTAACTGAATAATAGGATGAATGATTAGCTTATCGATTGACCGACTAGGAAGGGCTGATTGACTAACTGACTGACAGACTATGACTTACTGACTAAGATTACTGACTATGATTGAAGGAATTGGAGTAATTGACCGAATGGGGCTGGGTAGCTGACTAACTGATTGACTTATTGACTGACCATGACTGACCGATTGAGAGTCTGATTGAACAACTATGACTAACTGAATGACTATGAATAACTGATTGTTTGATCTACTGAATGATTAACTGAATAGGAGTAAGTGGTTGACCAAGAGATTGGCTGATTGATTGACCATGAAAGCGGGATTAACTAACTATGACTGACTGATTGACTATGATTGATTGGTTGATTTACTTATTGGCCATCAATGAGTAACTGACTGACTAATTTCAACTGATTGATTGACAAATTGACAACTGACCATGATTGACCGATTGAAGGACCGTCTCATTGGTAGCTAAGTGCATTTAGCTAGCTAACGTTTTGCTTGGCCAACAACCAACTGGCCATATGGAGGAGAACATCACTTGGAACTATTTTGCATACAGTGGCTTAGGCAGCTGTTGGCTTGAGTGGGTAACAAAGCAAGAGTCGCCTCACTGGGAGAGGGTGTACGCAGTTAATTTGGGAAAGTTGAAAATCAAATATCATATATATCAACTTACATATCACAACAGTATATATACAGCCAAACAAAAACAAAAACAACATTCTTCTCATTCTCAATTTCCATTTGCATTTGCATTTTGGATTTTGGATTTTGGATTTCGGATTTGCATTTGGCATCTTGCATGTCTATTACATGCGCTCACACCTTTCGAGAGCCGAGGGTACAAAGTCAGCCAGGGGCGGGACAGAGCGACAGCTGTCGAACGCAACCAGAGACAGAGAGACTGCCAAAGTGTGCCTGAGTGTAAGGGAGAGAGGGAAAGCGCAAAGGAGATTGAGTCTCCGTTTTCGACTTTGGCATTCAGACACCAGCCCCGAAGACATATGCAAATGTCAATTTATGCAAATTATTCAGGACAGATGATCGGGGTAGAGACTCTGTCTTGACTCTAACCTCACTCTACCCCCTCTCTCACTCTCTCACTCTGAAGATCTATTATTATTATGAATTATTGAACTATTGACAGTCCAAGCAAAAAATAAATTAGTTGTGAGGTTCAGCTGAGGTTGAGGGAAGTCCGGCTCTCTGGATCCTGGATCTTATGAGAAGTTAAGTTTTTGCCCGAACCAAACTCTCCTATGTCTTTCTCTCGGTTCTATGTCGCTTTCTCTCTCTCTCTCTTTATGAATTATTGAATTATTGAAAATCTAAGCGAATATAAAAATGGCTAGAGCAAAACTCTTTTAGAGGGCTGCGCCGATATCGATACGCGTGAGGTTTTTTTTTTCTATTTTGCTTTCTCGTATCTTTCTCTCAACTTCCATCTCAAGTAGCTCGGCCGCTGTGACATGTGACATGTGACATGACACAGTCGAATGTGCTCACTCGCGATGCAATTACGATAACTGCGAGAGATAAGGCTTAAAAAGCGGGCTGCATCGCTTAGTGGTAGCGGCCAGCGACTACCGGTTGCCAATTAGATGAGTTAGTCGCCCGTTTGATGGGCCCGAAAAATTGAGGTACAAACCGGTAAAACGTCCACGTGCCAGCTGACAGTCGAGCACGACTACAACAATGAAACAGTCGACTAACTAAAGCTAACTAACGTTCTCTCTCGCCCCCTCTTTGTCTCACTCTCTTTTAATATACCTGTGTATAACTCTCTCTTTCTTTAACTTACTCTCACTCACTCTCTCTTGTTATTGATCAGCAGCTAAAACTCAATTTCAAAGAGCTTTTTCTCGATTGAGAATATTTGGAACCGTTCCACATAATCTAGTGGAGTCTACGTTCCACTTTTTCCGACTTCCGACATTCCAGACTTGTCTCAAAGTATTTTTCCATATTGACATAATATATCGATATCTATAACTGATATTGATCTATATAAGATTCCAGAGAAAATATCAAACTATATATATCTACATATATACATTTAATAGTCTTCTGCATATATGTATGTAATTCTTCCATTCAAGTTTCTTATGCATTTTGCTTACCTAATGGGCATTTTGCATGAGCTGGGATTAGTAAACGGTAAACAAAGGCTGCATTAGAACTCGTGTCCCAGATACTTATCTGCATCTATAGATCCTATATCTGGACACCAAAGGAAAACACCCGCACAGCTGCTTTGACAGAGGAAGAGATAGGCGAAAGGATTTGCGACACCTTCCTGCGCCTTTCATCAGACTTAATGCAACATTTGTCGCAATTCGAAAGCAAAGGAGGAGGAAGAGGAAGCAGAAGTTGCTTAGGCAAGGATTAGAATTAGAATAGGCCTAGATCCGCATAGAGAGATATGAATGAATGAGGAGCTCAATGAATAGGCCAGAGGTTGAGTCAGGCAGGTAAGCAAGGTATGCTAATGAGCAGGTAGTTCGGCTCAGCAGAGTTTGTAGGCGTTGTTAAGCCTTTCGACACCTAATTAGTGCTGGCCACACCTGAAAACGTTTCACGGGACTCTGCAAATCTGCATTTGTCACAGGCTGCGAGTTTCACAGTTGACAACAATTTAATTTGGATTACGATCTAGTTCATCTGGCATAGCTACCTGAGAGCAGGCCTAAGATCTAGGCTCAAGCTTATCTGTGAGCTGGAATGGCAAGAGTGAAGATATGACGATTATCTCTGATTTGATCTAGTCTCAAAATGCAAAGACTCACAAGGGAACCCGTAATAGAACTAGTAATGGAACCACTATGTAGAACAATTTCAATTATAGTCTTTATTGTGAAATAATTTTGAAATATCACAGCCTAATAATTTTCTGAATGATTATCATAAGTTGGCGACGCACAAGCGGATTCTTAATCTCTTTCAATTCCGAGTAGTCCAACTCTGCCTCGGGAATGGGGTCAGATGGCTCTTCGCTTTGCTCGTAGTCGAATGGGTGTTTTGTCTTCTTCAGCACCATCTTCTTTTTGCCATTGTTCTTTTTAGTCTGTTGATTATTCGTTTTGGTATTGTTTGTCGTCTCCTGATTTCCTTCTTCGCCTGTCTGCTTCTTCTCTGCTTCCTTCCTTTGTGCCCGCATCCTCTTCGTCTGGAGTCGCAGCGCCTTGCGCTCCAATTTCGTGAGCTTTGGAGTTTTCTTCCTGTTCACAACAAAGGGCTGCACCGGCTCCTCGGCTTCTATATCGTCTGGATTTGCAGTTTCTTCGTTTCGCTCATTTGCTGTGTCACTGGATGAACTTTCTGAATTTGCGGATTTATTTTTAGTGTCATCTAGACTTGCAACTAATTTTGATTTGGGTTCACCTGCCTTCAGCTCGTCTGGGCTCGTCTGACTGACAGATTCCGCCTGTGGCTCAGATTGGTTTGGCTCGCTCTCCAGCTTATTGGCACCCTCTGAAGCCAACTGGGATTCGATTTCATCGAGCTCATCCATCAAAGCTGACCATGTGATGTGCTGCTCAATCGATGTCTCACCTTCAGTAACTAAATCCAATGGATTTGTTATTGAATCCACAGCGTCCTCGACTAACTTCACCTTCTCAGCACCCTCTTGCGTTAACTCCAGGTCGCCTTTCTCTAGCTCAACTGCCTTAGCACCGTCTGAGGCTAAGTTAAGTTGATTTGCATCCACATTCTCAGCAACTGATTGATCGGACTCAACCTTCGCAGCACTCTCTTGAGCTTCCGCAGCTTCTTTTGATTTCTGTATCTCCAACTCTAATGGCATGACACGATTTTCAGCCACCTTCACGTCTTTTTTCTGGGGATCTACCACAGTAGCATCCTCTTTAGCTATGCTCGCTTGACTTTCCTTAAGGCCTTGGGAATTAGCAGCTTTCAAAGCAATTTTTCCCTGTCCAACAAGTTCTTTAGCTATCGGTTTTACAACTAAAGCGGATGTTGGTTGCTTGCCAACCTTGCCCTTCACAGCTTTCTGCTGGTAATATCTTGGAGAAGCCTTCTTCTTGAACTTCATCGGCTGAATTGCTTTTGGCTGAGATTTATTTGCATGCTTTGCGCCAACTATCTTCGATGGTTTATCCGATGAAGCAGATTCGGATGTTTTCTTCAGTTCGAATAAAACGGGCTGCTTTGTTGGCTTATCTTCCGGAACTTTAGCTGAATTGAAATTCGGTTTGTCTGAAGTTGGGTCAGGATCTTTCGATACATTGATATTAGCATTTGCCGGTCGCTTGGTCGCTGCCAAGACAATACTATCCGCTCTGGTTGGAATAAGACATTTTGAAATCGGATTGTCCTTTTGAACATTGATCTCAACCGACTCGGACTGAAGCTTTACAGAAGGATTTGCCTCGTTTGATGCTGGTTCCGCATTGGGTTTATCGATAGTTTTATTTGGCAATGGCCGCACTAATTCCGTAACTATTGACTTGGAAGTCTTTGGGCTTACGTCCGGTGAAGTTTTCTCAGCCTTACCATTGGGTTTATCGATAGTTTTATTTGGCAATGGCCGCACTAATTCCGTAACTATTGACTTGGAAGTCTTTGGGCTTACGTCCGGTGAAGTTTTCTCAGCCTTACCATTGGGTTTATCGATAGTTTTATTTGGCAATGGCCGTACTAATTCCGTAACTATTGACTTGGAAGTCTTTGGGCTTACGTCCGGTGAAGTTTTCTCAGCCTTACCATTGGATTTATCGATAGTTTTATTTGGCAATGGCCGTACTAATTCCGTAACTATTGACTTGGAAGTCTTTGGGCTTACGTCCGGTGAAGTTTTCTCAGCCTTACCATTGGATTTATCGATAGTTTTATTTGGCATCGTCCGAACTGATTCTGTAACTGACTTCGAAGTCTTTGGGCTTACTTCCGGTGAAGTTTTCTCAGTCTTACCATTGGGTTTATCGATAGTTTTATTTGGCGTTGTCCGCACTGATTCCGTAACTGTTGACTTGGAGGTTTTTGGGCTTATGTCCGGTGAAGTTTTCTCAGCCTTACCATTGGGTTTATCGATAGTTTTATTTGGCAATGCCCACACTGATTCTGTAACTATTGACTTGGTAGTCTTTGGGCTTACGTCCGGTGAAGTTTTCCCAGCCTTATCATTCACCTTTTCAGTCTTTGAAGGTACCTTATTTAAACCCTTCGGCATCATTGGAGCTCCTTTAGGATTTTTTGGCTTTGGCAATCCTTTAGCTGGCTTTGAGCTGATCTTTGGATTATCCTGGCTTGATTTCGCTGTTGAACTTGCTCCCGAAATCTTTAGTACTATCCCAGAGCTCTCATAAGTTGACGGTTTCTTAATCCCACTCTGTGGAACTGGGGACTTATAGACCACGGCTGGAGATAGGTTCACTTTCGAGGACGGTTTGTTCGAATTTGATCTCATTTCCGGTATTAGCTGCAATGGTCTTTGCTTCTTACGTGCCAAAAGTTTGGCTCTCTTCTTAGAAAGAGTTGGCGTGGGCTTTGCCTTCTGATCTTCTTTCACTTTCAAATTGTCTGGTTCTGTGTTGTTTTTAGCCTCAGGACCCTTACCATTCTTCTTTGCTTTTGTCTCTGTATGTGGCTGGGTAGATGGTGCCTGGATAGAGCCTTGAATTGGTTCACAGCTCGCTGTAGTTAGGGGCTCATTGTTTAACTTTACTCCCTGAGACTGAGATTCGCAGCTGACTTCAGTGACTTGCTGGGCTTGAGTTGAGTCCTTGGCAGTTTGGCTGTTGTTACCATCCTCCGGGGCTGTGCCAGCTACACAATTATCTGAGTTTTTTGGCAACTCTTGCTTGGTGCTTGGGTCGATTTCATTAGAGTTTGATATAGCTTGAGCTGCTACCACCTGATTGACAACCACAGTCTGCTCAGTCTTCGAATGGCAGTCGGATATTGGAATTTCGGCCACAGGCTCCGAAATATTCGCCTCATTGATTTCTACCTCGGGATTTTCTGGAATAGTTTGAATGCGAGGTGGTTTCAGAATCTTCTTAACAATCATCTCCGGTTCCGCACTTATTGGCTTCTCAGCCCGTTTAGACACAAAGGTTGCCTTGTGGTATTTTGAAGAGAATTTTGGTGGCTTAGTTATCGGCATTGGATTGATGGGTAGCACAACGCGGCGCGGTGCTCGATACTGTTCGTATGGACTTTCCATTGATTTTGTTTGATTTTCCATACATTTCTTTGGAACATTTTCCAATCTACCGGCTAGCTCCTCCACCTGATTTTCCACAAGATTTTGGTTTAAATTTCTTGCTCTATTCGGTATCTCCTCCATCTGATTTTCCACAATATTGTTCGTATAATTGTTCGCTGTGTTCGGTATCTCTTGACGTAGGTGGCTTTCGATCTCGCTGCATTCAATCAAATGCGATTGATTGAATGGCTGAAAGCACGGCGGCGGCACGAATTGCTCCACTCTTTTTGGTTGATCAAGCTGAGGCTGTAAGGTAAGAAGTATTTTAATAGATCATTAATATAGATCATTATATAGTAGTATATATAGTTCTTAGCTATAATTGTATATCTATATATTAAAACCAAACTGTATGTCTCTAGTATTTGCAATACATTTTTTGCACATGGGGGTGTGGGGGGGAGTCAGTGACCGGAATCCAAAATCTGACCAAAACCGAAATTGTATTAAATTAGTATATACAGTCGAGTCTCGATAATTCATGCCCCGCTAAAAGAAAAACCTCAATATTTCGTAAGAAACTGCTGATCCCTCGAAAGAACTTCGTTAATTCGTAAAAATCCCATACATTTTGGTCCCCTCGTTAATTCGTAGTTTTTCTGCCTATTGGGCGATGATCTTGCCTCTTATAATTCGCAACTTCGTTTCGAAACCTTTGGGATTGGGATAGAAACCGCTAGCAACGGCTAAAAATGGGTAGAAAAGAGCCAGAAAGGCAGACAAAACATTAGTGGGCATATGGATGGATAAATAAGACTGGCCATCGTCCTATGAACGGCTAAAAAAGGCTTAAAACAGCTAAAAACGGCTAAAAACGGCTAGAAAATAGCCAGAAAGGTAGATTCAGATTTATTGACTAATGGGCAAATGGATGGATAAATAAGACTGGCCATCAACCAATGAACAGAATCGTGGATAAGAGATAGAAATATGATTAGAAAGTAGGATAACAAGCCTAGAAAGAAGGTAGAAAGGTATTTGGTGTGATAAACCAGAAAAAGAGCAAAAAACGGCTAAAAATGGCTGGAAAAGAGCAAGGAAAACCCCTTCAATCGTATTTTGATTTAAGCCCCGATAAGTCGAAAACCTCTGTAATTCGTAAAAAAAATTCAGTTCCCTTGCCATTAAGAATTATCGAGACTCGACTGTATATATATGCAGAAGACTTGGAGACTCTAAGTCTAAAGATGAACGAGATATAATTTTATAACCGATTCTCGATATATTCGTTTATCGATAACTCTGCAAATATACAAGTTATCGAATTTCTGAAACAAACTTGTACTGCGCATGCAATATACGGACCTAACACAAAAAGCATGAACTCTCTAGCTCTTCTATCTTCGGAAATCGACGCGTGCAAACATACGTACTGGCAGACAACTTTTCAACTTTTCTCGTCACCCTGATCAAGCATATATATACTTTGTGGGGCCTGCCACGCCTCCATTTGCCTGTTATATACATTTAACAGAAACCATTATACCCTGATTTCCCATTTTCAATAGGCTCAGTGTATACAAATATTTCTTTATATGAAATTCGCTTCAAAATATCATTTGTGACAGACGACATCTATCGATAAATACTTATACAACTAATGTAGCTAAGCGCTGCCTAAAAAATGAATAAATATTTGGCATAGTTCTAGTTCTTCTAGGTTAAGAGCTTAAAGTTAAAGAGCACTTATAGCTAAACGATAGTTATCGATATACATGAGCAAGTATGGTGATAAATAGACAAGAGAATACATATGTATAAATAGTATATATGTAATAGTATATATGCATGCAGCAAAAACAGAAAATTGATATATATCGATATATTTAAGGCTGTGAAATTGTATCATATCTGTATTAATCTATGATCACACTTTAAATCTCAAGGTCGTATGGTCAGTTCAAATCTCATACAAGCAAGTATCATTTGTGACAGACGACATTTATCGATAAATATTTATACAACTAATGTAGTTATGCGCCGCCTAAAAAATGAATAAATATTCAGCATAACGTTTCTAGTTCTTCTAGGTTAAGAGCTTAAAGCTAAAGAGCACTTATAGCAAAACGATAGTTATCGATATACATGAGCAAGTATGGTGATAAAATAGACAATAGAGTACATATGTATAAATAGTATAGTGAATGCAGCAAAAACAGAAAATCGATATATATCGATATATTTAAGGCTGTGAAATTGTAACCCTTTTTTATCATATCTGTATTAGTCTATGATAACACTTTAAATTCCAAGGTCGTATGGTCAGTTCAAATCTTATACAAGCAGGCTTAGCAATTCGATAATTATCGAAATGCATACGGATGCATTGCAACATTAGCATACCTAACTCATATAGTTGATATATCTTATACACATACATCGGTACATCTGCTCATGAATGTGCGTAGATCATACATCGTATCTATCTTTATATACATATATGTATATTACCTGCTGCTGGGCATAACAAACAGTCTTTGGTGGTTCTACATAGCCCTGGGAGTTGTTTTCGTAGACAGCAGCTCCTTGAGGGACCTTGAGGAGCAGTGGAAGAACGTATTACAAGAAAAAGGAATAATAAACAGATGAAGAATGCAAGCTCACCTCGAATTGTGGTGGCTCGTTGTAGGCCTTTGGATAAGCTGCCTCATTGGCAGCAATATAGTCCGCTTTCTTGTCTAGGTCAGCTGGCGGCGCGGCGCCAGTCGAAGGACTTCCATTGATATAGACGTTCTGGCCGAAATCAGATTTGGTCATGCCGTTCTGCTTGTACATGACGACCATGAGCTTCTCGCGAGTTCTGGTTATGTAGACGTCGCTGGCCAGAGCTATGTTGATCTCGACCAACTCCGGATCGATGCCAATTGATTGCATGGACGGTGTGGGTTCAACCGCCTGATTGCGTTGCACCACTTGATCGTTGAAGCGCGAATAGCCGCAGGAGTTGAGCATCTGTGGTGCCATGTTGGGAGTGGGCAGCAGTCCGAACTGCCTGCCTAGTGCCGTCGACAGTTGCATTGGTGTTGGCGGCGGTGGTGGTGCTGTTGGTGTGGGATGTGGTATTGCATGTGGTGGTGGTACAGATGTCTGCAACACTTGACCAGTTGCATCCTGATAGTTGTAAAGCTGATAGCCATAGTTGGGCTGTGGTTGCTGTGGGGCCACTTGTGGTGGCATCGGTGGAGGCGGTGCAGCTGCAGCTGGCTGCTGAATCGGCTGCACGTTGGTAGCCACATATAGTTGAATCCCATTCGATGAAGCTGCATTGGAAGGTGCAGCGATGACCTGTGATGTGCTCGGTGGCACAGCAATCAGCTGAACAGGCTGAAAAGTTTGATTTTGCGGCTGATAGATGTAGGCGGCTTGATTGGCACCAGCTGCCACTGGCACCAGCTGCATCGTCTGCAGTGGCTGCACTGCCTGGGCCGGCTGCTGATAGTCCAACGGCGGTGGCACCTGCTGTTGCATCAACGGCTGTGGCTCCACAACACGGTAAGCACCGCCGGCGACAGTGCCAGGGGTGGCGGCGGCAATGGTGTTGCCCTGACTAGAACTCTCCTGCAACTGTATTGGCTGGAGGCCAAATTGCTGCCCCTCAAAAGCCGGAGCCACAATCACTTGCATCGGAGCTTGTGGAGCTTGTGGAGCTTGCGGAGCTTGTGGAGCTTGCGCAGCATCCCCATTCACAGACTGGTATGAGCTGAGCGGTAGCACGTTGTACCAGACGCCATCGTGATAAAAGCCATTTGGTGGTAGATTCTGCATCTTCTGCTGCGGCTGAGCTAAATGCGGCAGCGGCTGCGGCTGCGGCTGCGGCTGCGGCTGCGGCTGCAACAGCGGCTGGGGCTGCAACAGCGGCTGCGGCTGTAACTGCACATGCGGCTGAGCTAAATGCGGCGGCGGCTGCGGCTGGATCTGCTGCTGAGGCTGCAACTGCGGCTGAGGCTGCAATTGCAACTGCGGCTGAGGCTGCAATTGCAACTGCGGCTGGGGCTGCAAGTGCAACTGCGGCTGAGGCTGAAGATGCGGCACCACAATATAGCTTGGCCCATCGAGAGCTTGCAAAGGCTGCTGTTGCTGCTCTATATGGTACCTTTGCATGGTATTCACTATTAACAAAACTGAAGAAAAAGTATAATGTTATAGAAAACAAAAATTGAGTTTAGAAAACTTTACAAATGACAATTGAGAAGCAAAAAGTGAAAAGTGAAAAATTGATGCTGTCGCTTTGAGCGTTCGGAACGAAAAGAAACCTGACACGGCAGGAGATTCTAAATTAGTTTAGCTTTGGCATTGACCAACACTGGCACGCGAACGCCTCTGAATGTCATATATTGTATGTATGTGTGTGTGTATAGAAATATCAGATATAGAAATATTTCCATTTATTTATTGAAAACGTTCAAACACAATTTGCACTTTTCAATTTCTGGCTAAATCGTTGTTTACCTCTTTTACAAATATATATATTAGCTTACTTAACACTTGAACTTATTCCCCTCACATGCAAGCAGCAGCGCAGCTAACTTCAATTCTTGCAGCTCAGTTTCTTGCTAGCTCACTCCCACTCACGCTCGTCATCTGTTTTCGTCACTTCCAATCGAAGCTCGACGATCCAATTGGAAAGCAAATAGGCATCTAATTAGAATTCCATTTTGCATCTCTAGCTTCTGCTCTCTGTCTTCACCAGGGCTGACAACTCGAAATTGTTTTTATTTTTCTTCAGTCTACCTTTCGATAGCTCACGCCGATGCAACTCATGTTGCACTACAAATCACTTTCTGCCCGATTTGATGTGAAAGAAATTTGAACAATGAATCTAGTAAATCTTAGCTCTAAATTAGATTTTTTATTTCTTGTATTTGTTTGCTTCGGGTCAGGGCGAAATAGGATAAGTATACAATGTACCAGGACCAGGATAAGGACCACCACCAGGGGCAGGGCCTAGGGCCAGGGGCTAAACGTTTAGCGCCATTTGCATATTTAATTGTCAAGAAAATTACAAAAATTTCGAAAAGAAAATCCAAAAGTTTAGACATAAAAATGCGCATTTAGAGCGAAATGAAGGGAGACTATAGAAGATTGTTATTGTTGTTGCTGTTCATAAATCTAACCTCGCGACCGCAAAAGCCATTGGCCAAACGCATAGGCAAAGCAGGCCGCCGCCAAGAAGAGGGTTGTCCGCGTCTTCCCTATGCAAATGAGTTTCACAAACGGGACATCACATCACATCTCTCGCTCTCACTTGCACTCGCGCTGCGTCTCAGCTGGAAGAGTTTGTCAAGCATTTGACAGTTGCTTGGGATCAGGTTCCGATGCAAAACATTAAAATTAATGCATGGCTGCAATTAAATTTGAATAAAATGTTAAGTTTATCGAATCTTACTCGCTCGCTCTCTGCCTTACCCTAACATTTAACCCTTTGCCTTAAGTTTTTTTATTCGCTCGTAATTGATTGGCCCAAGGCAAAAACTGACAGGCAGAGGCAGGCAGGCCAGACACATTTACTGATTTACTTTATTTCACATGCATACATACATACATATGTATTTACATGCATGCGTAGATGCACACACACATATGCACCTTTGCCTGTGCCATCTCCAACACTGCTTGTCTTTTAGTAATGCTTTATTTGCCATTTAGCGCTCTCGTCGTGTTTCTCTCACTAACGATGCGCAGCAAGCTTCATACACGCATACTATCTCTCCCTCACTCCCACTGATTTACTTTATTTCACATGCATACATACATACATATGTATTTACATGCATGCATAGATGCACACACACATATGCACCTTTGCCTGTGCCATCTCCAACACTGCTTGTCTTTTAGTAATGCTTTATTTGCCATTTTGCGCTCTCGTCGTTTTTCTCTCACTAACGATGCGCAGCACGCTTCATACACGCATACTATCGCTCCCTCACTCCCACTTCGTTCCCCTGCCAAACTGTAATTTTGCATAGATTTTGTTTTCGTTGTTGTTTTCCCCTTCTCCTTCGCTAGCCAGTAAGATGCTTACGCGTATATGCTCTCTTCAACTTGCTCTCACTTACGCTGCGCTGCACGCACACTATGTCTGCCTCACTCCCACTCACGCAGCCCCTTTTAATTTGAAATCCAATTGGCAAGCGCGCAGTGAGAACAACAATTGAGCAATAAGTTTCTGCTCAGCATAGTTCAGCAGATGCTCATCTCTTCTGTCCCTGGTCTTAAAGTCATCAAAGTCATTCTCTGATTTACATGTCAGTTGGCTAGAGCTGTCAATTTATTTTGCCACGATTTCAAGGCACAGCTACTAAAATTGTTCCAAAGAAAAAAAAAAAAACGTACAGGAAAACCAAATATGCTTGCAAATATTATTTTCGACTGTATGATGGTTGCGATCAGTGAGTAAATATATCTTTATCTATATAATTAACATTATATATGTAGCATAATGAATTACTTCCAGTGGAGTTTTTCCGTCTCATCAGAATCTACGAGGCGTTGTTCTTCAACTGCCACTACAGAACAGACTCCAGTCCTTCAGTAAACGCGTTTGGGGACATGTACGTCGTAATGCCTTATGGCCAGGGCTCTAACGATACTCTAGAACCTATAATCGCGGATCACTAACAAACTCGAATCTAATCTGTGATTACGAAATATAATAATATTAAATATTGACTAACTTTTATACATAAATATATATGTATATATAAAAATCTATATATCAAAACTTGTTTTATTTGGATATATCCTTTTAAGAGCTAGCTTTGGTCAGCGTTTATATGACGTGTGCTACTACAGCTCTCTTTCTCTTCGCTCTCACACACTCTTTGGCTCTGTCTGGTCAGTGAGTGCATTCATTAATCATAGGAACAGGAGCAGTTAGTGTGGTTGGGTTTATCGCTGTTCAAGGATCTGCTAATGATTCCGTTGTCCGAGTGCAGAAAATCAATTAAATTTGTGTAAACCCCTCAACTGTTTACCATGCTTCTAATGCGGGGCGGAGGCGAGTCGTCGTCATTATGCTGCCTGAAGGACACTGGACAACCCTCAGCTTAATGATAAACTGTCAAAGGCTAACGTACAACGCGATGCATATCGCACCACCAGCAGCACCGGCAACCACCACCGGCACCACCTCGAGCAACGACCCACGACCCACGACCCACGACCCACGCGTCTAACACATTAGCACAAGAGTCGATCAGCAAGTTTATGACACATGAGAAATTTCAAATTTGTTTAGCTCTTTTACAGATGTTTTGCCATGGGGTTAATTTTTTTTTTTTTAGTTTTACGACTCTGACATTTCCCTCCACACGCCTCCACACCCTCGCTGACAACTGTCAATTAGGGTTCAGTCAGGAAGTCAAAGCACTTGCTACAAGCTCGCAACAACAGATCTACCAGTTTTATGGAATTATCAGAGAATATAGAGCACATATAGTTGAGAGAAGCATGATGGTGCTGTACTACGCTTTGGGCCACAGTTCTCTAGCATTAGTTTGGCCTAGCTCCAACAAACCTTGAGCCCTTAGCTTGTTGTAGACTCCATTTTAGTTAGGATCTCAACATGTATTCCATATGCTATATACATGTACACATGCATATGTCGTATAGTTGCATAGTTTGACCTTGATTGCACTCTCGTTCTCACGTCTCTCATTTGCTTTGTTTATAGTTTTTTTTTCCCCCTTCCTCCGCTCGCTGCTTTTCGCACACTTAAAAAAGAAAAAAAAGATTTATTGGCAAACACACACACTCACTCTCTCTCTCTCTCTCTCTCTCTCACGTGCACACTCGCACATAAATCTCAATCTGTCTCGAGGAATGCGAATTGTGAAATCGCACCAAATTTTTAACCACAAATTAGTCAATAAACAATGGCTAAAGCGGTCATGGGTTAATACGTTTCAAATCAATTGCAATCCGGGCAGAGGTTCGCCTGCCTAGCATTCCCAGCATACATAAGCCACAACAGAGCGGCCCACAAAGGGTTGCACACATACAGGGAGAGAGGGAGCGAGAGAGGGAGAGAGAGTTTAAAGCCTTCAACTGAAAATTGCACAAATTTGGAAATGGCAAATGCAACGCTTCCAAATTGCATCGCTTGGAGGGGGATTCGTAATTCCCATTCAAACTGAAAATGAATTTAAGAGATTCAAATGAGAATGAATAATTAGTCTATATATCATACACACATGCGATTCTTCTTATACAACACACAAGGATTTAGTTTATTATCGAGTTGCAGTTACAAATTTGTATTTTATCTATTGGTTATGTGGTCAAGTGTAGCTTCTTCTAGTAGGATTAGGATTAGGAGTAATTCTTGGTAATCTATATCGAAATTGATTAGTATTTCTTTTTAGTTGATCCATGCCATGCAAATGATGATGATAATAATGACAATGCTAATGTCAAATGTCAAATCAAATGCTAATGACAATGATGATCATGATAATAATATTTACAATAACAATGACAATGATTATGATTACAATAATAAATATGCGCTAGACTTAACTTCCATATGAAAACAATCCCAACAGCATTTTCCCAGGCTTCACTGCTCAGGACACTTTTTCGCACAGTCAACTGCAATTAGACAGACATTTACATATATAGAGCACACAGACACACACACACAGAGACAGGCATATAGTATGCTCATACCCTTGGCCGGAATGTCCGTCCGGCTGTGATTTATGTGACAACTCAATCGCGGGGCCAGGGCTGACCGTAAGTAAGGCTGTTTACATCAAAATTTATGTCACGAAATCAATTGTCCGACACGGGGGCAATAAAAACAAGCGCAAGCGAAAAAGGCAAATACAGGATCCGTGCTGATCCGTGCTGATCCGCCCTAAGGCAGCGCGACATCGCGACATCTTGCAAGGCGTCCTTCTGCGCGAAGGCCTCGCGCGCTTGCATAATTTTCCAGTTCAGCGAGCCGCTGCCTCTGGCACTGACTGATCGTGGTCCTGTCTGATTGTCCTGCGACGTTGACAGCGCATAATGAAGAGGTCAGCGCCGTTTGTTTTGCTTGATCCTGCACGCCAGTTAAAGGATTAACTGGGCCGCAACATGGGCGCGAACTTGCGGTCGTTGGCAAACAGCTGTCGCTACTGTTGCTGCAGTGATATCCTGCTCAGCACTTTCCTTTTTATGCCTTGTCCTTTGATTGGGCAACAGGATGCGCTGCGGCTGGCCACAACAATCGTTTGTGCCCAGTCACATCCTGTCGCCCCACATCCTGCACACGAATGATAAATGAATCGATTTTCCCATTTCCCATTCACAGCCCACAACATTTCCCAGGCTGTTGACACAAATCGGGAGCAGCCAAACACAAAAACAAATCTCAAGCATAACGAATCGACAAAATGCCGAAAATCCTGTAAGGCGAGCAAGGACTCTGTTTGCCTGGAGCAATTCACAGTTCTACTAGTCAAGAGCAGCTAGCAGGCAATTGATATATATATTCCATAGAAACATATGCTAGCGAGAGAGAGAGAGATGACTCTATCCCAGCAGAGCTAAGCTTGAAAGATGAATATTTATAATATAAATTACAAGAGAATGAATATACTATAAACTTACAAGTCAGAGAAGAAGTTGGCCACCTATAGCTATGTATATTCCTGAACAAACTGCGAGCAAGAATGACATAGAAAGCGATCGAGCAAGAATCGCTTCATACTGCGAAGCCAAGAGCTCAGTCTGGAATGAAAAACATTTGTAACAAAAAGTTAATAACGATTCATTGTTGATATAAATTGATATACATAATAAATAAGGGATATACTATATTGCTATATACTACATATACTCCAGAAGAGCATATATATAGAGAAAGGCTGAGGAGTTTAACAGGCAACGATTCATGTCTCTCTCAAGAAGACTTTTAAAGCTCTCCTGTTGCCCAATCAAAGGACAAGGCATAAAAAGATAGAGCTGTATATGCATTTTTCTATACCTGACACTTAAATGCGTTAATTATTGGAAGAATATACTGTATGGATATACCCTTGTTCTGCAATTAAATGTATTCACCTAATATAGGCTAATATCTAAGCTAAAGTATTAGGCATTAGGCAATTGCATATTACAATTCGAACTATTGCATCGTCTAGTTGCACTAGAGAAATCCGTGTCTAATTTGAACAAGTTTTGCTATATCTATTTGGAATACAATATTAAACATCACTCACGAAATAACATCAATGGAACATGTAACAATTCCTATTCCCGATTCCCGATTCTGCTAGCTAAACTTTCTAGAAATAAGCAAATATTGATCAAGCACTGATATAGTCTTCCGATGCAGCTCAAAGTTTGGCTTGCCCATCCCTGAGAGAGAGAGAGAGAGCGGAGAAGAGCAACTCAGACAGCTTCCAAAGGGTTCTCCAGTCAGTCAAACACAATTAAATCCAATTGTGAAAGGGTCGCAGCGGCTACTTCCGATCTGAACAAAAAAAAAAAAAACAAAATATGAAAACCTTTTAATGTTGTTTTTTTTTCTCTGATGTGCATTCATGTGCATGTAAATAACTTACATGCAATAAAAATCAACCTTCGTTATGGTACGGGACAGGGGCCAAGGCCAGGCAAGCGGACTGCAGCTAGGGGTTGGGGTAAGGGCAGGGGCCAAGACTGCCCGCGGGCTGGTTTCTTCGGTTTGACGGACAACCTCAACGCAGATCGCGATGCAATGTTTTCTTAATTAATTTCCGTTGTTTTCCTTGGCAGCAGCATCCGAAATTTGAGAAAACTCTTGCGCTTCCATTGCCGAAGTGGCTATACTCTAGCCGCTCATAAGACTGATCAATGATATAGTAATTGGATATCGTTAATTTCTTTTTTAGCTGCTATCTACGTGAAGAGTTGGGTTAGCTACCTATGTATCCATGTCTTCATGAAGATATTCAGTATAAACGCTAGTAGTATAATATACATATATGATATAGTTGGCCGATATACCATGCAATTTGATATAGTATACTAAAATTCACACTGATGTCTTCACATAGAGCTGAGTTCACATAGCTGATATTACACATAGTGCATATTTTCTCACATGACTAACATGCTCATTCGGCTAAGGTATTTACTTACATGCATATACATTTAACATTTATTTAAAATATAAAAAGGGGTCCCGCTATTTTCTCGATTAGCTTACGTGCTGCAGCGGGTCAATGCCTAGGGTAGCGCCTGGCCTAATCCAATTACCAATTGACCGCGCGCTGCTATCGCTGCCCGCTGCCCGCTGCCTGCTGCCTGCACGTTGAACACGCCTGCAAAGCCTAAGACGTCGCTGCCGGCGTCGCAGTCAGCTGCGCTGGCTGGCTGGCTGGCTGATGATGACGTCTTCGCTGCAGCCAGACAGCTGTCCTTTGGGTGTTATTTGTAGCTGAGATTTTTCCGCTTTTGCCATTGTTTCGCCGCGCCGCCTGCCTCAAAATGTCTTTGCTGTCTCTGCTGCTTCTTCCAGGCATTTCTTTAGTTTTCGTTTTTGTTTTTTTTTTTTTTGCAGCAGCATTTTGGCATGTGCCGTCTTTTGTCTAGCTCTGCAGCTGCCGTCGCTGTCGCCCGTGCTGCTGCTGCATTGTTGCGCATTCCGTCTTTTTGTTCAATTTGTGCAAAATGTGCCAATTATGCTGCTTATTACCGTTAGAAATAGAAAACGAACGAGCGGCGAGCGAGAGCAATGAAAATCAAATACAGCTGCGCAATGGCTCGCCCACTCTATCTCTCACACACACACACACACACACATGCAGAACGCTTGCGCACGCTCATGGATGCATACATATACATATGTATAATGAATGAGCGTGGAAAGAGAGTGAGAGCGCAGAAAAGCGCAAGCGCAAGTGCAGCATTGCCAGCTGACAAAAAAGCTTGCCAAAAATTATCATTTGCGGCAGCCTGACAACACTAGTTGCCATTTTCATGTCAATTACTTATTGTATATACAACTGTGACTAACTGCCGTTGTAAGCATGCGAATTTCCTCATAGAGTTTTTTGATCGCATATGAATTTCGGAATAAAATAAAGCTTCTATGTGCTGGAATTGAAACGGACGTTTACAGGTAAATATATGTATGTACAATACGTATATGTATATGCATGTATGTACATATATAAAAGAAATATGTTAATATACATATATGTACATACATACATATATATCTATGTTTGTATATCTGCTATATACTATATGTAAGTATATTTGCGTAAGAATAATCTATGTAACTTATTGTCTGTATTTCTCATTTTCAATATTGACAGGGTATGCCAGCTGATTGAGTACATACATACATACATATACATACATACACACATATTTAAATGTGCTAGATGGCCAACATGTGACTTGTTGTTGCTCGCTAAACTCACATCACAGATTACAGCTAATATACTCTCATTTACCCCATTTACAACGTATCATTAGCTTTCTCAGGTAAATTATGTAAATAGTAGAGATCTAAGCAATGGATTATAGAAAGAAAAAATAATCTCCCAATTTTCTTTTTCTTGCCCACTTTTTGCGATAAGAAAAACTCCCTAATTACAAACAAAAGCCCCTGCCCCCACCTTCCCCCTCTCTCTACGTCGCTCGCTCACTGCTTTCTCCCCCTACTCCAATAATGTCGAAGTCTGAAATAAATATTTGAACGGGAGTTTTCATATTTACGCTGGAATTTTCATTGAATTTCCCATTCAACCCTTAGCGGAAAATTTGTTTAAGCAACTGTGTAAATACTTTCTACTCTCTCTCCACTCGCAGGGGCACAATCATTTTTTTCATTCGTTTTTTCCCAAAATATATACTTAAAAAAAAAATATAATAATGCTAAGCTGGCAATCAAAATACAAACAAAAATTTTAATTCCACCAAAAAATAGCAGGGAATTTTGTTGTATGTATAAAAGTTTTCTATAGTTTCTTTGTTCCGTTTGAAGCACCTGAATGGGCAGCAACCCCCACCCCCTACACCCTGCCCTGTCGCAGCCCTTACCCTACCGCCTCCTCTACGAATTGACTTTGTTAAATTGTGCATTTTGCAACACTGTTTTAATCCCTTTTGATTTGCCTCTTTTGTTTTCCCTTTTTTCTTTATTTGGTTCGGTTAACGGGAACCGGATTCTGCTCGTTCGCACTTTGTTGCTCCAAATGACATTTTCCGTATCACTGAACATCTATGGAAAACTCTCTGATCTGGCCGTCCATTGAGCTGAGAAGAGGGTGGGGAGAGAGAAAAAGTGGGAAGAAGAATGAAGAGATAATATAGGTATAGGAGAGAGAAGAAGCGACTGAAGAAAGAAGAGACGAATAGACGAGAGAAGAAAGATGACTGAAGAAAGAATGGAAAGAGCATAGGGAAAATAAAGAAAGCAGAAGAAAGAAGAGAGGCAAGACAAAAGAAAACAGCGAAAGGAGAAATGACAGCAGACAGATGAGACAGAAGAAAGAAAATGAGATGATAAATTAGAGATAATCGATAGAAAATGGAAGAATTTGTCTTTGGGGGCCTTTTTTCAGATCACAGCAAGCATTTCGTGCGAGTGATGCAGAGTGAAACATTTGGATGTGGGAATCAGTTTTAGTAGTCCGTTAAAATTGTAGCATGTATATATTTATAAAAGTCGCATATCAATTTCAAAACCCGATATATGTATATCTATATTTATATACATTATTTATAGTTTTTGTTGTGCACCATTCATATTGATTACGTTATAACTAGAACAGAAGGAAGAGGAGAAGCGTGCTGAGGCCATGTCCTACAAGGCGACAAATACCAAGATGGAGGCGGAGAAGGATGACGCTGACGAAGAGGCAGAGGAAGCCAACGGGGAAACGGAAACGGAAGCGGAGACCAAGCCGGAAGCGGAATACGAAATTTGTTCCATCTTCTCCTCCTCCTCCAGTTGCTCCTCTAGAGTCGACGGCCCCCCGGTCGGATCCAGCCGCCAGCACCACACTGCAGTGGCCACTGATCTCGGCCTATTGCTGCAGCTCGAACGGATGGCCAAAAACAATATGGCCCTGGCCGCAATAGGTAAAGAGAATGCAGACGATGCTGAGAAATTCACAGTTGGCGAAACGGCGAACCTTAAGTATCGCTGCTATCGCAGTCGATCGGCCAACCAGCTGAGCTACATGGATCGGGAGCAGTCGCTGGAGCTGCAGCGCAAGCAGATGGTTAAGCTGGAGCTGGACAGGAAGCTACAGCGGGAGAGGACGTGCGACAGGGAACAGGAGCGAAAGCGTGTGCGGGTGGCGTTGCAGGAGCAACAGCAGGAGCAGCTTGAGAAAGAGCAGCAGTGGAATCAAGAGAAACAACTGGAAATGGAGCACGAGTACGAGTATGAGCAAGAACTGAAGCTGGAACTGCAGCTGCAGCTGGAGCTGGAGCAGTCAGACTATCCATTCCTCGACCTGGAGCAGGAGCCGCTGCAGCAACAGCACAGCAAGCAAAAGCTGGAGCATTACGACTGTATTGAGCTGAGGGAGCAACTCGATTTGCGGGTAAGAGAACCCATTGAAGATATCCAAGTGTCAGAGCAACAGGCGCCGCACGTTGCCTCCTACCCCAGCGAAGATCAACCAGAAGCCAATAATGCTCAGCATACGGATGAGAAAGAGAATGAGGATCTTGACGACATTGATGAAATGATAAGCAGAGACAGCGACGAGACGAGACCCACGACGCCATACGTCTACGGGAACGAGAGTCCGGACGACTACCGACCAGGAGGCTATCACCCGGTGAGTGTGGGCGATTCGTTCCAGCAGCGCTACTTCGCCATCAGCAAGCTGGGCTGGGGCCACTACTCGACGGTGTGGCTCTGCTACGACACGGCGCGGCTCTGCTACTGCGCCATCAAGGTGGTCAAATCGGCGGAGCTGTACGCGGAGTCGGCGCGCCACGAGGTTCGCCTGCTGCGGCACATCTCGCAGCTCAGCTGGCATCCGCTGCGCGACCGTTTGGTCAATCTGACGGACAACTTCTGCATGAGCGGCGTGAACGGGACGCACCAGTGCCTGGTCTTCGACGTGCTAGGCGATAACATGCTGATGCTCATCCAGCGCAGTTGCTACCAGGGCTTGCCCCTTTACAATGTCAAGCAGATCGCCTACCAGGTGCTGCAGGGGCTCTATCTGATGCACGACCAGGGCCATCTCATCCACACCGACCTCAAGCCGGAGAACGTGTTGCTCGTGGCCGACGATGCGTCGCTGCGCACACAGGCAACGCTGGAATCCAAGAAGTACCTGGAGGCGCACCAGCAGCAGCTGAGCCAGCTCGACCCGAAGCTCAGCAAGACCGCCAAGCGGCGCCTGCGCTCAAAGATCAAGCAGAGCGTCAGCTTCTTCCAGACGCACCGCAAGTGGCTGCGCGACCGCGGCATTAGCGACCTCGTGCAGCTGGCCAAGCACAACCGGGTGACGCCCAAAATGGCCCTAGACGCCGTCACTAATAAGCTGCCCTACCTCGCCTACGACGGACCCGCCATACTCTCCGCCGCAGACGTGTGCCGGCTGAGACTGGGCTGCGAGGACTCCAACGCCGAGCAGGTGGGTGACACCCAAACGACGACGCATCGGGCCAGGATGCGGCGCTCGGACATGCCCAACAATTCCAACTCTGGCTCCGACTCCTCCAGCTTGAAGGCATCCAAGATCCTGCAGGACAGCACCGAGAAATTCTTGCGCTACGTTGAGAAATGCATTCAAAAGGAAGAGCAGCAGAAAGGGGAGAAGAGCAATGAATACCGTTATTCACACAACAAACGCATCAAGTCGAAGAAACCCGCCAAGAAGGCAACAGCTAAACGCCAAGCCGGCCTGCCCAGTCCCGTCCCGATCAGCCGCTGTCTCAACATGAGTCTGATCGAGCGCAAGGATCCTGCCCTGGAGCCCTGTAAGCTGAGGGTGGCTATTGCCGACGTGGGCAACGCCTGCTTCATTGATCAGCATATCACCGAGGACATACAGACGCGGGAATACCGCGCCGTCGAGGTCATCCTCGGCGCTGGCTACGACACCTCGGCCGACCTCTGGAGCGCCGCCTGCCTCTTCTGGGAGCTGGCCACGGGCGAGTACCTCTTCGAGCCGAACAAGTGGCGCGGCGACGCCAGCCAGGATGAGGTTCACATCGCCAACATCATTGAGACATGCGGCCCCATACCCAGGGAGCTGATAGCCCGTGGCGAATACTCGGCGGATATCTTCGATTCCAATGGGGAGCTCTTGAACATCAAACATCTGGAGGCGCATCCTTTGCACCAGATCCTGATAGAACGGTACAAATGGTCGCCGCGCGATGCTCATGAATTTGCCGACTTTCTGAAGCCGATGCTCTGCACAAATCCCCTACGCCGCAGCACAGCCTTTGCGGCCATCAATCATCCATGGCTGCTGCTCCAAGAGATGATAGACGAGGACGAGCAGCAGGACCCTAGCGAGAGCAACGTATAGCGCCAAGTAGGGACAATGTGAGATAGAGAGACGGACATATGTACATTCGATTCGAAATTCATTGAAGCCCAAACCGAACTTCATATAATTACAGGGTATACATATTTGGCATATGCAATTCGAGACCTGAAATTTGAGTGCCCCATAGTAATTAGTTTGGCATCTAAATCGACAAACTCACCCATCGATATACTTGTAGCTAATTAACAATTTACCTCACGCTATATTTATGTATTCAATATATTTGTTAGCTTCGAGTTTGAATAAGCAATAATAAATGCGCGTCAACGATATGTGAAATCGACACGTCTATCGATATCGACAGTTCTGCATCAGAGCACGATCACGATGACCAAAATGAACACGTAACATGTAAGTTTCCTAAATTAAACAACATACATGGAATCAAATGGAGTTACGTAGTCAGGTGCAGCACTTGCTTTTGTCAGCACATAATCATAATAAATTTATTTACATACAAACTAAAACTGGGCAATAAAGTTAATGTATTTACTATTTTGGTATCATTTATTTAATATTCAGTATTTTTATATTATGTCATTGAAATATTTTATATGTTCAGTAGTGCGGTCACACTGCGTGTAAAGCTGTGAACTTTGTAACGCTGAAATAGGCGCCAATTTGTAAGTGTAAAAAATAAAACATGTAGAAAACAAATGCATCAGACAACTACAATAAATGCAATGAAAATAAAACTAAAACTAAAGTTTTGTGTATACACATAACTCATTTTACGTGTATGTGTGCGTTACATAAAACACATATTTTGATAACGCACGATAAACAACAACAGAGCAGACAGCAAATACGGAAATATTTACCAACATGCATACGCACACACTCACACTCACACTCATTGTCATTCAAGGTTGGATTATAACAGACCGAAACGGGGCTATGCGCCAAATTTGAACGGAACAGACAGACAGACGAGTCTCGATTGCCTGTTGCGCTTATCACATTGCCTAATACAGATAATGGCCTATGAGCTACTTTTCCAATTGGAAATAGTATTTACATTTTATTGAGTCTGCATGCCTTTGTATGCGTGTGTGACCTTGCAGCTGATATAGGGCCTTTTGTCTGTAATCAATTATGGTCTCTCTTCAAAGAGTTTAGGACAGGCTTTGAAGCAGGTACGCTGTTAAATGAAGAAAAATAATTAAATTCTGCGTTATTGGCAGCTGCAGCACTTTCTAAAAAAAAATATATATATATGTATATATATAACTTTCTATTACTTTCATTCATATTTTAATTTTCAAAATTTATTTGTAGACAGCTGCTCAAATTCTTTTGTGTGTGCAACGGCCGAGCGCAGCACGGCGCTTTATCGCAACCTGGTCACATCGTTATTAAATGTCGTTAGCCATATTGCTGAACCGCAGTAACTGTTTCTCGCACGCGTTAAGTACATGGCGCAAATTGGGCATTGCAGCAGGAGCGATTACAACAACAATAGTCCATAGGTATCACAGCAACAAAATCCGTGGCTGGCCCCCAGAACATAGGCGTTCCTTCCAAAGGTAAGTACATACCGAACTTATAAATATGCATACATACAATGTAACAGGTGACATATTAATATATTAAATAATGGCAGTTACAAAAAGATGGACACACCACCGGATGTATTTCAAGGAGTCAAGGATCGTTTTCTGGGTGTAACGGTCGATGGCAATCAACAGGACATTGCTGACAAGGCACAATTTTGCGAAAAGCTGCACAGTAAATAATATAAAGGTCATTCTTATATTGTAATATAAAGATATATACACTTATTTGTAGAATCTTTGGACTTTTGGCGAAAAAACAAAAATCGTGCAATTTGGTTTCGTGTTTATAAGAAGCAGGCGGATTGGGTGCCCATTCTGGCCGAGGCGGGCTTCGATTTCCATCACGCTCACGCGGGTGTCGTCACCATGTACCTGTGGCTGCCTAAGGATGAGTCCAGCAACCTGCCCAGCTATGCACACACATTGCTTGGCGTTGGTGGCTTAGTGATAAACGAAAGCAATGAAGTGCTTGTAGTGTCCGATAAACATGCGATAGCAAAGAATTTGTGGAAACTGCCTGGAGGCTATGTGGAGCCGAAAGAAAATCTGGTTGACTCCGCCGTGCGTGAAGTCATGGAAGAGACGGGCATACGGACCACGTTCCGCTCGATGGTTTGCCTTCGGCACTCGCATGGCGGCAATTTCGGGTGCTCCGATATTTATGTGATCATTGCCCTGAATCCGTTGAATCTGGAAATTACGCCATGTGAGCGTGAGATCGCTCGTGCCAAGTGGATGCCGCTGGACGAGTATTTTAGCCACCCCGAGGTGCTGGAGGGCAATCGATTGTTCGTGCGCACCTATCTGGATTACCAAAAGCGAGGCCTGGACTTTACCTGCACTAGCATGGTGCATAGCCTGCTCAAAAAGGAATATCAATTGTATTATGTTGCGCAGGAAAAGGACAGTAACCAGAAAGTGCCAAAATTGTAGTGCAATCACTTCCAGTGTCTAGTTTTATATTTGTACATAGATAAATGTATAGCGAAAATGTACACGTCTTTATACTTTTAATTTGCTAAACATCGGACTATTGCTAGTACAGCCTTTCGGCTAGCTAATCGATACTTGTGTAGTTAAAATTATTGTATGTATGTAACGCGTAAAAGGACATACGACTTATCGATGCATAAATATATCGATAAGAGTTTGTAGTCAAATAACATTGCGTGAAAACCGGGAGTTCAAACCATTCATCGACGTTTTTTGTTTTTTTCTTATTTATACTGGTCATTAATTTACAATAAAATCAAATTTAACTAGAAATTTGTTGCTTGCCTTTGTTGGCGATTAGAGGCCTGTTAGCTCGGACAGTGGCCAAATGCGACAGACGACTCGACTACGTATTAGACCCAGCGGTATAGGTCCATAATAGCGCGAATCCGAGCTATTACCCTTATTATCGCCTTCGATCCATACACAACCATGAGGCACATAGTCTGTAACCATTTTACCTTTAATAGGTTGCTTAGACGTCGTTTCGGCCTCTATTGGAGTCGGCTTAAGCGTAGTTATCTTTTCACCAGACACAGCTACAATTCTTTTGCATATATACTGGCTAGCATTGACTGGCGACACCGCAATTATAATATCACCAGACTGATACTTGCGCCAATATTTCGATAGCCGTTCCGTTAGCAGTACATTATCGGAATAGAGCGTTGGCTCCATCGAAGGACCTTTGCACTAGAACACGTTCATATGTCAATATATAAATAAACAATATTATGGACATTTCACTATAAACTTACCAAAACAAAGTCCCCCACATACTCAAACGTACAATGGGTTATACAAGCGTAGGCAATTGTGTAGCGTGCCAGGGTTCGCAAACGCGAGAGTACTGTGTAGCCCATGCCCATCTTCATGACGGGCACCTCCACTGCACCTGTGTCTCCGTTAGTTAATGTAAAATTGTGTCAGCTGTGTCGTCGTTGAGGTCAACCATATTTAAAATAAATAAGTATATATTTATACTTTTATAATTTGCGCAACTAACAAAAATAACAACAAATGTGCCGTGGATGGCTAGTATCATTACCAGGGCTACACAGCACTGTTCGCCAGCTGTGCCGTGCTTGCTTGCACTCTATCGGTAGTCTTTACCAGGGATGCAAGTGTATTTGTGCCCACAGCTCTTCGTCCGACTTGGCGCTCAATTCAAAAATATTTATACTCATTCGCAATGTTGTACGAGTTGAAGCAATAAATGTAAACTCTAAATTTTGCACACACACACAAAACAATAAAAATTCTATTTATTTAATCATGTTCAACCACTGACAAATTGTTTCAACTACTACTTTTGTTTGTTTTTTTCTTTTTTTTCGTTTGTTTTTTGACTAATAACGCAGAGAATCTCGACTGATAGTATATTACATATATATATGTGTGTATATATAACCAGGTCTCGGTTTGTTTTCAGTTTAGTTGCAGTTAGCCCTTACACATTATAAAGTTAAATACATATAGAGTTAGTTGGTTAGATCAAGAGAATTCATTTTTAAAATTACATCAAATTCCAATCATTAACAATATAAAATATATATATACATACATATATTTATATGTAGGTATATGCATATGTTATACAACATTAACTTTAACTTAGGCAAATAAATATATATGTATATATAATAATAAGATTTATAATGCTTAAATCACCATACAAACTCAAAATTTTATATAAATATATATATATATATCAAATAAATAAATAGTATTTAAAAATTTAAGAATAAAAAAAAATAAAAATCAACTAGAAATAATTCATTTTTGTTTTGTTGTTTAGTTATTTGGAATCAATGTTGTTGCTTCGTACTTTTTAATTGTTTTCTCTTTCGCTCTTGCATTCTTTAGCTTTAGCTGTTTCTTTTTTGGTGTTTACTCCAACTTTTTGCCAGAGTTTTGGATTTCCGGATTGTGACGCTTCTCCCGGCGCTCGCGAACATCCACAGCGGCCAAATCGATGCCAGCTACGTAGGCGTGCATCACTGAGATCAAAGCCTTCAGTATAGCAAAGGGACCCGTGAGGAAGGCCAAAATTTTATACAACGAAAAACCTAATACTGGTAAAAAAAAAAAAGAAAAATTATATTAAAAAGAAAAAAGCAAAGCGTAATATAGTCGGGTGTGCCAGACTATAATACATCCCAAGTCCTGCGAAGGGCTTCAGCTTTTGCAATTCTCGAGCAGGCCGTGATCAAACGTCAAGGCAGACGGAGACTTGTTTCAACAGACCATGGTATTAAGAACAGCTTTAATTATATATTTACTCAAGGGTCCACTGGTGAAATGCAATAGGTAGAGGCTGACGTAGAACAGCTCATTCACGCAGCACATGAAGGTAAGCACATCCTTCTGGTAGTAGATGCGCATCACAAAGTTGTCGTTCACCTTGTGTGAGACGCGTCCGACGACAACGCTCCTGGAATGTCAATGCAGTATTAAGATAATAATAGATTTCCAATTAAATTGGGCTCATTTACGTTTGCATATAGAGCCAGTGACAGGCGACATCAATGGCGATCGACAGCTGGAACCAGAACATGTACTCGGGATAGAAATTGGCCAGGGTAACGAGCAGGCCCATAGTACCGCATCGATCCGTCAACTGATCCAGCATAGCGCCGAAGCGAGTGCCTAAAAAGGAAGAGGAGTAAATTAGGCACAGCCTTATATAGTAACTGAGTGAAAGCTAAGCCTGTGCCTGACTACGGAATGCCTTGCAGCTTTTAATCTTGATATTTAAATGATTTGCTTATACTTAAACAATATATTATACAAAGCTCTGATACTGAATGAATGATGCCCGTGACTTGATATTCTCTGGAATTGCTCTTTTTAACAATATTCCATAGGTAAATTTATAATTTTTTTAAAATTATTATTTAATGCTCCTACAAATGCTGAAAACATAATACCCTACGTAGACATACCTCACTTTGAATGGGTATGCGCACTTAAAGCGTGGAACGCAGGTTCATATCGTTAAGTTAAAATATGTAAAATGTGGCACCATACGATATCAATTTTGGACACGTATGTGGCTAAAGTGCACAAACAATATTTAGATAAACAAACACGCCCAATGCCTATTGGCCCGCTTCGCCGGTCCGTGTCTGAGTCATATCTCGTTGAGTATTGATGAGGAGATGAAAGAGATGTGGAAGACGCGTGTGGGAGCTTACTCTGATTCAAGGCCCGGGCGGCATGTCCATCGACGGCGTCCAGTAGTGCACTAATTATATAACACCAGCCGGCGACCACATAGTTGGTGGACATAAACCAAAACGCAATAATGGCCAAAATGATGCGTGCATAACCTGTAAAAGACAATTTAAGAAACAACAATGCGAATTACATGCACACACACACACAGCATACAAGCGCGCAAACAAACAAATGCATTCAAATTCCAATCGATAAAGTGTTTGTGCGCATGTAGATGGCGCTGTAGGTGACATTGCTGATTGGTCTTGAGAAAGGGGAGGGGTGGTTAATGTGTTGCATTTCACGGGCTGCAACGCCAGCGCCACAAACGCTTGCTAATTGAATTATGGTAGCAGAACAGCAATAACAAATCTGTGTATACGTATTTGTTGTTGCCTGCTATCTGCACACTCCAAACACACACACACGTTTGCGCCAAGTGCGTGGTACCGTGGGCGCGAAACCAAAAAAAAATTAATGAAAAATTTAATTTTTTAAAAAAATTTTTAAAAATCACTTAATGAGCAGCAATGTTTTATACATTGTGATCCATTGCTTATAGTTCAATCAACCACTAAAATATACACCTTTTCAATTTAATCATTTGCTTATTTGCGCACATAAATATTTAGCTTGCGGTTCATTGATTACTGCCCACTATTCGCGACGTCACATTTGTTTACTAAACGACAACTTACCAATCAGATTTGGCACGAATATAAAAACGTTATCGTGCTCGGCAATGGCCATTATGGATACCGTTTAGTCAATATTATTGATAAAACGTTTTATCAAATTTTGATGCTTTAATTAAATGCGTTGCGGCGCGGTAACGTACGTGGCTTGCGCTGCAATATTTTTCTACGTTCTGTTCTACGGCTGTGCAAAAAATGGCGCTGTATGCATAGGCACAAAACAGCTGGCGGCGCAGTGTTGGTTAATGCTCAACAGAAATGCCGCAGAAAAAATTAACAGGTAACACCTCACATGATACACAATTCTTATTTGGCGTAGCTTTAGCCAATATACATGTATAGATTGTAAGCAAAAATTAAATTCGTAAATATACTTATAGACTGACTGGGTGATTTGCCCAAATAATATGATAGCCAAATGAAAAGACAGAATCGCTGAGATGTGACGTCACAAGTTGGTAATAAAAATCAACCTGTACATGGACTTTCCTTTGCGCGATTTGTCAACGTTCTCTACAGGGAATTGTACAGCACTTGTAAGGCTGTTATTTTCTTTTTCGTTTTTTACAAATTCATTTGACACAGGATTGTCATATAATGTATAAGCATTTGAAAAATAACTAAAGATCATGGAAAAACTACGCCTCAGTAGCACTGCCAACGCACAGCCGGCAGAGCAACAAAAACAACATCACCATCATCAACAGCAACATCAGCAGCTCGACCAATACCCAAAAAATCCAATTGAACAATATCTTCGCGCCTCAACAAAAATTAAAAAAATCGAACGTGGTGTATTCTTCAAGTAAGTGGATCGAAGTGAAGATATAAAGCTATAAAACTTATAGAAGTAAGACGATTTTCCATATTGACAGGCGTTTTGCACCAAACGTGGCCGATGTTCAGGCCGACTTCCAGCGTTTGGCCCACAGCTTTGAGGAGTCGGGCATCATGCAATATGCGGCAATGTGTCACATTGGCTATGCCAAATGTGAGTCCTATGGCGGCATGCCGCAGCGCGAGGCTGAGGCATATGTGCGTGCGGCACGTGATTTTCTCTTAGCGCACAACGAATTCATCGAGCTGCACCTGCGCAGCGGTCACAATGGTTTCCGCGAGGGCGCGCTCCATTGCTATAATAAAGCGTCCGAGCGTGTGGCCGACAGTGGAGTCTTTAAAGCAGCTGTCTTGCGCGAGCTGAAGCATCTCAAAGGCAGACTGGAACGGACAAGCAGCTTCGCCTCGCCCACTCATCAGATCAACGACCTGGAGATTAGTGCCGAGATGAGTATGCAGCGCGAGGACTATCGTGGCGCTCTGCTACACTTGGATGACATTGTGGATAACATCTATGAACGGCGCACGCCCACGATGTACGGCGAGCTACTTCGACGTGTCGAAGTGCTGCGTCTCCTACTGCTAGTCCATCTCAACTTGCCACCAGCTCGCCAATCGCCCGCACACATCAAGCTAATTGAATACTATTACACGCTCGCCCAGTATGAGACGCCATCGCAGCTGATTCACGCCGCTAGTCAGCCGACAGAACGTGCCGGCACCTCGGTGCCAATACAGCAACAGTATGGCCTGGCGGAAATTGTTTGCGCCTGGGTGGAGCGCAACATGTGCGATCTCAAGCATCTGCTGCGCAACTTTGGCGCGGAGAACATTTCGATCAGTCAGCAGGAGCGCCAATTCCTTAAGATCATGTATTCCGAACTATCGAAGATCTATTAGGGCAGCAGCCTATTCTTATATTTACCCTTATCATGCATTCCATCTTCATTCACTCGTTCATTCTTTCGTCTTTCTCCCAGCGCTGGGAGAAAGCTACTACTGCTGGCGAATTTATCTCTTTTGTATTATCGACCTTTTGCTCTCTATGTAGACATCACATTTTGCTATTTCTTCATTTATCCTGTTTCTCTTAGCTGCTCAAGAGCCTTACTATTTTGATTTGCTAAGGATCAACTAGAGCGGCTTGAGGGGGGTTGAGAGCAAAAGAATTATATTTCCTAAACCAATGAATCAAAGATATATTCTTTTTTTTATTTGAGTAGACTTCCCTCACATCTATTCCATTTACTTAATCATTCTGTTGTGAACTAGATCATTCCAAACCCAATTGTTGTTTTGCAGCCCTGTTAGCTATCGAGGGATCGCAGCCCTGGGTTTCCAGCTTCGATACGTCGATACTTCAGTCTTGAAAATGAGCCGAAGAGCGGCAGTTCAAGATATAAAATTAAACGCAAAACATTAAATAGACAAAACATTGGTGTATTATATATATATTCAATAAAGTTTAAGTTTGTTATGATATATATATAAACGATACAGTGTAAATTTGTTATATGTTCTGGATGCAGAACACATTCATTACTCTACGCATCCATTTATAAATGAACTCTTTCGTTTATCGCCGAGCGACAAAAAAAAAAAAAATGTGTAACATATAAAACGAAAAAAAAAAAATCTAAGAGTAATTGTAAAAAAGTATATATACTTCTATATATATATATAGTATATGGAATATCGAGAGTCTACCAATTAAACTTGTCAACGTGCCTACACGAATAAAGCAAACGTATAAACGATATTAGTTTATAATAATAATTTAATTATATTGATTAAAAAAAAAAAAAACTATGTATAAAACTCGAAGTACAATAAAATGATGGAACATGTACTCACATCTATATTCTAACTTTAGTTGGGGATAACATTTTAGTCAATCTAGGCTGCTGAAGCGGGTGGCGCCATCTGTTGAGTATTTTGTGCGAATGCTTATTCTTCCAAGGGACTGGGACTGACTCTCCAACTATACGAATTCAAAAACTATGACAAGTCCAGCTTTCATGTATATATAGTATATTTGGCTGAGAACGTAGAAACTATTCATAATCTGTAGCGCATGGTTAGCAGAAATTAAATTTAATTTGAAGCTACAATTTAAATTGATAATAATTTTAATTAGAACATTTTTTTTTTATATTAAAAAAAAAACACTTCGTTATCCATTTGTTTTTTTCCATTTTGTTTTTATTGAATTTAAATTTTTTAGTTTACTTAAATTTGTTATTTAGCAGTATATATGTTTATTGTATATCAATTTGCTTTCTTAATTTCTTTTCATTGCAATTTTATTTTATATTATTACTCCTTAAAAACAAAAATAACGTTTCGTTTCGTTTTTCGCATATAAAAAAACATTTTCTGCATTAATTCTCTAGCGATTTCCAATTGTTTATAAACTATCAAAAAAGTTTGATATATATATATATATATGTATATATACTTATTTTAAAAAATTTTAGTTTTGATTCTGGGAAGGGCAGCGGGCAGTAGCGATTTTATTATTGTTTAACTGGTCTTGCAATTTCTTCATAATTATCCAATACACACACATATATATATCTATATACATATATACGTGTGTATACAAAGATGTCTGTATATTTAAATATTGTTTACTATATGTTTTTTAATTTTTTTTTTATTTCTATTTAGTTTAAGCGCTTTAAACAATTTGAAACCTAGCAAAGAATTTATTTTCAAATTAAAAAAAGTAATATAAAAATAAAAATAATAAAAAAATAAACACTTAAGCCACACTGTTTGTTGTGCACAACATGCAGAGTGTTTATGTGTCTTGATGTGTGTGTGTGTGTGTGTGTGTACGTGTGGCTTAAGCTTAAGATCACAAGCATTTGTTGTTATTTCTTTCTTTTTGACTCACATTTTATTTTAATTTAAATAGACACAGAAAAAAAACGGAAAAAATTCACCTATAAATTTGTTTGTTGTGTATCGAATTTTGTGTGTGTGTGAGTGAGTGTATGTGTGTGTGTGTGTAAACTCAAAAACTAATTTCGCATCAAAATAGTGAAACAAAGAGCGATAGGCGCAGCTGCTGCAAGAGTGTTTTCCAGAAGAGTTGTCAAACAGTATTTTAGAGCGTGTGTGTGTGTGTGTAGATGTGTGTGTAGCTATCTATTTATTTGCCGCCTTGGCCTTCTTCTCGTTCTCAGAGGTAATCTTGTTCTTCAAGTGATCCTTGTAGTCCAAGATGCCACCCTTCCATTTGGTCACCGTCTCCTTCTCACAAACCCAAATCTCTTCAGCAACCTAAAGAACAAAGAATTATTAGCACAATCTTGCTTACAGTAATACGAAAAAATGGATATATACCTGATTGATAAGACGGAAATCGTGACTAACTAACACCATGCCGCCATCGAAATCATTTATGGCATCCGCAAGAGCATCAATTGTCTCCATATCCAAGTGATTTGTAGGTTCGTCAAGTAGCAGCAAATGGGGAACTTGCCAGGCCAGCCAGGCAAAGACAACGCGACAACGCTGACCATCAGAGAGCTGACGTATGGGGCACACCTGCTGGCGTCCAGTTAGGCCATATCGTCCAATTATCTTGCGCATCTCCTCCTTCTCTTTGACGTCGGGGAAGGCACGCATCATGTACTCCAGTGGACTGGCGTCCAGGTCGAGCAGCTCGTGCAGATGCTGATGATAGCGTGCAATGCGCAAATGTGAATTTTTACGGATCATGCCAGATGTGGGCACCAGATCGCCATACAGCAGCTTCAAAAGTGTCGATTTGCCAGCTCCGTTGGGGCCGACCAGAGCGAGACGCGTATCCAAATCGATGCCAAACTCAAGGTTCTTATAGATCCAGGGCGTTTCATCGTTGTACCGGAAGTTGACATTCTAAGGAAAAGCAGAGCACACGGTATAGAGACATCCATATATATGTATATATAGGCTACGGACTCACCTGAACCATAATTACAGGTGGCGGCACCTTGCCACATGATGGGAAATAGAAATTAAGCACCTTGTCGTCGGTCACCTTTTCGGTCAGACCTTGGGCAACCATTTTGGCCAATGTCTTCTCCTTGGACTGTGCCTGCCTGGCCAACTTGGCCGAGCCGTGACCGAAGCGGGCTATGTAGTTCTTCATGTGCGCTATCTGATCCTGTTCCCAGTTATATTGCTTCATCTGATTCTCCAGCAGTTCCATCCGTGTCCGCACAAAAGCCTCATAGTTGCCCGTATAGTATTTCAGACGCTTGCCCGTCAAGTGAATGATGTTCGTGCAGACGCCATTGAGAAAGTCCTGCGAGTGTGAGATGAGTACCAGGATGCGCTTGTACGTCTTCAGCTCCTCCTCCAGCCACACGCACGCGTCCAAATCCAAATGGTTCGTCGGCTCGTCCAGCAGCAGCAGATGCGGCTTCACAAATAGAGCGCGCGCCAAAGCAATTCGCATACGCCAACCACCTGAAAGAGAGGAAATCCCAGAGTATTAGAAATCGTTCTTTTCCTGCGGTCAAATAAAGAGAGAAACGCCATAACGACGTATACCATTACGTTATATTGAAGTGAGTTAGAGAGAGTGAAAGCTATGAATGATGATAGCACAGGCCATTGGGAGTGATTGATGGCTTGATAAGAAGTTAAGGCATGAAGAGGTGATTGAATAAGAATCTTGAATGATATCTATATGATGCAGCTATTAGAGCTTTCAAGGTTCTTTGTGTATTGAAACAGTTAAGAGAAGATAAGTTTTCATAAAGGCCGATCTATAAGATCATCATCAGCTATGCTACTATCGTACTAATTAATGAGTTCACATAGTTTTACATGTGAAGAAATATGCAGACTTAAACCAGAATAGAATATTGCATAGATATTATTCGGAGCAATTCTTACCAGAGAAATCCTTGGCCTGCTTCTGTTGCATGGCCTTATCGAACCCGAGACCATGGAGGATGCGAGCGGCCTTCGCCTCGGCTTGGTCGGCGGACATATCGTCGAGACGTTCATAGATATCTATCAACTGCTCTTGGGCATCATCCTCGTCGCTCATGGCAAGCTCTTCGGCCAGCTTCTCCAGCTTGATACGCTCCTCGTCCACCTCCATGACGCACTGCAGCGCACTTTTCGTGCTGGCCGGTATCTCTCGTGTCAAATGGAATATATCAATGTGTGGCGGTATGGGCACCTCGCGTCTGCCAAGGACGGCGAGCAGCGATGATTTACCGCAACCATTCAGACCGATTAGGCCATAGCGTCGTCCACAATTCAGCTCCAGCATTGTGTCCTGCAGCAGCTCGGAACCAAAGAACGTTATCGAAAAGTTGGCAATCTTCACATCACGCGATCTTGGATGCACGGCCAGCGAGCCAGTGCAGGATCTAGCCTCTGCGCTGATCCTGGCCTCCTCCTCGAGCTTGGCGCACAACTTCTCCTCCTCGGTCATTTCCCGATCCAAGCCGTTGGCATTGCCGTTCATCTTCTTTGTGGATGGTATCTGTTGTATCTTCTTGTTGCGTGCATCCTTTTTGCGTTGCGCATCCCGTTTCTTAGCGTCCGACGGCATTATGCTTCTTTTGAAATTGTTTGAGTTTGTACAATACTTTCAGTTGCCAAATCGAAATATGTTTCTGTGTGTGTTGTGTTGTGTGTCTTCTGTTTGTATACCTAAAAGATATATTATATATAGGCATAAACAATATTTCCTGTCTCAGCGTGCTCGTTAGTGTCTCTGTCTCTGTCTATGTCTAGGTCTAGGTATGCGGTGAAAAGGACAGCAAAATAAAAACACAGTTGAAACAGCATGAATAGCAATAGAGAATGATTATATACGGCGTTCAGGAACAAGTAGATAACGTATATATATACATATATCATCTTTAACTTTTGCTAATTCTCTTTCGGCGCTGTTAAACGATGCTCGCAGGAAAACTTAAATGACAGTTATGAGGGATTCGAATTACTTGCATTCTGCATTTAGTGTTGCTAATTGTCATCTCAATTGTCAAATGTCAATTATTCAATCGATAACTTGGCTCTTAGCTCATTAACTAGATCTTGCGGCAATTCCATCTGTGACACGCTCTGCAGCCCGTGCATCGAAAATATGTCAAGTAATTAGGCTAAATACTACGAATTTGACTAAGGCGTGTAAAGAAAGTACTATTTAAAAAGAAAAAGATATATTTTAAAAGTTCTATTACGTGCGTGCAACATAGTGTCCCAAATCCAGTTTCAATAATAATATTTTAAAAGAACATGTGAGAAGACAAATAGCGGAAATTTACTGTGAAGACGAATGCGAATGTGGAAAGTAGCTGGTACGCTGTCTTGGCTGCAGATGGCGCCACATGCGCATATTAGGCCGCAACTGTTTCAATAAAGCGCCTAAAAACGCTTGAATAGAAAAAAGTGGCCAGCGACGCATCACGACTTTTTCTAATACGTTTTAACAATTCAACAATGAGTGATACTCTTGGATTATCTTTCTAGCTGTTGCTGAGCCACATTTCACCTACATTGCCGCATTTTTTTTTTTTTCGCAATGAATCACTTTTGGTCAATGGGAGACGCCGCGCGCTCAGTCTACAAAATGTGCACAAAGGAATTTCACTGCAGCTGATGGTAGTCTGCAGGTGTACAGTATAATATGGGGGAAAGGGGTGAAATTGCAACACATACACGCGCTAGACAACACTTATCCTAAACTATTACAGCACACACGCGTACTCACACATACACAAATTTAGACATACATCTGTACATTTGCATGTGTATATATGTACATACGTATATACTGACACATGTGCACATTTATATACTAGATATGTATGTATGTGTGTGCACATTATTGAGTTTTTCATGGCTGTCATTATATAGCACATCTCACCTTTAAATTTGTTGATAGAAAAATAAAAACTAAACGTGTCACGCACAAGAATCCAAGCCAATTTGCATTTGTTGGGCTGTTAATGTTGGTCCGGGCTTCTCGGGGGCTGCTGCTGCTAGACGACGGGCTGCTGCTTTACAACGGAACAGGAACACACCGAACACACACACACCAACAGCAGCTGCAAAAATGCTGCTGCTTTTGCCTTTTACCGTTTTGACCACCACACACGTGTTACGTTGAAATCATCGGGGACCAGTAATCGATATGCTTGATTAATAAATATAAGTAGATTTATGTGCAATTCGGACTAACTGTTGAGCGAATTTGAATTTTATTTAAATAAATATGAATTTTGATCAGTTAGAAAACGTATTATATGAATTATTTCAATACATCGATATTTAAAATATCGATAGCTTATAATGCAAATGCTAAAATTTACTTTTATTCAATTATTTGTAAACAAAAAATGGGTTGCTAAGACTAGGTGAAAGTTTTAATATAATGTGTATTCTACAAAAAAGTTGAATATCAACATGTTTATTCAAATTGATGTATGGCGGCAAAGGTAGAGTGCTCCTTCTTTAACAATAGCCATTCGCAACCTACGTAAAAATCTTAAACGATACTAGTCCAGGGCTACTCATTTATTTTCGATAATTGTGCAGCACTGGTATCTGTTTCATGAATTCAAAATGGTGCGCATAGTTTGATGCATACAATTGGCGTATGTGCACGTTTGTTATTTTGCTCATTATAAAAGTTAGTGAAACAGTTTAAAACACTTTGCTTGGCTATTTAAAATAATTTGTGCCTAAAATGCTGGAAACCAAGAGCATCGCTGCCTTGGCATTCACTGAAACGCCGCGCAAACGCAAACGTGAAGTTAATTGCGCAGCCGCCATCCTTAAACGTGAAGAAGCAGCAGCACCCCCAGCAGCTGCACATGGCGTTACAGGAAATGCGTCGTCATGCTTCACCAACGCTGCTTTCAGCTCGACGCCTAAGAAGTTGATTGGCCGTCGTCGCTTGGTCAAAGAGAATGAGCAACCAAATTCTTTTGCTATTCATCCGGGACTAGAAATTAAATCGATAGCGGATTTGGCCGCAGTGCAGCAACAGCAGAAGGAGCAGCAGGGACAACTCTCACTGAACCCTTTTGAGGTAGTGCGTCCGCCCTCGAAGAAAAAAAAGCGTGCGCACGCTTGCTTCGAAAATCCGGGATTGAATCTTGAGCTGCCGGAGCGCCAATTTAATCCATATGAGGTAAGTGGCAGAGCTTTAATACTGACCCATTTTCCATCATTTATTAACCTCTATTTAAGGTCGTACGTTCAACTGATACGCCCACCAAGGGCTTTGTGAACGAGGCCTTGAATTTGCGAGGCAACGATGCACCCGCCTCGCTGAATCCCTTTGAGATTCATCGTCGCAGTGATGTCTCCAACGCAGCTGGCAACCCAACGGGCGTTGAGAACCTGGCCTTGGCCGAGGAGCCATTGCCCACCAATTTAAAAATCGGCTTGCCATTTACACCGCGGCTCAATTGCCGCATTGATTTCCATGGCTTATCGCTAGCCCAGCTCACGCCCAGCAAGCTGCTCGCCGAGAAACTGGTCTTCTCGCCAGTTCCCAAGCAAGTGGAGGCGCCAGGTAAACGTTCGCTGGGCTCCATCAGCGAGGAGAGCAGCAGCATGGACATTGGAAAGGAGCTGGACCGCTACCAACTGGAGCTAGAGAACAGCATCAATGAGGCTAAGTTGCGCAAGAATGGACTGCTTCTGGAGACGGAGCAGACAGAGCCGGAACTGGTTTCCAGTGTCGAGCAGAGAACCGAGGAGCGACGCTTAGTATGCACCACACGCAGACAAACCCTAACGGAGATTCTGGAAACAAATGAGGAGGAGCGAGAGACGGAGGAGCAGTCGAAGGAGGAGGAGCGGGAGACGGAGCAGCAGTCGAAGGAGGAGCAGCTGGAGCTGCCCCAGCTGGCAGTTGAAGATGTGGCGTATGCATCTGATTATTCAGAGGAGGAACAGGAGCCGGACGCAGGTCTTGCCGCAGATTTTAAACCTCCTCCACGTTTCGTGCGCTCCTATCGACCAGCTGGAACAGCTGCGGCTATAGCTGGCAGCAAGGAGTCGCTACACTCCATAACATCTGCAAAATCTGCTAAATCCCTAGAGCTGGACATTAAAAGCAATATACGCAAATCCATCAGGAAGCCCAAACAGCATGTAGAGCAGCTAGAACAGGAGTCGCAAAAGCAGCTACAAGTCGAGGGCGATGATGTAGCTTATGCTTCCGAATCGGAGCCAGAGGAGGAGGAGCGGGATGATCTGGACTTTAAGGCTCCCACGCGCTTCGTGCGATCCTATCGCCCAGCAGCCGTTCCCACAGCCGCAGCTGCAGCTGCAAATGTGGCCGGCAGCAAGGAGTCCTTGCACTCCATTGCATCCAGCAAATCTGCCAAGTCTGAGGAGCTGCATGGTGCGCACGGCGTGCGCAATATGATACGTAAGTCTATTAGAAAGCTAATGCCCAAGCCGCAGGCGGAACAGAAGCAATCGGAGCAGGAATCTGGTTCACTGGAAAAACCGCATCACAACATCTTAACTAGCATACGCCACAGTCTGCGACGGCGGCCACAGAAGCCGCAGCCCCCAAATTCCAGGCCATTGGACATTTCCATTGTGGACAGCAGCGAGCGAACAATGAAGCTTCGCTCCACAATTGCACAAACCGAATACATGACCATCGATCAGCTAACGAATGAAAAGAAGCACACGCTGCGCAATAGTATCAGGCGTTCCACACGGGATGTTCTGCGACATGTGTTCCACAAGAGTCACGATGCCTATGCGACGGCCAAGTAAGCGGGGAGAGGGAGTGAATGAGGGGGAAGAGTGAGAGAGATAGACATAGATATATAAGCATATATATGACAAGTTCTGCATGTGTATTATATGGCGCAACGGCCATAAGTCAGAGAGAGAGAGAGAGAGATAAAGAGAGACAGTTCCACCAGTGTTGCCAACTTTGCCTTTTTCCGGACAGATCTGTCCTTTTTATAATTACAACTGCTTACACAAACATTTAGAAACAGCCCCTATCCGAAAATGCCTTTTTAAAAATATTATTTTGTCCTTTTGACATCCTTTTGAAAATAGTAAATTAAAATAGCATTTGAACTCAGTTGCAGTTTGTCAGCAGGAGGCGGCGCTTGCATGCCTCATTGCATGCTGCAATTAATCCTGTTGGACACCTGAGGAGTGGCCACTTTTCGAAATAGAAAAAAGAGTTTATCTCTTTTTTTTTACCTTTTCAAATATATTTAATCCTGATTTCAAATTAATTTGTTGTCCCTTTTCTTGCCCTTGCTTTCGTCATCTGCCCTGTTTTGGCGAAAAGGTGACAACCCTGAGTTCCACACACATGTGTGCATGTATGACTAGTAAGATACAGAGGGATAGCGTGAGGCATTCCATTCCAGATTCCAGATGCTTACATACATATATAACAAGTCCTTTAGCATCCAAAGATTGTCTACAAATTTGTTAATACAATTCATATTAGTATTAAGTTTTTACCTAAAGCGATCTGGCCACGCTATTTAAACTAGAATCTGGAATCCCTCTTGCTATAACAATATATATATATATATATATATACTTTTAGGAATAGAAAAGAGATTTTATCTCTTTTTTCTTACCTTTTCAAAGACATTTAATCCTTATTACATATTACGTATGTGTGCATGTATGACTAGTAAGAGACAGAGAGATCGCGTGAGGGATTTCATTCCAGATTCCAGAGGCTTACATACATATATAGCAAGTCCTTCAGCATCCAAAGATTGTCTACAAACTTTTTAACGAAATTCATATTACGCTATTTAAACTGGAATCTGGAATCGTTCTCGATAACTATCTATCTATTTGTCATGCTATTAATATATATATATATATATATATATATACTTATAGGAATAGAAAAGAGATTTTTTCTCTTTTTTTTTACCTTTTCAAAGATATTTCATCCATATTACATATGTATTATGTATGTGTGCATGTATGACTAGTAAGAGACAGAGAGATAGCGTGAGGGATTCCATTCCAGATTCCAGATGCTTACATACATATATAACAAGTCCTTTAGCATCCAAAGATTGTCTACAAATTTTTTAATACAATTCATATTAGTATTAAGTTTTTACCTAAAGCGATCTGGCCACGCTATTTAAACTGGAATCTGGAATCCCTCTTGCTATAACAATATAGAATAGAAAAGAGATTTTATCTCTTTTTTTTTACCTTTTCAAATATATTTAATCCTGATTTCAAATTAATTTGTTGTCCCTTTTCTTGCCCTTGCTTTCGTCATCTGCCCTGTTTTGGCGAAAAGGCGACAACCCTAAGTTCCACACACATGTGTGTATGTATGACTAGTAAGAGATAGCGTGAGGGATTCCATTCCAGATTCCAGATGCTTACATACATATATAACAAGTCCTTCAGCATCCAAAGATTGTCTACAAACTTTTTAACGAAATTCATATTACGCTATTTAAACTAGAATCTGGAATCCCTCTTGCTATAACAATATATAGATATATATATATACTTTTAGGAATAGAAAAGAGATTTTATCTCTTTTTTTTTACCTTTTCAAATATATTTAATCCTGATTTCAAATTAATTTGCTGTCCCTTTTCTTGCCCTTGCTTTCGTCATCTGCCCTGTTTTGGCGAAAAGGTGACAACCCTGAGTTCCACACACATGTGTGTTTGTATGACTAGTAAGAGACAGAGAGATAGCGTGAGGGATTCCATTCCAGATTCCAGATTCTTACATACATATATAACAAGTCCTTCAGCATCCAAAGATTGTCTACAAACTTTTTAACGAAATTCATATTACGCTATTTAAACTAGAATCTGGAATCCCTCTTGCTATAACAATATATAGATATATATATATACTTTTAGGAATAGAAAAGAGATTTTATCTCTTTTTTTTTACCTTTTCAAATATATTTAATCCTGATTTCAAATTAATTTGCTGTCCCTTTTCTTGCCCTTGCTTTCGTCATCTGCCCTGTTTTGGCGAAAAGGCGACAACCCTGAGTTCCACACATATGTGTGTATGTATGACTAGTAAGAGACAGAGAGATAGCGTGAGGGATTCCATTCCAGATTCCAGATGCTTACATACATATATAACAAGTCCTTTAGCATCCAAAGATTGTCTACAAACTTTTTAACGAAATTCATATTAGTATTAAGTTTTTACCTAAAGCGATCTGTCCACGCTACTTAAACTGTAATCTGGAATCGTTCTTCGATAACTATCTATCTGTTTGTCATGCTATTAATATATATATATATATATATATACTTTTAGGAATAGAAAAGAGATTTTATCTCTTTTTTCTTACCTTTTCAAAGACATTTAATCCTTATTACATATTACGTATGTGTGCATGTATGACTAGTAAGAGACAGAGAGATAGCGTGAGGGATTCCAGGTTCCAGATTCCAGATGCTTACATATGTATATAACAAGTCCTTTAGCATCCAAAGATTGTCTACAAATTTGTTAATACAATTCATAGTAGTATTAAGTTTTTACCTAAAGCTATCTGTCCACGCTACTTAAACTGTAATCTGGAATCGTTCTTCGATAACTATCTATCTGTTTGTCATGCTATTAATATATATATATATATATATATACTTTTAGGAATAGAAAAGAGATTTTATCTCTTTTTTCTTACCTTTTCAAAGACATTTAATCCTTATTACATATTACGTATGTGTGTATGTATGACTAGTAAGAGACAGAGAGATAGCGTGAGGGATTCCATTCCAGATTCCAGATGCTTACATACATATATAACAAGTCCTTTAGCATCCAAAGATTGTTTACAAACTTTTTAACGAAATTCATATTAGTATTAAGTTTTTACCTAAAGCGATCTGGCCACGCTATTTAAACTAGAATCTGGAATCCCTCTTGCTATACTTTTAGGAATAAAAAAGAGATTTTATCTCTTCTTTTTTACCTTTTCAAAGATATTTAATCCTTATTACATATTACGTATGTGTGCATGTGTGACTAGTAAGATACAGAGGGATAGCGTGAGGGATTCCATTCCAGATTCCAGATGCTTACATACATATATAACAAGTCCTTTAGCATCCAAAGATTGTCTACAAACTTTTTAACGAAATTCATATTAGTATTAAGTTTTTACCTAAAGCGATCTGGCCACGCTATTTAAACTAGAATCTGGAATCCCTCTTGCTATAACAATATATATATATATGTATATATACTTTTAGGAATAGAAAAGAGATTTTATCTCTTTTTTTTTACCTTTTCAAAGACATTTAATCCTTATTACATATTACGTATGTGTGCATGTATGACTAGTAAGAGACAGAGAGATAGCGTGAGGGATTCCATTCCAGATTCCAGATGCTTACATACATATATAACAAGTCCTTTAGCATCCAAAGATTGTCTACAAACTTTTTAACGAAATTCATATTAGTATTAAGTTTTTACCTAAAGCGATCTGGCCACGCTACTTAAACTGTAATCTGGAATCGTTCTTCGATAACTATCTATCTGTTTGTCATGCTATTAATATATATATATATATATATACTTTTAGGAATAAAAAAGAGATTTTTTCTCTTTTTTTTTTACCTTTTCAAAGATATTTCATCCTTATTACATATGTATTATGTATGTGTGCATGTATGACTAGTAAGAGACAGAGAGATAGCGTGAGGGATTCCATTCCAGATTCCAGATGCTTACATACATATATAACAAGTCCTTTAGCATCCAAAGATTGTCTACAAACTTTTTAACGAAATTCATATTAGTATTAAGTTTTTACCTAAAGCGATCTGGCCACGCTATTTAAACTAGAATCTGGAATCCCTCTTGCTATAACAATATATATATATATGTATATATACTTTTAGGAATAGAAAAGAGATTTTATCTCTTTTTTTTTACCTTTTCAAAGACATTTAATCCTTATTACATATTACGTATGTGTGCATGTATGACTAGTAAGAGACAGAGAGATAGCGTGAGGGATTCCATTCCAGATTCCAGATGCTTACATACATATATAACAAGTCCTTTAGCATCCAAAGATTGTCTACAAACTTTTTAACGAAATTCATATTAGTATTAAGTTTTTACCTAAAGCGATCTGGCCACGCTACTTAAACTGTAATCTGGAATCGTTCTTCGATAACTATCTATCTGTTTGTCATGCTATTAATATATATATATATATATATACTTTTAGGAATAAAAAAGAGATTTTTTCTCTTTTTTTTTTACCTTTTCAAAGATATTTCATCCTTATTACATATGTATTATGTATGTGTGCATGTATGACTAGTAAGAGACAGAGAGATAGCGTGAGGGATTCCATTCCAGATTCCAGATGCTTACATACATATATAACAAGTCCTTTAGCATCCAAAGATTGTCTACAAACTTTTTAACGAAATTCATATTAGTATTAAGTTTTTACCTAAAGCGATCTGGCCACGCTATTTAAACTAGAATCTGGAATCCCTCTTGCTATAACAATATATATATATATGTATATATACTTTTAGGAATAGAAAAGAGATTTTATCTCTTTTTTTTTACCTTTTCAAAGACATTTAATCCTTATTACATATTACGTATGTGTGCATGTATGACTAGTAAGAGACAGAGAGATAGCGTGAGGGATTCCATTCCAGATTCCAGATGCTTACATACATATATAACAAGTCCTTTAGCATCCAAAGATTGTCTACAAATTTGTTAATACAATTCATATTAGTATTAAGTTTTTACCTAAAGCGATCTGGCCACGCTATTTAAACTGGAATCCCTCTTGCTATAACAATATAGAATAGAAAAGAGATTTTATCTCTTTTTTTTTACCTTTTCAAATATATTTAATCCTGATTTCAAATTAATTTGTTGTCCCTTTTCTTGCCCTTGCTTTCGTCATCTGCCCTGTTTTGGCGAAAAGGTGACAACCCTAAGTTCCACACACATGTGTGTATGTATGACTAGTAAGAGACAGAGGGATAGCGTGAGGGATTCCATTCCAGATTCCAGAGGCTTACATACATATATAACAAGTCCTTTACCATCCAAAGATTGTCTACAAACTTTTTAACGAATTTCATATTACGCTATTTAAACTGGAATCTGGAATCGTTCTCGATAACTATCTATCTGTTTGTCATGCTATTAATATATATATATATATATATATATATATATATATATATATACTTTTAGGAATAGAAAAGAGATTTTATCTCTTTTTTTTTACCTTTTCAAAGACATTTAATCCATATTACATATGTATTATGTATGTGTGTATGTATGACTAGTAAGAGACAGAGAGATAGCGTGAGGGATTCCATTCCAGATTCCAGATTCTTACATACATATATAACAAGTCCTTTAGCATCCAAAGATTGTCTACAAATTTGTTAATACAATTCATATTAGTATTAAGTTTTTACCTAAAGCGATCTGGCCACGCTATTTAAACTAGAAACTGGAATCCCTCTTGCTATAACAATATATATACTTTTAGGAATAGAAAAGAGATTTTATCTCTTTTTTTTTACCTTTTCAAATATATTTAATCCTGATTTCAAATTAATTTGTTGTCCCTTTTTGTCTTTGCTGTTGTCAACTGTCCTGTTTTTTGGCGAAAGGATGGCAACACTGAGTCACACAGACATGTACTGTTTAAAAATTAATATTAGTATTAAGTTTTTACCTGAAGCGATCTGGCCACGCTGTTTAAAGTCATATATATATTGATATACATAAATGATTTTCCATGTTCAATGGGTGTAGAGTATAAGAAAAGCTGCGGATAATTTTGCAACACAATTTGTAAGGTTCAAGAAGCGTGTGTTTATTGATCAGCTATAGCCAGGAATTCTTATAGTTTAAAATTGATATCAAGATTTTTCCATAATATATGGAATTACTATATATATTATAAGGACTTTTTTTTTATACTTTTTATTTATATATATATATATATATATCTGAACTGATTTATCTTTATATAGTAGATGTATTACTTGCAATTCATTACTGAACATTTTTTACAAATCTTGTTCCAGTTTTTTATTGGGTAAACCCCTTTAACAGATGTTAATTCTACCTTCATTATAAATGCACGTTTTGTATATTAAATTTAAGATTTGTTTTTAAATATATATATATTTATTTTATGTATTGCACAATAATAACATTGTTTTCTTTTTTTAATAATCGTGAGCTTGTCTGCTAAAATGTCTAATCCTAACTTTGCTAGGCCTTTAAAACTTATTCATCGATTAGGTTATTGGTCCTCATCTGCAAAAACCCTCGACCGAAATGGATTTTTTCACATAAAAATCTGCTGATGCTACTTCTATGTAGCTGGCTCTACTTTTAACTCTAAGTGCTAAAGATATCTTTGAATTGCAAAGCTCATACAGATCTTCCCTACTGGAAGTACTTTCGCCTTAGGTCGCTTTCCAATCTCTTTGATGAAATAACAAACTGAGTTGCAGGAGCTGAACTTCTGCTAATGCTAGGCTTTTGCATAGCTCTTACACTCTTAAGAGATTCTTTCTTAGCGATAACTCCTAAAGGAGTAAAGAAAGCCTTCAAAGAAAGCCTTCCACCTATAGCATACATATCTGATACAGAAAGATTCTTAACCTAAATTGAATGCAGCTTTTGGATGGGGTTCCTTTTGGAAGAAAGCACCCTTAACCAAACGGGATTAATGATGCTTAAATTAAATATTTTTCTAGCATAATTTATAATTAGAGAAATTAGAATCTTATTAAATAATTTCTCCAAAAGCCTTCAGCCAAGGTGTTCCCCATTGACTGTTGACTCTCTTAGATCAACAAGAGATTTCTGTTGAAGAACTGATAGATTCCTTAGCAAGTTGCTGCTCTACTTGTAGACAGTCTGCAGTAGGGGTCTTCTTCGCTGTTCGGGCGGCTTGTAGGCGTGCTGATAGACGCTTGCCAGCCTCCAGTGTTCCGGATAGCCGCCTTGTCCGGCGCCGCCACCTTGGCTGCGAAATGGCGGCACCAATGTGTCAATATCGTAGTTCTTTTTCGCATACGGCTGTCGTGGGCGTGGCACGACCAAAACACGTCCAGCTCCTCCCGAGGCAGCCCCACAGCCCTGCGGGATGCCCACAAAATCGCCGGAGGCATTTAGCTTGGGCATGCCGGCACGGAAAGCCGCCTTGCTCGATAGGCAATGGCCATGAGCTGAGGGGCAACACATGGGCGCCGGTGCCACTTTGTGGCAGAGACGACGGGTCGGCCGACGGGCTGGTTGATCTCGCCTGCACGCTGGACCGGGGATTTGTGGACAACCCGTATGGCAATCGCTGTTGTCCGGACCGAGATACTTTTCGCGCAGCGCTTGATAAGCTTTATCGCCCAACATGGGCGAGGACTGATACTGCTTGGCCAGGCGATTCGTTGGCAGTCCGAAGCTAACGCCACCGGAATGACCACTGGAGTCGAGTAAATTTGGAGCTCGGCGACAATGCGAAGCGCTGGACTCTCGAGAGACGCTGCGCGCACGCGCTGGCGGCCCGTAGTCGCAGCCGCAGTTCTCTTCCCTAGCCATTGCTCGGCCGGCAAAGTCAGACTTTCGCCGTAGTATATCCTTGTCAAAGAAGTCTGGCTCACCCATGGTGCTCGTAAACACGCCCGCCGAGCGACCCAGCTCCACGTTGGGCTGCTCTTCTCTAGGCGTTTTCACGCACGTAAAAACAGCCGGTCCAGCAGAGTCGTTGGAGCCATCTATGTGCCGTGCCAGACGTGGCTCGTCCGCCGGATTCGCTGGCTTGAAATCCCAGCCAATGGCCAAGTCCATGGCGCCCATCTTCTTCGCTGGCGCCGAGCCAATGCCTCGGAATGGATCTCCGTTCAAGGCTTTGGGTAGAACGCCCCCAGTCTTCGGTCGGTAAACTTTCATCTTCGTGCAGTGCGTTGGGCCGGCGTTGTGGGTCTTTACACCAACGCCCGTTGCAATGGGATCGATGTCCAGGGCCAGGCCACCGTGGCCTCCGCTAATCTGTGCTTTACGAAACGCTAAGTCTGCAACGCAATCGGGCAACGGCTGGTGGTCGAGATTATCCTGGTGCATTCGCTTGGCCAGCTCGAAATTCGCATACGCTGGCACTACGGGCGACGGACAACGTTCGTTCGGCTTCTCCGTAATCGAGTGCAATGGCATTTTACGACTCAAGTCCGTTTCAGCTATAGCGGGATTGGGGGCAGGCACTGGTCTACTTGAGATTAGATCTCGGCCGGGAGAGAAGTCTAACTCGGATGAAATTTGAGCAGAGCTCTGGTTCAGTTGATCCGTGTATTTGGCCTGGGCGGCAGCTAGAGCCGGAAATTGTCTACTCGCCTCCTTCGCTCCGGTTCGGTCAAATCTGTCCGCCTCCTCGTCCAAATAGAGACGACTTAAGGGTAGCTCCCGTTCAAGCACATTCTGTGGCTTGAGTTTCGCGTCTAGCAGCTGCTGATGCGAGGGTAAACGATATTCCGGTTCGGTGAGATCTCCGGGCGTATAGCTCAGATCCGGCAGTTTGTAGTTCGCACTGCTGCTGGCAACGGCTGCTTGCGACATTATTGAATTTTAGACTCTTCTCGTATTTCTACTCTCAATCAATATCAATCAACTAAGATGAGCTATACGAATTTGATGGAGCATTATGGGATTGCCGATATGGATGTGAATCGTGATGAAGAATGAAATGAGATCGAAGATGATTGATGAGTGATTTATGCATAATTTATGTTTGATTGACGATGATTGAATACCAGCCAATGATTGTGCTATGAATACGAAAATTATATTGGCAATGATTGATCATTGAGGATACTTGGAGTGGAAAACGAGATTGAAAGATGATTGGTGACTGATTGATGATTGATACTGGATTACAAATTTAAGTTGGTTTAGCAACGTTTGCATTTGAAAGGTGATTGATGATGATTGATTGATGGTATTTGATGGTTAACTAATTGACAATTGTAGCATGGTCAATGACGATTGATGCTTGATAGATCAATCATTGATGATAATTGGTATGATTATTGATTGATTGTGTGATGATGATTGATTGTGATTATTTGCAATGTGCTATAAACCGTGTAATATGTGCTTATCTGTGTGCTATTTGATTGAAGAAGAGGCTGACTGACTAGCTGAAAGATTGACTGATCGCTTAATCGACGTACTAGGATAGGCTAAGGATGTTGAATTCATTGACAAGCATGTAGGCTGAATTGAAGGTGCAAATGATTTATTAAAGGATTTCACGCTCGAATTTGTATGTTAGCCAGTTCATTGTGGTTCATTCATGGCAGAGGGAGAAGCATTGGGAGAGGGGATGGGATCAGGATTGGGATTAGGAGTGGGAGTGTGAGTGGGATTGGGTTTGGGACTGGAGTTGGAATCGGAATTGGGCTTCTTCTTCGATTTGTTGGGTGCTTTGGTTGGCGACTTGGCCGTCGATTTGCTTTGAGTTGAGGCGGCAGCATGGACCTTGACATCTTTGGACGCCTCCTTGCCAGGCTCCTTAGACTTAGCAGTCGATTTGGCCTTGCTCTGTTTGGACGCCTGCTTGGAAATCTCTTTGCCAGAGTCCTTGGAATGATCTTTGATAGCCTCCTTGGATGCTTTATGTGCCTTTGATTCGTCAGTGCGATTGCTTCGATTGTAGTCGAAGGCGGTGACTGGACGCTTCTTTAGTTTCTTTCGGTTCCTGGACGAGGCATCGCCAATGCGTGGAATCAACTTTTCACTCGCCTATGGACGGGGGTGTGGGATGAGGTAGTGGTTGAGGGTGTGGGTGTGGGTGTGCGTTGCAGATGTGATCTGATTGATGGTAAGTGATATGATTCAACTCACCTTTGGCACGCACTTGGCACGTCGACACTTCCTGTGCAGCTTGTTGATGTCAAGCATTTGCTGCAGACCCTCACACTTGGTCTGGCATTCGGGTCGCTGCCACTGCGGATCGTCCTTGAGGCCCAACGTTTCGCGATAGCCACACTGATGCTTGAGAGCCCGCTGGCAATTGCACAAGTCTTTCGGGTACTTCCAATACTTATACCTGTTACTCAGGCAGTTGTTGTAGAGCGTCGCAAAGCTGCGCGTGATGCGTAAAGGCAAATGATACGTGCCGCGATAATTGCCTAGGAAATTTCCGTTCCTGCAAAATGTAGAGATTGAGCGTGCCTTCTATATGCCATTCATACGAATAGCTTTGGGTTCAACCTTACCGAGGTACTGTGGGCAGCAAATGCCCGTCGTTCCCTGCAATTGGCTTCGAGGTGCCCCTCGGATTGCGTGGCAAAGGCGGAGAGAATCGTGGATATTCCCAATTACCGACGTTCTTCGCCTGAAAGCTGCGCTCGTACTAGCAGAGAGACGAAATGCAGGGAAACGTAGAACAGAAGATAAAGATAAATAACACGAAATTTTACTGATTAACTGCAAGCATTATATAGATATATAGAGAGAGACATGGATAGGAGATGGAATCGCAGCAAAGATGGACTATACCTATAATAGAAGTAAAGGTAAGCAGTTATTGAGAAATGGAGCAACGAGGCAGATAGTGCTTCTTGCTTCTATCTACTAAAATATGTCGTCAGTTAATGGATTCTAGACTAATATAGAATATACTTTTTCGACATCAATTAGATACGGATGAACTTATAATGTAAAGTCCCTAGCTGCAATAGAAGTGACACTATGTCTGTCTCCATGTCACACCCTGCTTGATGATGAGACGAGAGAGAGCGAGAGAGGGAGAGGCATAGGGCAGAGCAGTTGCAGTTGGCTTTAAGCCAGTTGGACCTGTCAGCCACCTGTTTCAATTGCCAACTCCTAAAGCTGTTATTTATGGCCGCTAAGCAAACCAATTGATAAAAAGCCAAAGACCGGACCGGATCACATCGTACCGCACCCTCCCTTACCGTCCCATCTCCACCCAAAATAGGCGTGGCCCAACCCTCTTGCAACGATTACACGGCGTAATCGTAATCTCCGTGTTGCAACATGTGTAAAAAAGGCATTTGGCCTAATGCCACTTAATGCGTTGTTTGTGCTTCTGTTTCAGCCTCTATCTCACCCTCTCTCTCTCTCTCTCTCTGTCTTTGTTTGTGTTTGCTTTTTTAAACAGACGGCACACGGACACAATAAAAAATGGCTTGAGGCACGGCGAGAATACACAACTAGTATATACCCCTTAGTAAACAAGAGAGAGGGAGAAAGGGAGAGAGAGAGGGATGATAATTAGTAATTTGATCATTGAATATATTTTGCCTTCAACTGATAACCAATGCAGTCAACTGAAGTGCACATACCCCATGTGTAAGCGAATTCCTAGGGTATCAAGAGACAGCAATCATATCCAACTGGAACTGGCAATTGCTGACAGAGTCAGAGTCAGAGTCAGAGCTAAGAGCTAAGACTCTGTCCTGCACCATGGATCATAGTTGCTGGCGCAATCATTTATCAGCTCAGATCTCTCTCTCTCTCGCGTTCTTTCTCTCGCTCCATTCCTATGTTCCTCCTAGCAGCTGTTGCTGAGCAGCTGCTCCATAGAGCAAGTGGAGCAACCAGCGAGCTCGTCACACTTCCCACGCAAGCTTCTTTTCAATCAAGACGAGGTGGCAAATGCAAATTGCGAATGGTAATACAATACACAAGGACATGCCCAGCAGCTGCAGCCGCAGCCGCAGCACGTGGCAGGCTGTCAACACTTGATGACGGAATGCGGCAGGGGAGGGGGTGCAGGTCTTGATTGAGTGCGTGCGAACCAGAGGGAGATCTACAAAGGACCTGCACAGAGGTCGCACGCTTGTTGCGAGGCGTTGCTACTGTAATTAAATTTGCACGGCAATTACACAACACTGGCGCTTCGAGATGGGCGCTGGCAGGCAGACAGGCAGGCCGAGCTCTCATCGTCGCTAGAGATGGGTGGGGGCGGGGGCTATCGATAACAGTGACTTGGACGAAGCGTAAAATACAAATTGATTTTAAACTCAATTAGCAACAATAGGACGAGAGGCGCGACAAAAGACCTCAAGAGCTTAGCTCATACAGACAGATAACGGGACAATTGATGCCCACCCCTTTACACGCAGCAGCAGGAAACCCTTAGCGATGATTTTTATGTGCAGCCCTCTGGGGGGCAATTTATCACATGCTGGATTAGACAGTCAAAAAGCTAGCGAGCTGCACGTGCAACGTCTGCTGTTTGTGTGGTTCAAACACCGCCCAAAAACCCACCCACCCACACACACACACACACACACACACACTTACGGGGCGTGCTTGATGTAGCAGCAGGGAAGATGCTGAGATGGAGCGATGGTGAGTGTCTAGTGGGCAACACTTAAGCTAATTTCACGCACTGTAGCAGCAATTGCAGCTCCTCAGTGCAGCGTTTTCACTGCCATTTCCACTTTTCCACGTTTTTCCAATCAATTTTATTCAGCAGTTCGTCCAAAACAGCTGTCCACATGTAATTGCAATTGAAATGCCATTAAATACGATTCCCCTCCAAAAGACGGGGATGCAGATGCAAAAAAAAAAAATATATATACACACACATGCACATACATACATATACACACACACTAACAAAAATACTTGATAGTTGGGCTTGACCGCTGGCTTGCGCTAAGCAAAATGCAGAAATTCCGTTAGACTTATTTGAGCGCGTCTTCTTTGTGCGCGGCGCAAAAACAAAATTGTTGTAATAGAATTGGAAAAATAACTGTAAACAAGTTGCATGGCAATCGGTAATGGTAACCAAGTAAATAAAACTGTCGCTATTTTGGCATAGGCAGCTGTCGGCTACCTGGCAGTGGGAGTGAAAGAGAAGGGAAGAAGGGAAGGATAAAGAGCAAGACGTAGGTGAGAAGAAAGGTAATGGGAAAATATGCAAAAGTTGCGTACGCATCGCACACACACACACACACATGCAAGCACATGCAAATAGATATGTATGTATGTATGTAGTAACAGCACAGCTCAGCTGGCAGCCGACAAAGGCGTCGAAAGCGTTTAACTAATTGAGCTGTAGCTCAGGCCGAATTGAATTTATGAAATGCAAAATTAAAGCAACATACAAATGAATGAAAAGTGGAATGAATATCTCTACTCAATATATAAAAAGTAGTGCATTTGCATTTGCAAATCTTTAGTATATCTAAAAGACATTTCGATATACCAGACACTGCTCGAAATAGTTTCATAATTGACGCACATATCGATATTGAAACCAATACACTCTATTAATTACTGTCGCCTGTTTGGACAATGGACTATGCTCTCTATTTATAGAGCCCGGTACTTGGGTGGAGACGAGCTCCATTGGTATTTTGATTGCTGTGCGGGTTAAACATAGCCCAGATTGAGGACACGCTCACCCGGTTGCCATGTCTATATCCATGTTGTTATTGTTGGCCTTGTAAGACATACATAAAGCACGTTACATATATAGGACTGGAATAAACTCTATGATAACATATGCAACTATTAGCAAACATATTTGATAGAGAATTTCTTCAGAACTTGATTGATTAATCAATTCGAATGTATACGAAATTGGATTGATGCAATGGGTAGCAGGACAAACTTGATGCAGAGATTGTCTAACCCTCGCAGTAAGCTTACAGGGTATATGCTAGTCATTCAGAACAGCAGGTCTAATCAATTTTGAATGCCTCTGTATGCGAGCAATAGACAAGAGAAGGAACTTCCTTTAACTACCAACAGGGCATATTCTAGTCGTTCTTCAAGAGTCGCTATGGCTAGGGGATCCAACTGTTTTACAGGGCATACGCTAGTCGAGCTAACGCTTCCCTTTGCGATTCGTCAGTCACGGAAATGTAGAAACACTTAGATGACGCCTGCAATTGGGTCGCAGCTAAGGAATGAGGTTAGGTACGGCGTTGGCTCACCTGCATCGCACTGAAATTAAACGCCATTTTCGATCCTCTCCCTTCTCCTCCTCTAACTTTATGCGGCTAATGAATTTCGAATTTCGAATGCGGAGCAAAAACGGGGGAAAAAGTTACGAATCTGCAATGGCTCGATTCTGAATAAACTGATGTTAAACTGAAATGTATATATGATTTTACTGTTACTTCAAATTCTGGGTTGAGCCAAACAAACACAAGCACAAACACAGGCAGACGAATACTCAGATAGGCACACATACACACACACACACACACACACACACACACACACACACACACACACGCACGCACTTTCAGGCAAAGCTTGCTGCGATTGAGAATGTTTGCTTGGGGGAGATTTTATGGATTTTTGGGGGCGTGGCCTGTACTGCGCACAGCAGCCCAAGGCAGCCAAAGTGGAGCAGAATGTGTTTGTGTGTGTGTGTGAGAGAGCGAGAGAGAGCAAGTGTATGTGTGTTTGCGAGAATGAGATAGATATGCTGGAGAGTGCGGTTCTGGATTGGGGCTTGGCACAGCTGGCGTATTGCGCGCAGACAGCAAAGCAAATGAAAAGCTTGACAACACCAGCTGAGGCACAAAACTTCGCACTGACTGACTGGCTGATGGACTGTGGGATACTCTAACTAATAATAATTTGATATGTTATAAAAGGATAAACTATGAGATATCCATTGAAGAAAGCTAACTAATATTGCAATCAAAATAACAAATGATTGATTGTGTAATACCCTGTATTGAGCGCTACAGCAATATATATCAATACAATTATTCGCATTAGTAAGAGTTAAAGCATAAGTATGGACATTTGTCTTTAGCATGGGAAATGATGAGAATCTGATACATTCATAGAGAGGGGTAGAGGCAGGCAGAGGATGGGAAATAGATATATGTAGAGGAAAGTATACGTATATAAGTATCTATAAAGAGAGAGAAAGAAAAGAAAAACAGAGAAGAAAGAGAAAGCGAGAAAAGATAAATAGAAAATAGGAAAGGCAGGAAGGAGAATTCAGAATAAGGAAGATTGAAAAGAGATCATCAGCACATCAGGAAGAGAGTCGGTCGGGGTGGTAGCAATATAAAGAGATATGTGCATAGTAAGTATGAGAAAGAGACAGAGAGAGAGAGAGAGAGAGAGAGAGACAGTAAGAGAAAGGCGCTTGATTATGCGCCTCACTCACGCACTCTTTCTTCCTGTCTCTCTTGATCTTGGTAAAGGAGATGAAGCAAAGTGAGTGAGATAGAGATATACGAGATAAGTGCATCGTTTTCCCAACCCATTTCTTAGATTGACCCAAAAGTAAACTCAGATAAATGCTGTACAATATATACATACATACATATATAGATAATTTTATTGCTGGACTTGGATATATAAGCAAATATCACGTATTACACATATAGCTAAACTCTATGAAAAAAAAACAACACGAATTTACACATTGCCTAAGATCGAGATATATATAAATATCTATAGAGAGAGAGAGAGAGACAGACGTATATATAGATATAGATATGTACATATATATCTATATATCGGCTAGTGGTAGGTGTAGGAGGAGGCGGAGGAGGAGGAGGTCGAGTTGGAGGTGCGGGTAGGGGAGTGTGTGGAGTGGGAGCTATTGTTGAGAAACATGGCGCCTGGCAACTGGCTGCAGCTGGAGGCGGTGGCGGTATCTCAGGGCGTCTCGAGGACATGATTCAGATACGCTATGTAACAGATGGCCAGCTTAAGGATCTCGATCTTGGAGAGCTTCTTGTCCGGCGGCAGCGTGGGCAGCAGCTTGCGCAGCTCCGCAAAGGACACGTTGAAGGCCTCGACGCGAATCCTTTCGCGCGTCGCATGCGCCGTTCGATACTTGAGCGTGGCACGGCGACGCCGACGACGCTCCTCCCTGGACAGCCCCACCAGCTCGGAGGGATCCAAGTGTGCGATGGGCGTGGTGCGACGTCGTGGCGCCGGCGTCGGTGGCGGCCCAGGCAGCGCTGGCTGTGCTGCCGTCTCGCACGCAATTCGCGCCTGATATCGCTGATCGATGTCCAGCGTCGTGCTCCCCGCATAGTCCTCGCTGGCGGCGTGCCCATGGCCATGGCCATTCGATATATTCGCGCTGCTGTTGCCCGATGCCAAGTCGTCATCCTGGTCCATGTAGTAGCGACTCAGTGAGATGCTTTGCGGCGGCCCCGGTGCCAGATGTGACATATCGTAAACCATATTTAGCTGATGATCCTAATCCCGATCCCGATGCTACTGCACCACGGCTGGCCACTGTTTGGGGTGAAGAGAGAGTTTACAAGTTGTCAAGTCTAGGTGCAAGGCAAGCAGAAGAGCAATCTCAAGAGCTGAGTTATTCCTAAGCCTAACGAGGGCACTTATGTATGCACCGCCTTCCTCCTAGGCTCCATTAACTTTATCCATTTAACTTTTATCTGCTGTCTGATGACTCTAGCTCTCTTAGTTCTCGAGTTAGCTTGGGGTAAACCGTTCTGAAAGACTCTTATCCCACTGATAAGCCTGTAAGCTAAATATGATTCTTCCAGCTCTATAGCTCTTGAGTTGTTGCTAAAAACAGCAGTCCAATGATTCGATTTATATCGATGTCCAGCAAATGGCAGGAAAGTCTATATGATAATATAAGTATTGGCTTTGCTAAGTATAGGATTCCAGCTGAACCGTTAGAAGTTATTGAAAAGGCAAGCAATCGATAAATTATCGATTTAATGTGCAGCAAATATCCGTTTTCACGCCCAGGAATATAGCTATATAGTTTGTATGAAAAGCTGTTTCAATCGGATCAGGTCCATAAGTATTTGAATAATATGGTTATACATATATGTATTTGTTGACGCTTGATTAAGAATGTGTACCTTGCCTCTCCGCCCTAGTCCTCACCCTCACCCACGTCCACGCCCACGCCCACGTCCACGCCCACGCCCACGCCGCAAATAGCAGTTGCATTATTTATAGCATTATGCTGTGGGCAGGGCGAAAGGGTGCGCGTGTGTGTGCGTCGATCCGCCAGTCAGTCGGCCCTGTCCGTTAGTCAACCCCTTTGGAACCCCTTTTGGTCACGTGTTGTGTTTGCGTTTGCTATTATATTATATTCATTGTGATTATTATTATGTTTACTTATTATTGTTGCTGCTGCTGTTGCTCTTCGGGCTCTTATTTGCGACATATTTTCACACCTACACAAATAACTGAACAATTGTCACGTTTGCATTTATTGCGGCCCGCGGGACTTGATGCGATGTTCGAACTGCGAACCCCTTTTTTATTTTGGCTGTTTAATGCGCTTTACGAAACCTAAGAACTCGTTAAGGGCGGCAATTATACTCCAGAGATGAAAACACGCACTTAAAAATAATATATAACCAGGAAAAAAAAAAACAACTTTTACACAGATTTTTAGCTGAACATCTTTTACTTACAAGAATCGCAATCAGACACACGATTTGATTTTGAAAGTTTTGTTTCAGTTGTTAGCTGGTGTCCTGCGCCCGCAAAGCTTTCGTAACGAACTGAGTCGCCGTGCGGATGCTGCAGCATCCTTTATAGCCAGCTGTCGTATGAAGTGAGCTACCCCCATTTGTGTGGCCAGGCAGCAGCCAATGGCAAGCGCTGCATTCGGAGCCAACGGCCAATCAGCGCAACAAAATGGCGGCGATTATGCTAATCATATAACTGAAACGCCCCACAATTAAAATGCTGTCCTAAACAGTATAACAGAAATCTATATAAGATAATTATAACAGTTTTAACGCATGCATGTATTTTAAATTTTGTATATGTGTTAGATTTGATATTTATATGCAGATTATTTGACGGCTAGAGATAAAATCACGCAACGTGAACTAACTAAAATCTGTTTTTAATATTTAATATTATATTAATTTATTTTACATTGCTTTTTAAAAATTGAAAAACTGTTACGACTAATAATTCAATTGGCGCATTAACAACACTATTATATAAACGTCTAGCGATAGGCTTAACTATCGCTTGAATCAACTTCTATGTGTTTACTGCACCGTTGTCCATCTAACTATCGATATATACACTGTGTGTGTGAATGGCAATTTCGTGCTGCAGCCCTGGCAGGCTTTCATAACCAAGCAGTTGCCAATTTCGTCAATTTATTTATAAATTAACATATTTGTTAAATAAAATGAATACATTGCGACTATTGAAGCCGCTGCAGCTCAGCCTGAGGCTTGAGAGGAGCTATGGCAAGCACAACAAAAAGTTCCTGTATAAAGATGGCAAGAAATACGAGAATATTTTTTATTATCCGAGGTAAGTTGGAAAACCCGGTGTGGTAAAAATATTTCCTAATATCAAACCTTTGTATAGAACGCCCGACCATCAGGATCCGCCAATCGAACCGGCCAAGCTGTTTCGTGTGCAGCGCATCAAGCCAGTCAAAGGAAATCCTTACTGGGAGAAGCGCTTGCTCAAGGATTTGGGCTTGGACGGCAAACAAAGCGATTTCACCGTAGTTAAAAATATTCCCGAAAATAATGCCCGCCTGTGGAAGATAAAGCATTTAATAAAAGTGTCTCCAGTGACATTCCCCTACGGCGAACCAACCAAAGATGACATCAAGCACACGATACTCAAGGAGAACGGCGAGTGCCTGGTGACCAAGCAAATCGGAGCTGTGGAACAGCGCAGCGAGGCACGTGCAGAATTCGATCAACAGCCCAAACGATTGGACACCGAGCTGCTGCGAAAGGATTCACGGCTCAAGTGGCTCAATCCCTGGTAGCAATAGGTCCATTCAATTGTAATATGTTAAAGAGGAAAGAAGTTATTAAACGCGCGGGAAGTAAGTAGAGTTCAAAGTAGTCTATTAGCATTGCCAGCCCCTACAAATCAAACGAGAAGCCCCATTTGTCTATTTCCCTTTGACTCCAGCTCGTAAACTCGGCAGTAAACTATTAAGGAATAGTTCAGATATATATTTCATCTCAGTTCATATGCAATGTAGAAGTATAGGGGAAAGATGTCCCAAATCTGCAGTTTTAGAGGATTACATTTTAATATACGTATATATATAAAAAAAAAAAAAAAAGAAAAGAGTAGAAAAAATGAGCAGAGAGTTCTACGTCTTGTCGTCATAGACAACAATGGCGACCTTTTTCTCGATCGTCTTGCAACCGGATGTGACAAACATACTATGCTTGGGATCGTAGGTGACGGCATTGTAGACTACCTGCTGGACTTCCTCTGGCGTAGGCTTATGCCCATGTCGATTAAATTCGGCCTCCACGCACTGGACGATGTGGGCCTTCTCGAGAGCCAAGAAGGGAACGTAGTGATCGATAACATGGGCCTCGATCATGTTCGTCTTCTTTAGGCCGCCCTCCATATTGTAGGCGGACAGTTCTAGCATCTTCTCGAAATCGGAGAGTTTCGTGTCCTCTCGCCGTTTGCCACTCTTCATGAGCCGAACCAACTGGTCCGATATCTCGATGCCTGCCGTATTTGATAGGAATATAAAGATGGCTTTCGTATAATCGGAATCGGCATTAGTGGCGGCATAGTCAATAAGAGACGTGAGCGTATCGAAGACACCTATCGGCATCTTGTCCACTTCATCGAATATGAAGAGGGAACGCGGGCATTGCTTGATGCTTTCACGGACCTCCCTATTGATGCGTTCCTTGTACTCATTCAGGCGACCCGGATGTGCAAAATCCGCTCGACCGAAATATTTGTGTACGAATTTGCTCTTTGTACCCTGCAAATAAAGAGCCTGTGCAATCTGATCAGCGACAAAGCTTTTCCCTGTGCCCGGCGTTCCATGGAAGCTCATAACTAGCGGCTTCCGGGACGGATTCGTCGATTGCAGGTGAGCTGTGAGTGCGGACACAACATATTGCTTAACCATATGTTGGCCGAACAGCGTTTGGGAGAGTGACTGCTTTAATTCTGAAATGCATCGATTATCAAAAACGATCTGCTGCTAGCTTGATCGACTTACTTTCTATATCGCCCGGCACGTAGTGCTTATCACAACATTCGGCGAACTTGCAATAAAAGAAATTGCTCGCTCCAAAAATACCTGTAACTATTGCAGTACCTGTAATTGCTGAAATAGGCTCAATGCCATTAACTGTGCCAGTTGCAGTTATTGCAATAACTAGCAATGTATATATACATCTAGTGAATTTTTGCGCCAACTTCCCAGACATTGTATTCTATATAATATATAGTAATTTACATAGATCACCATAGCGATGGGAATCGCTTATGTTGAAATAGCAAAAATTATCGATATATTTCAAGAGCTTTGGCCAATAAATACTTTACAAAAAAATTAATTTATTTCGTTATGTCAACGTATACTACGAAGTTGTACTTTTTACATTTACATCAGATTTCATTTAATACATGTTTTAATTTGTATAACTTTATTGACGCCAATATGTTTTATTCGGCCAACTACTGAGCTAGCTATCGCAATTAAATGTAACAATCGATACAGATACAGGCCAAAGTCAACTATCGACACTAATGTTGAGCTAGTGCAGATTAATTGTAGTTCGATGACTCCATTTTCAAATTATAATCGATAAATGAAAAGAAAAAAGTAAACAAGCGTCGTCGTTGCAGTTTGTATTAGCAACAAACAGATTTAATCAATTTTCAAACATATTGCCGTTGGAACTTAATAATTTTAAAGATGATGGCCCAAAAACAGGTGCTGCAGGAGACCTTCCAAGGCCACAGCAACATTGAATCAACAAAATCGGCAATCACGAAAATGTTGGTTCGCACCGAAAAATTTCAAACGCGCGTACGCAAACACATTGATGAGAATTACACTGAATTCATGCCCAATCATACGTCGCCCGATATCTTTCTGGAGAAGTCAAGCGTGCTGAGCGATGAAATCAATGAACTGCTAGCTACCGTAGGTGATGAAGGTCTAGCGGCCCTAAACGACGCTAGCGCTGAGCTGGCAAAGAGCAGCAAAGATTTGCGGGAAATCATGTTAGAGTTGCGGGTCAGCGAGCATATATTAAAGATCGACGATTTATTTCAGTGTGTCGAGGAGGCGAAAGCCAACAAGGACTGCCTAGTCGTGATCGACCTGATGGGCAAACTGCGCAGCCTGATCTATGGCGATGCCGATGTATCGCCCGAGGTGGAGCGGCTTTTCCAGTCATTGGACTGCTATGAATCCATTAAAGTCAAGTTTCAGGTGCAGGCTCATTTGCTTCAACAGAACCTGCAGGAGCGGTTCGATCGTCTCGTGCAATTGAATTGCAAAACGTTTCCCAATTCAAAATGCGTTACGCTGCTCATTAGCAAGGACGAGGCGCAGCTGCAGGACATTGTGACTGCCCTGTTTCAGGAGCGCTATAATCCAGCCAAGCTGTGCAACTTTCTCCTGGAGCACTGCATTGAGCCGCTGATACAGAAGCCCGTTTCGGTCGAATACAATGAAGCGGCCAAGGATGACAGTCATATACAGCTAACGCTATCGTATTCCATCAAGGATCAGGACGCAGCCTCGCCTCTGCTGCGCCCCAACTATAAGGATGTCTTTGAGCATTTCCGCCTGCTGCTGCAGACATTGAGTGGCATCAACAGCAACCTCAATGGCACTCAACATGTCTTCAGTATTATCGGCGATCAGGTTAAGGACCGGATGTTCCAGCTGCTCGTCGAGGAATGCCTGATACCCGCTGTCCCGGAAACAATGGACGAATACAACAGCTCCACTCTATGCACAGACGTTCTGCAATTCGAACACTTCTTGGCGGACACATTCCTCATTAACCCAGAGCTGGACTGTGCGCTAACCGACTTCACCAAGGAATTCGATACATTCTATCGAAATCGTCTGTCCGCTCGTGTTCTGGCCACAGCTCGCGAGATAATACAGCGCGATCTGCAGGACATGGTGCTAGTGGCTCCCAACAATCTATCTGCCAATGTGGCCAATGATCCATTTCTGTTTCCTCGCTGCATGATCTCCAAGAGTGCCCAGGCAAGCATTAATCCATCTCCTCATCTAATGAACCTATTGTATATTGAAAACATGTCTTAACTCTCCCATTGGTAGGACTTTGTTAAGCTGATGGATCGCGTGCTGCGGCAGCCAACGGATAAAGCAGCAGAGTCCACGCCCGATCCACTGGCCGGAGTCGTTGCCCAGCTGCTAGAGACGTACATCGATGAGGTGCCCAAGGTGCATAAGAAACTGCTGCAGAGCATTCCCCAGCAATCGGCGCTGTTCCACAACAATTGCCAATACCTGATGCATTGGGTGGCGCAGCATGCCAACAACAGCATTGATAGCTATCCTTCGCTGGTCAAGATGCTTCAGTCCACGGGTAGCAAGCATTTGCGCGTTCAGCTCAACTATCAGCAGTCGATATTGATGGATATTATGAGCGGATTTGGTGGGTTCTGTCTTAATATTATTAATATTAATAATATATTAATAATTCATTTTCTCGCGCTTTCACAGAATTTGAGAATCCGCATACATTAGGCTCGACGCCGTTGCGATTGGTGCGCCAGTGCCTGCGCCAGCTGGAGCTGCTGAAGAACGTGTGGCAGCAGGTGCTGCCGGAGAATGTCTACAACAGCAGCTTCTGCGAGCTGCTGAATGCGTTTGTCACCGAACTGGTGCAGCGGGTGTTCAAGCTGCGCGACATCTCGGCCACGATGGCCAGCGAGCTGAGCGACCTGATCGACGTGGTGTTGGAGAAGGCCCCGCTGCTGTATCAGGACAAACACGAGGTGCTACACGTACGCAGTTGGCAGAAGCTGCAGCAGCTGAAGACCATGATGAATGCCTCGCTGAAGGAGTTCACCGAATTGTGGTGCGACGGCGCCGGTCCGTTGACGGCCAACTATCAGGCCAGTGAGATCAAGCACTTGATACGCGCCCTCTTCCAGGACACGGATCGGCGAGCCAAGGCCATCACGCAAATCGTTTAACGGCAATTGCAAATATATATACATACGTTTGATTATGCTTAATTAAATTCTTTATTTCGAAACTGTAGCCTATCCCTTAACTGATCTGATCTGATCTGATCTCATTGCATCTCGTGTTGGGCCTGCAGCATTAGCGGACGCAGCTGCTCCAGCAGCAGTCGATGGTCACGTCCATGAGTCACGTTCAAGATGCGCTGTGCCTCCTGCAAGTGCTGCATGGCCTGCTTGTAGTTGCGCTCATACAGCTGGATCTTGCCCAGCTTTAGATGGAGCAGTCCCAGCAACGGATTCCATTCGCCATGGTACTTAGCAAAGCCTGGCAGCAGTTGCTGACCATAGTCCAAGGCCTCTACCCATTTGCCCACCTGAATCGATGCCTCAAAGGCGGCATCGAGCGTCTTCACGTGCCAAACGTTCAAAGGATGAAGTATGCCACGCTGCTTAGCGAGACACACTTTGCAGACGTCCAGATCTGAAAGGGTATTAGATGGGGTGTGAATAGTATATAGAGTGTATAAATATATGGTCTAGTTCTCTTGCTAGAACGCTATTCCCGCTAAAAACCACAAACAGAGAACCAATATCCTATATATAATTCTATAATAATAGGATATAGGCTCGACTGCTCGGATAACAGCTAAACTAGATTTATATTAATGTATTCGCTTGGCCCACAAGCTGTTTGCGAACAGTGCCTCGCCTACTTACAGGCCACCTCCTTCATGGAGTCTAGGCTGGACTGGGTCAATGACATCACCTCCTTGTAGTCGGAGCGCAGCTGTTCCGACACCGCCGTTCCGCAGCTCTCGCATTTGTCCAATTGTATATTAACGCTAGCATCGCAGCTGCCGTTTGAGCAGACGGCTGCGGTCATCTCGTGCATCTCCTGCGGATCAATGCACTTGCTGCACACGCAGAGGAAATAGTAGTGTTCCTTGAGGTCTGCCCTGCGCTGCTCGGGCGTGTTGAGTAGATCGATGTAGCTTATGTAGATCTTGGACCAATCCAGGCATGGCAAATCCTCAATGATGTGCACATGCAGTTCGTTGCCTTCGAACGTGGCCACTGCATTCGGCTGGCAGCTGTGATCCGTTATGGACACACCCAGATAAATGGCAGTCGCTATGGAGTTCATCTCAGCATCCAGAATATTGAACCCATTCGTAATGAGCTGCACGACGAGCAAGGGAGAGAAGAGGATTATTAGAGAGTTATCGAGGGCAGTCTTTAACTAGACTTGATGCTTATAATCCATCTTTGCACGAGACAGAGTGAGATGCACATATGGTTTAGAGCAGTGCAGTCATATATCTGTAGCTGTTGCTGCTGCTCCCTCACACTTACACGGCCATAAATGCTCATCAGTTCATTCAGATTGGGCACTATGCTTCCGCTCCCAGTTCCACTTCCTTTTCCGGTCTCCGCCATCATATCGGTGAGTACCGCATGCAACGACTCCAAATGCTCCCTGCGCTTCGCGTCGTTCTTAATCTCCGCATAGTCTGCAAATCAGAGAATATCAATCTCGAGCATATATAAATACAGACAATTCATGTGATTTGCCACTCACGTGACATTAAATCGCGGAATTTGCGAGATCCGTGCTCCGTGTAGTAGCCCCTTTCCAGATCCCCGCCGTGTTCCAGACGCAATATGAGCCGACAGAGCATTCGCGCCGCGTCGGGCACAATGCGCGGCAGTGCACGTTTAAGGAAGAGGCATTCGTGCTTGTGGATGGGCCAAGCCTGTTGTTGGCAGCTGCGGTTGCAGTAGGAGACATAGCGGCAGTTGGAGCACTTTAGCACCTTTGTCCTGGTTAATATAGAAATAATATTATATGTTGTATATTTATGATTCCATTCTGCAATTCCATCACAACTCACGCTTCCAGGCAATTGTCACAGCGTTCCAGCCGGTATTTCGACTTGAGCACAAATGCAAATGGTTTTTCAGTCAGAATTCGCGTGCCGCGTTTGATGGCCAATTTCGAGGAGGACTCCATTGCGAGCACACCTGTAGACATGCCAGCTAGCAGCAGATCAAAAATATTGCATTTTGCTATATTCAAATTTGAAATGCTTTAGCGGCACCTATATTCTAAATTTAGCGCACGGCACAAACAAAAACACAATTTACGCAAGCAGAGCCGAAAGTTTGCGCTTAGTCGACACAGCAATACCCTGTAGAGTAAGCAATACGATGTGCGGTGCATGGAGTGCAGCGCCGTGTCTGTGTCTGATATGCTTGTAGCATTGCTTGTCATTAAGGATGATTGACACATACATAATTATGTACATACATATATGCATATTCATAACAAACGCCATTAGTGATATTCCCATATATCAATATTCGCTCCGAAAATAGCATGTGCACACTTTTGCCGAATTGCGAGAGAAATTAAAAATATACATATATGATTACATATAAATCTGCGGCATATACATATATATTTATAGCGCACACACCTACATGCCAATCAAATCATAAACAAAAATATTGTTTATGAGAGAGGGCGTACTGGAGTGTCGCTATTGATACCCTTAAACGTACAACTCTCTGGTACAATATTTGTGACGTCACAACTGTTGCCTTCGATGAACGCTTTCTCTGCACTCTTTCATAAATATGCTCTCTGGCAGCACTTCTCTCAGAACCTGCGACGTCACACGCCGCTCATGTAAATAGACGACCTGCACAGCATGCAATTTATTTATTTGGACAAATTTCATTTCAATTTTTATTTTGTTTTTGTTTATTTTGTGTTTTAGCAAACTTATAGCTTAGATACCATGTACTATCAATTTGTAACACTTGTGGTATGCTTTAGGCTCCCCATTAATGGAAATTACTCAAAATAAAAAAGCAAATTATTTCTTCGCTCTTCTGGTTGATATTCCCGGCCGCTTTGCCTCTTCTTACACACATACACACATCGCACACACGCACACATCGCCATCGTCGTCCTCTTCTTCCTTCTTTAGTTGTTTTGTGGCTTTGACCATTCCACACTCAGGATCAAATGATCGTAGCCGTGGCCATTCAATATTTCGATGGCCGCCGCCGCATCCTTGCGCTGTTTGAAGTGAACGTAGGCGAAACCTTTGCAGAGGCCGGTATTTTTATCGCGGGCCAGGTACATCTTGCTCTGTGGACCGATCTTCTTGACCAGCTCCTCGAGATCCGCTTCGGTCATCGATTCGGATAAGTTGGAAATTCGAATGGCGGCCGTATCATCACGTCCACGCATACCCATGCCTCCCTTTTGGCTATCCTTAAGGAATGGTGGCACATATTTACCAGATTTGGGCGCATCAACGGCGGCCGATGCAGCAGCTGCTGCCTTCTTCTCCATGAGATTGGTATCCATGGCGGTGCCTTTGTAGGGACAGTTGACGGACCAATGCTCGCCATTGCAAATACGACACTTGGCAATGTTCTTGGTGGGATCGAGCAACGGATCGTTGGCCTTCTCATCCTCCTTGGAGTTGAGGAATTGCATTATAATCTCTTCTGAGACCATTGTTGTTTGCGAATTGGGGCCGGGTTTGTCGTTCTTCGAATCACCGAATTTGGTCCAGGTGCGGCGCTTGGCGACAGTTTTCGGCACAACCTGTTTCGAAATTTTGTACGTCCGCACCACTTTCGTTTTCTTATCGTCCTTATTGTATTTGTATTCGGTCACATATTTATGGCCATTCTCAATCGTTTCCGTTGTTGGTGGCAGGCCTCCATAGTCGAGCTCCACCTCATCGGCCCAACTGGATTTGATTGTTTCAACGCCAGGCATCTGTAAATGTTAACATTAATATATGTTTATATGTCGTAGTCTGCATCGTTCTGTGTTAATTAACCTTGTTTTGCTATGCAAATGGAAAACGAAAATTTTATACAAAATTTCGCCACGAGTTTGCAGATTGCGTCCGCACCACGAAAAGAGTCAGCTAGGGATGCAAGATAATTGTCGATAAGCATTTATCGCACAACAAGCAGACTTGCAACAATTCATCGTCAAACAGCACGCCTTTGATGTCATCGCGTTGAACCCCTTTATGTTCCTTACCTCTAATTACGTAGATATCTGTCTATTATTGTAAAAAATTAAATATAAAATACCATACCATAGTTCGGACGTAGGTAACATTGTAAAGAATAAACCTGTTTATCTGCACTGATGAGAAATACATTCATATCGATAGGTGGATCTATCAATTTAAAATGAAGAAGGCCTGCGATATTTGCTGGGTGCGCCAATAAGCTTTCTGCACTCGGTAATCGGGCGGTCAATTTAAATACAACAATCTTACGATATTCAATACTGACAATGAGACAAATATGATTTGTTATAGTATAATTTTTATTGACAATAGAATTTAGAGCTCTTCAATGGAGTTACTCGTAGGTATAAAGCACAGAATACATATATATATATCAATATATGTCTATATATATTTATGTTATGTTTATGAATGTAAGTATTGTATATAAATATATATTGTATAATTGTTTGTGTATCGTGTATGTATATATTTATGTATGCGTATTATTTTAATATTTAATTGCTTAGCTTAAAGCACAGAGAATTTTGATATGAGAATATGATTGAACCACGCAATCAAGTGGTGTGAGGCAGAGAGAGAGAGAGGCAGACTGAGAGGTGATGATTTTTGAGTAAAAAACTATAAATTGTATTGAAGAGTGGATACGATATCGATGAAGGGATATCCTGACACAAAAATTTAACTGATATCGATGTCTTAAGTAAAAAGATCGATATCACTAGCTGCAGTGATGTCGATCAAATTGGCGCTGAATTTAAAGAAAACTAAAAATATGACTAGAAAAGGGTCTTATAGGGGGGAAGGGAAGTGATGTGATTGGATGACTATCTAATGAAAGACATCCATGAAGGGAAAATAAGCTTGCTCCGGCTCCAGGAGATCGACAAGGAAGCACACAGTGCCAGCGACTCCCTCGTAAAGGCTGTGCGGTCGATCAGGAACGCGCGCACGTTGCTTAAACTCAGAATTGGTTAAGAGTTCCATAAATTTGTGAGCACGATACAGGTACTTCATTTCGTTGGTCAAACGGAAGAGGAGTAGAAAGACGTAACCATTGCCGGCTACGCCGTGGCAAATGCCCGGTCCTTTGCGCAAAAATCCCTTCTTCCACACTAGATCCGCGGCGCGACGCAGTGATTTAATATATTTGTCCTCCTTAAAGATTAGATAGGCTTTGGCCATCACGTAGACAGCGCCGGGTGCACCATGGCACCAATGCACAAGTCGCTTATCCCTTCCCGAACGCAAATCCTCCAGAGCAACCGGGAAGTTGCCTTCAGAGTCCTGCAGTTCCAGGAAGTAATCAATCGAACGCTTGATATCGCGCAACTCAGCGGCGGGCGCCGATATGGGCACCGTACGAAACCATGGGCTATCTAAGAGCATGTGCAAAATGGAACAAAGGCCATGAGCAGCGCCCAGGTACTCTGTGCCATGGTATTGATACATCAATGGTAACGGTGAGTTATTCAACTTGCTATACTCCCGCCCGCTGTTGATGATCAGCTGGCAAATGGAGATGAGATCGTCGTCGGTGATCTTCTTCTCCGGCAGCACATCGTTGAGCCAGTAGCAGCCAGATAGATACCCAGCGCGTCCAACTAGCACCTCGTCACAACCATATTTCGTGTGCATGAACTCTTTGCTCGATGGGATGCCCGACTTGAAGTTGGCCAGGTCGGTGGAGAGATCCTCCGTATTCTTGGACTCCTGCGATATGGCAGCGGAGACGGCGTAGATGCCGGCATTGCCGCAGAGAAATGAGTAGCGTTCAGATGATCTCTTCTTGTAGCGTTTGGCATTTGCTTTGGCATTGCGTATAAAGGCAGCGGCGTGCTCCAGAGCCGGATAGAGGTCACGAGTTTGCTCGTTGCTATTTAACTTCCAGAACATGAAGGCAATGCCAGCATTGCCCACATACAAGTCACCGCGATTGTCCTCTTCGTCGCTATTGGGATGACAGTGCTCCAATATGGCATCCACATAGGTGCAGATCAAGGTTTTAATGTGCTCCTCATCGGTGGCAAAGGGCATATTGTCACCGCCAGGGAAATCAGGGAACGGATTCTTCAGATAACGCCGCTCCATCTCGAGACCGAAATTATCGTCCGCCTCCACTTTGTCGTCTATTTGTCCTTTTTGCGTTAAATCCGTTTCGGCGGCTGCTGATGCTGCTGCTGCCGCGGCTACTGCAAAACAATTACCGCACAAAAAAAAGGAAGACAAGAAATGAAAGCAAAACACTTTTGTAATCGTAAATCGATTTACCGTTTGCCGGCTGCTGCATACCTGGCGCAGGGCGCGGCCCCCGCCGGCTGCCGGCTGCCGGCGTTTGTTTTGTCTAGGACTCTCACTTACCCGTTGTGTCTTTAGCTTTGCACCTTTTCCAAATGGTTGTATTATAGCATCGACGGGAACGCACCTGCAACACGTTTATGCACTTATTAACACACAGCCAAAATAAATAATAATTATTTATGTATATTGAAATTTAATTTCGTAAGCAGAGAAATGACTTGTGTTCTGTTCAGTTGTTAGTTTGCAAGTGCTCACATGCGTACAAATCCTAGTTAAATACTACAGTTTTGTCACACATTTGACACTGTTGCCAAAGCCAAGTCAGTTTGTAAGCTCTTAAATCCTTTCTAATATTCTGTACAAGTTTGTTATCGTATTATCCTGTCGACGTATATACATCGTTTAAATGACATTCGTGCGATAATTCATCGAAATGTTGAGCGATATATTGCGCAGTTACATATTTAAGCAATAAGGTGAAATGTGTAATTATATAGTATAGACGGTCCTCTTAAGTTAATAAATAAAACAGATAATGCAATAATTATTAAAATAGCATGTGGCTTAAATATTAATCGATATGCATTGCATAATATCGATAGTGACACTGGCGCCTCCCCACGCACACCGCTATTTATTTCCCAAACTTATGGAGATGCAAACAAATATTTATTTTTTCTTGGCTTTATAGCCTATAAGCTTTATTTATAATATTTTTTACGCATATATATATATATATCAATGGTATATCACAACTGCATTTGCTTTAAACTATTTACGATGGTTGAGTCCCATTATAGTCGCAATCCTTATGAATATATTCAAAACATCCATATAGATAGACATCGAACTGAAAGATGAAATCATATGAGTTTCGAGAATCACGGGTACCTAAAGGATGTATTCTTACGCATTAATGGGATCGTAGGGTGCATATGCATATTCTGGATACACCTCAGCCTTGCGCACCAACATTTGCGTGTCGTAGAGCAGGAATCCGCTGAAGAGAATCAATCCTCCGTACAGCGACATCGAAGCCAGGCCTGAAAAACCATCGGGCAGTTGAATTAGTATAAGATTTGTATTATGCTTATGTATGTGATTATGATAAAACTCAATTACTTACCAGCACCCAGCATGGTCGTGGGCGGCAGCCACATTGATGCCAAGGACGAGGCAAAGACAACGCCCAAGCCAATGGCCAATGGACCGCCCATATACAAAAATTTATCATTCGGTGCACAAGTTGCGACTGTCGACAAGCCACCGACAATGCCGCCCGTATAGAGAGCAGCGCGCGTTAGGATCGGTCCACCAAGGAAACACAGTGGAGCTATCATGGCACCCAATAAGGCGCAATGCACGGCCCAGGCCAAGTGCTTCGGCCCCAAGCCCTTTTCATATTGAATAGAGCGAGTGACAGCCCCACTGCCAATTACCAAAGCAAACGAACCAAGTGTCCACTACGATAAACATAGATATATATGTATTTGTGTATGTGTCTGTCGATGAGCACCTCCGTGCTTTCAAGTGTCTGTGACTTACCATAATGCCACCACGCGAGGCCAGTGAGAGTAGGCGAGGTGACCGAAAGACAGCTGCAGCAGAGGCTGCGGTCAGCAAGCAGGAGCTGCCAAAGAATGCGTATGTCGATTGAATCCGATCCTTTACATATTGCGGCCACATACTGCAGAAGAGAAAGAGACGGACTATTACATAAATGTACATAATAAATGTATACATATATATATATACGTGTGTATGTGTGCAGAGACTATTTCTAAATGTTGCCCTTAGAAGAGCAGTAACTGAGAGAATAATCTTAGAAATCACACCATATAGAGTTGTGGGTGGGAGACCGCAATAGAATAAGAGAATTAAGCAAAATTAAGTTTTGATTTCTAGATTGTGCTTTGAATGCTTTAGAGGAGCATAGTCTAGATCTTTCTCTCTCCCTCCCTCTTCGTGCACCACAGTTTCGCCAGATGCACTTCTAGCTTGTATGTATGGTAGACCAGGCAATCATTGCTGGATGCATTGCTGCATCATATGCATATGTATATTGCTACTCACATGGCGTTGTCCGCAATGCTTGTGTGCTTGCCCATGCCGACGCCGTAGTAGCAAAGGGCGCCCAGGCCAACGACAGCGGCGCCCGCAGCAGCGCCTTTACCCAATGAGAAAGCTGGAAGGGGTAAAGGGTAGTAGTTGAATTACAGCTACAATTGAAGAGCAGCCAAATTCTTACCATTTTCACTTGGTGGGCCCATTAGCTTCTCCTTGAGGGTGGGCTGAGTGCGTAGTTGTGTTCGATCCACGACGCCGGGATTGCGCGTGGTGCGTACTGGGCCACGGGCGTAATTGCGAACTAAATTTAGATTAAGTTTCGAAGATTTGGCCAGAAATTGGCAGCTCGATGGAGCCTTCGACATTGCAAAGCGGAGCAACATTTTCTTGTTGTGATGAAATTCGCAGTCGATGGATAAAAATTAATTCGCTTTGGTCAAAAATTTATTTACACACGATTTTGCTATTGAGTTCGATGAAACAAAATTTGTTAGCGAGCGTAACTGATGTAAAATTTATACGTATTTTGAAATATTTCTAGAATTTCCTACAATTGATACTTCGATAATGTACAATGTTGACTGGTTGCTATCGATATAAACACGATGGTCAGCTGAGTGTTAGAATATATATCGTTTGAACTAAAGGCTGTAGTTGGCAACGCGATAGTTTTAATTTCAAATTATTATCTTTAATATTAAACATTAAAGCAGTGGACAGCGATTATCTATTTAGTACTCACTCAACTTGTTTTTTAAATTTCGTTTCATGTTTGTAAATTATTATGAAGTCTACATCTTGAGTGGTCATTGTAACTATCGATAGGCATCGATCTTTGCCGCAATAGCTAAACAGCCCTGTTTCATTAAAAATGCCGCCATTGCAATTCAATTCAAATGTAATTTAATGCAATTTATTTTTGCCTTACACATGTGTATATTAAGGACACGTAACAATACAATGCGATACAGCTGATTTATGACTAACTATGGCCTAATTGATCACACGACAAATTCACACTATACACACATATACGTATATATAATATAAACGGTTGCTCATATTGAATATTTACGAACATTCGGTTGAACTGTTGGTCTCTCTGGAAAATTCGGCGCTCGACGATCCTTGTTTATGACAATCACCTCGGTTAGATGCGATTTACGCAAATTGCCAGTATGATCATATGTATTTGTTTGCTCCAGCTCGCCCTCGGGATTCGACGTGAACGTTTTGCATTCGTATAGGGGACAACATCTCGGATAGGCCAGATTTGTTTCAGTGGGCGGCAGCACATGACAATCGCCTTTCAAGGCAACCGGTACTTTGCAGCTGTAACGGTTAATAAAGAATGACAGTGAGAACGATGTATGGGTTATTAGTGCACGTGATTGGTCAGCCAATCTACACTCTCTTTATCTCTCTCTCTCTCTCTCTCTATCATTCACTCACGTATCCTCCCACAGCTGAAGTGTGCCCAGGCATTGCACTCGCACACATTGGCCCGGACGCGTAAACACTTCTCCCACATACAGCTGCCTGCCTGTCAGCGTATCCCGACAGTACTGTAGACTATAACGGTAACTAGCTGCCAAATGCACCAAAATGGAATGAGTGAAGAGCACAGCTATATAGAGGGAGGATCGTGCACACTTACAAGGAAATTGCGGCAGTGCCTGGCTGCCGGCTACGAGGATGAATCCTATTAATATCAATTTAGCTGATTCCATATTTATTTTTGTTTGCCCTATTCGACTCGACGTTTGCAAAGTTTAGTGCGCAACTGATTTCAAGCAAATGTATATAATCTCTATCTACAGTTCCTCCGCATGGATTGTCTCTATCTTTATATGTGTGTGTCCCTCCCTCTCTGTATGTGCATGTCTATCGCTGTGTGTGTGTGTGTGTAATCACATTTACTCACAGCATTTACGCGCTTTCTCTACTGGGAATTTAACAATATTTTTATGTATATGAAATGTGTTGATGCTTTTCTATATGGCATGCTTATCGCTTGGCCCGCAGCGCAGAAAAAATCTAAATTCACATGTTGATAGCATGACCTAGCGATACCCTGTAGAATCTTAAAAAAGTGTGATGAGCAGAGTCCGGAGCATGTGATTGCGACAAAACTTTTTCTATATCTATGTCGCTTTACTACATCTCTTCCCTTCCTATCCATCTGTAGTTTTCTATGTGTCTCTCTCATTATATCTTTTTCTGTCTCTCTCTCACTCTCGAATTGTATCTATCTGTCTCTCTCCAACTATATGTGAGATAAACTCGCTCTGTTTCAGTCCTTATCTTTTCTGTTTCTATTTATCTCTTTCCCTTTCTCCCTCTCTCTCTCTCTTTCTCTCTCTCAACAAATCGCGTCTATAGTTAATATACCTTTCATGCTCTACTGTGGAAAATGGCAAACCGATTGATGTTTACGAGAACGTACCTATATATGCATACATACAAGATACATTCATATATACATATATACTATGGTTGTTGTGTGTGTGTGTGTGCTCTTTGATGTTAAATGTTAAGACACTGTTTATAAATATTTTGATTCACTTTGTGGACTGCGTCAGATCATTGCGATGCGAACTGTGTGTGGGGCACTGGGCCACGGCAGATGATTCATACTTTTATGCATATACAATCGAGAGAGAGAGAGAGAGATGTGATAGATAGCAAAGCAAAGAGAGAGAGGGAGAGAGAGAGAGAGGGAAATAATCATTCAATCATTTCGCCACGATTCTTTCAATCAACTCTTTGACCGCCTCTCGCTTGTGTAGACTTAGTATAATCTGAAGGGAAAATGAAGATGAAAGAGACTGTCTCAGATATATGGAGCTATAAAAGACCTTTAATTTAATGACTCACTTGCCCTCTAGACTGATTGAATGATGTATAGCGGCTGATTGCTTGACTGATGATGGATTGATTTGATTGTTTGCTTAAGTAATATCTCGATTGATTTGCTTATCTTTGCTGCAGTTGAGCCATGCACACAGGACTGACTGATTGACTGAGTCAATAGCTTCATTGATTGACTGATTGATTGGTCTTTCTCGAAAGATTTTAAAGTCTTTCGAGTACTGCAAGTCGATTAGTTTGCTTTGGCGCAGTAGACACTTGCGCTTGCACTCGCAATTCGAGTGAGTCCCCCATTTCGTGTGCATTTGACAGTTTCAACCTTTCACACAAATCCGTTCGGCGATTAGCTGTGGCTGTTGCTCAATCTAATCAATTGCCCAGACAGATAACCTTTGACACGGCAAAGCAAAAAAAGAAAATGCTCGAAATTTCCGCCACACTTGCAATTTCCTGCACAAATTGAATCCCGTGTGCGTAACGGCATTTCTGGCCAACAAGTTTTCGAACGGAAACGGAAATGGAAATTGTCAAACACAAAGTCCCAATAGCCCTCTCAAATGCGTTGCTGATTGATGCCTCAGCCAACAGAATGTTGCTTACTTTTCAGCGCTTTCTCCACTTCGTTCTGATTTTATTCATTGTATACTTTCGCTGCAAATACTCAGAGCGAGGGAGCAAGGGATTACCAAGTTGGCGATGCTAGATATGCATAACATGATTTTGCTTGAAGTCAGTCCATATTGATTGATCAGCCAAATCTAGTTCAGCTCAGAAAGACTCAAATTTCTATTAGAAGTTTGTTAGATTAAAGCCAATTACATCATTTATGCATTTAACATGCTTCAGTTATACATCAGTCATAATTCTGTCATAAATCAGTCATACAACAGTCATACATCAGTTATACATCTGTTATACATCAGTCAAACTTTAGTCGTACTTATGTCATTCATTAGTTAGACATCAGCCATACGTTAGTCATACATCAGTCGTACATCTCAGTTATTCAGCTGCCATACATCAGTCATATTTCTGTCATACATCAGTCATACAACAGTCAAACATCAGTTATGCATCAGTTATGCATTAGTCGTACGACAGTCATACATCAGTCATACATAAGTCATTCGTCAGTCGTACTTCAGCCATACATCAGTTATTCAATTGCCATACATCAGTCATTCATTAGTTAGACATCAGCCATACGTTAGTCATACATCAGTCGTACATCTCAGTCATTCAACTGCCATACATCAGTCATACAACAGTCATTCATTAGTTATACAACAGTCATACATCAGTCATTCATTAGTTATACATTAGTCGTACGACAGTGATACATCAGTCATATATCATTCATACATCAGTCATACATAAGTCATTCGTCAGTCGTACTTCAGCCATACATCAGTCATTCAACAGTCATTCATTAGTTAGTCATCAGCCATACATAAGTAATACATCAGCCGTACATCTCAGTCATTCAACTGCCATACATCAGTCACATTTCTGTCATACATCAGTCATACAACAGTCATTCATTAGTTATACAACAGTCATACATCAGTTATGCATCAGTCATATATCAATAGTATAAAATAAAAATATTAAAAAAAGAGAGATATGATTTGGGAGAATTTGTAATAGCCAAAAGTCAAATACATCATGCATATGTATATCAATACATCATCAATCAATAGAATTGAAGCCAGTCAATCAGATTAATTGATTGACTGATTGGAAGACTAGCTGAGAGAATATAACATTAACTGAAGAAGATGAAGAAAAATTAAATGACTGATTGATAGACTGACTAATTGCTTGATTGACTGACTGATTGATATCTAATGAAACAACTCTCAATGAATCAAGTTTATAGCTGAAAGCCAAGTGCCAGATCGATCGAGAGACTGGCAATGGCCTGAGTCGAATAGATCAATAGACTTGACTATTAATGCCTCAAGTACGCGAGTTTCTTCGCAGCAGTTGCAATAGACTGTCAATAATTAGCCGAGAATGTCAAATCACTTGCCATTAATTGATGCAGACAGCGAATAGTCCAACTAATCGTTGCCGTAGCTCGCTTTTTAGTTTCCACACGAGCTGTGCGAGCTGCATAAATTGTCGCTGAAAGGCTGATCGAGAAAGAGGTGTAAAGCGAAATTTGGGAATTGCTTTTTATGAAACCCAACTCTCCCGCTCTCTATCCCTCTCTCTCTCTCTCTCTCTCTCTCGCGTCGCACCTCCCTCACACAAGCAAACTCTCGCCTCTCTGGATGAGGTTGGCGTTGATCGTTGTTTGCCGTTTGTTGTTTGTGGTTTGTTGATCGTTGAGCGTCTTCGGCTTGGGGTTGTTTTTGTTTTTTTTTTATTTTATTTAATTTTTTTTTTTTTTTTGGAGCCGTCGCCGTTTGCCGGTTTCATCAGTTAAGCGGCGATCGCGGCACGGTTAAGTACGTAGCGCTTTATAGATATCAAGATTTAAAGATATATAAATATAAAGGAATCGATACAGATACAGATACAGATACAGATACAGATACAGATACAGATACAGATACAGATACAGATACAGATACAGATACAGATACAGATACAGATACAGATACAGATACAGATACAGATACAGATACAGATACAGATACAGATACAGATACAGATACAGATACAGATACAGATACAGATACAGATACAGATACAGATACAGATACAGATACAGATACAGATACAGATACAGATACAGATACAGATACAGATACAGATACAGATACAGATACAGATACAGATACAGATACAGATACAGATACAGATACAGATACAGATACAGATACAGATACAGATACAGATACAGATACAGATACAGATACAGATGCAGATACAGATGCAGTTAGAGATGCTGAAGGGCTTGCAGTAAATTGCAATTAAGCTGCTCAAATCAATTACGCGCATTAACAGCAAATTGAATTAAAGCGCGTGCACAACAACAACAACAACAAGAACAACAAAGCAACAACAACAACAACACAGCCAACAAATATGAAGTGTGCATTCGTTTCGAATTTCGAATAAAATAAAAAACGTAAACAAATATGAGAAATGTGCATAAAAAAAAAAAAAAAATAAAACAAAAACAAAAACAAGAGAAATGTGTAACAATCGAATTCGTAAATAATTAATTAATAACGGCATTTGCATAAAAAGTTAATTCAATTTGTTGTTTTTTTTTTTTTTTTTTTTCTTTAAATTCTTTTTATGTTTTGTTCTTTTTTTTGCATTATCCTCAGTGCCTGATAGGCGGTTAATTAGTGATAAATATATATGTACATATGTGTGTGTCTGTGCGTGTTGCAGGGTAAATGGGGTATATGTATTTCTAAGTATGTGACTTCCATGGATTATGTACAATATATATATATATTTATATATTCCTGATCTACTTCAATGGATGAGCTAGCCCAGCTCATGTGCTGCTAAAGTTAATCACCTCTCTCTCTCGCTCTCTCTCTCTTTCTCTCTTTTTGCCCATCTTCAGCTGCTTCTGTTAGTCCATCTCTCTTTCGGCTTGTCGGCCTGTTCGATGTCCATAGAACTGATAGATATCGATAAAAAATATTTGAATATTGATAAAAATCGATTACAGATTTTAGCTATTTTCTGCATCTCTCGCACTCTACTACAGCATTAGTCCTTAAATTTGGTGTAGCGCTGCTATTGAAGTACTCGAAGATATAGAATATATGCACTTCTTGATTCGCTTCGTGACTTTGTTTGCGAAGGGGTGAATTTGCAGGGCATCCATTAGTCGTGCACAATCCACTGTAAAGTTCTTAGCAGTTAAGCCCTACTTTTTTCGATTGTTCTAGGGCCTAGAGTCTAGCGGTTAATTAGTGTTAATGCAAACATAAATAAATGTATACATACATGTGTATACTATGTGTATATATGTTATTTCTCTGCTTGTTGTAGAACATTTGTTGGCTTTATTAAAGACCCATCAATTATTTTCGGCTGTTTATATACTCAGTGCCAATTGAGCGAGTATATTAGTTGCGTGCAGTTGCTGTTGGTCGTCTGTTTGCTTCATCATCTCTATGTTTAGTTGTGGACTCATCGTTTCACCCGTCCGTTCGTTCCTCATCTCCGTTGCTCTTTCGCCTCTTTGTCCGTGCGTTCCAGTCTGCATGTTCCTGTCGTCTCTTAGTCTGTCCGTCTATTTGCCTTGCTTCTTCCGCTTCTGCTTAGCCATCCGTCCGTCCGCTAGTCCAACTCTCCGTATTGCTGTCTCTCTCTTCTCTTTGTCTATCCGTCTTTTCTACTGTAAGCAATCCGTCTATCCGTTGCTCTCCGCCTTTCTGCCTCTCTCTTCGTTCGTCGTTTTATCTTTGCTCTTGTTTATTCTTGCGTACGTCTTTCTTTTCTTTTTTTCGCCCATTACGCCATTTCTCCGTCTATCCTTCTACCGCTTTGCTTTTAGTTTCTCTCAGTTTATGATAATAAGCCAAGTGGAACTCGAGCCTATGCCACCATTAATGAGATTCTATGATATATGTAGATGGCAAAGTGGGCCTCGAGTCTTTGAACTTTGTAGATTGTTTTGAAATGCCTGCATTAGAGGTATTCCCTATAGGTATATTATATTATTGCAAGTGATTTGAATTGTCCTCGTACATTGAACCAATCGGGCAATTGCGAACATGATATGCTAATTCCCTCATTTTGTTTTTGTTGTTGCTAACGATACAAATTCCAATAAGAAACAAAGTATTTCTGATTCGATTTTTGATCTTTACTTTTTGCTTTTTATTTGTTTGTTTTATTTCGTTTCTCAATTTCAGACAAAATGTAAATTGCAAAGTGTCAAACGAAGCTTTTTAAACAGCAAATCAAGAAATTAGAAACCAGCACAGACATACACACACACACACACACACACACACACACATCAACATAAAGATAAACACACACACACACGCACACACACTCGCTCGAAGAGGTGTCGGTCGGGGCTTTGTTCTATTTTGATGTGTTTCAATGAATATTTTGCATGGCAATTGATGCAAATTGTTGACTATGTTTGGCCAAAATGATGTGCAAACAGCAACAGCGATACAGCAGCAACAGCAGCAACAGCAGCCTCAAGAGCAGCAGCAACAGTTGCTAGAGGAGTCACCGAATCAGCAGCAACAGCAAGAGCAACATCATAATCTCAGACAGAATCTCGAACGACAACAGCAGCAACTGTTGCTAGAGCAGCAACAGCAACATACTCTACAACAGCAAACCCTTAAGCAACAGCAGCAGTTGCTCACACAGCAACAGCAGCAGCAGCAACAGCAGCTGCTGATACAACAGCAACAACAAGAACAACAGCAACAGCAGCCGAAACGCTTCAGCTTTAGCTTCAATGTTAAGATTGCTGTGAATGTCAACACGAAAATGCTGGCAAATCAAGAGCGAGCCAATCATGGGCTAGAGCAACAGCAGCAGCAGCAGCAATTGTTGCAACAACAGCAGCAATTGCTGCAGCAACAGCAGCAATCGTTCCTAGAGCAGCAGCAGCAGCAGCAATTGTTGCTAGAGAAGCAAAAGCAACAGCAGCAGCAAAACTTGCTCAAAAAACAGCAAACACAAAAGAAGAACAAACAGCAACAGCAACAGCAGCAACAGCAGCAAGAGCTGCAGCAGCAGCAACAACTCAAGCAACAACAACTGCTACGATCTCGTTCCCATGCCAATTGCCATGGGCAAAGCCTGTTGCAGCTAATCCGTGGCAACTTCTCGTGCAGCCGCAACGGCAACATCTCGACCATGTTGCTGGGACATTTGCTGCTGCTGCTGCTGTTGCTCTCGCTGTGCTGCAACGTCTGCTGCCGCTCGCAGCAACAGTTCATCTTTACGACAGCAGCAACGACAACGGCAACGCCTATTGCTGTGATGCCGCTCCCCCAGGCGAACATGCGACCCACTCTGGACAGCGATGTCGTTGAGAAGGTCGCCGTCTGGGCCAAGCATTTGGGCGCATCGCCGCCCAGCGTCGCCGAGGGCATTGTCATCAGCAGCATAGCTCTCGCGCCAGTTCATACGCCGACGCAGTTGCTGCAACAACAAATACAGCAGCAACAGCAGCAGCAACAGCAGCAGGAGGAGAGAAATTCAAGCATCGATGAGCAAATCGTACTGGAACAGGTTACTCATGACTGTGTTCAGCGCTGCGTTGTGGAGGTGAGTCGATAGATCTCTTGCGATAAATACAACTAGCTAAATTTAAGTAAGAGAGATCTGAGAGATCTAATTGATCTGCCCTTAGGCATTAAAGTCCATTCTGAAATTTCCTTGTAAAATCTAAAAGTCAAAGTTCTATCCAGCTCAAAAGGGATCCTAGGTCTAGTCTAGTCTAGTGATCCTAAGTATAGGATCCCTAAATCTGAGCCGAGCTTGAAAGCTCTACGAACATCAAAGGCTTAAGGAGCCCAAGAGTTGGCATAGTCCTCTGACATTTAATCAACAATATTCATTAACAGATCTATATAACCGAGATCCCTTATCCCTGCACAAAGTCCATGTTAACGCGATCAAGCCTAGGCTAGGACGACGATTGAGTTGATCGAGCCTTATTAATCCTTAGTTATATAATATAATATAATCCTTAGTTTTGGAAACTCTAACTGCATATTGCTTGTTATTGTTTATCCTCTTGATAAAGCTCATGTTGGATATCCAAATATATTTTAAACATATATAACTTGATATAGATGTATATTTTCCTCACGCTCTCCACTTTCGGCTAATCTCTTCTTTAGATCAAGCAGAGCATTGCATGCTAGTACTAAATATATCTTTTGTGAATTGAATAACTGCATGTTAACTGCAAATTAACATCTGTTACGTTTAGTCACATGGCCACAAAGCTCATTGAAATCAGAGGCTTTAATTAAGCGATCAACGTGATCTATGTAATCTACATGATCTATGTGATCTATGTAATATTGCGCTCCCCCTCCCCTCTCGCCACTCCCTCTTGTTTTCTTTATTGTCGAGTAACTTGATTATAGCCTGTTGCTGGCTGCGCTTGTCATGTCAAAGAGGCACTTAAATCAGCGGCATCTACAATTTAGATGCTAAATGGAACGATTATATGTATCACAGTCTCAGCTTTCCTATCTCTATCTGTGTCTGTATCAGAATCGGTATTTTGATTTGCATATGCATGCGCCTATGCAAGTGCAACTAAATGTATCTGTATCTGTATCTGTATCTGTATCTGTATCTGTATCTGTATCTGTATCTGTATCTGTATCTGTATCTGTATCTGTATCTGTATCTGTATCTGTATCTGTATCTGTATCTGTATCTGTATCTGTATCTGTATCTGTATCTGTATCTGTATCTGTATCTGTATCTGTATCTGTATCTGTATCTGTATCTGTATCTGTATCTGTATCTGTATCTGTATCTGTATCTGTATCTGTATCTGTATCTGTATCTGTATCTGTATCTGTATCTGTATCTGTATCTGTATCTGTATCTGTATCTGTATCTGTATCTGCATCTGCATCTGTATCTGCATCTTTAACTGTATCTGATATAATTGGGTTACCTGCCCAATTGGTGTCAATTTGCATGATTGCACATTGTGTGGGCTGCTTCCTTGAATCTAGTCTGCTCCGGGTCTGACTTTGCGCCGTGTGAAAGTTGCGAGCTGTCGACACTAGATGGCGCCAGTTAGAGCTAGTCGCTGTTTGCTTTTTATTTTATTAATTGCCCAAAAGCGAAATAAATAAATAGAAATTGTTTGAAATCGAAACGAATTGAAAACATATTTCATCATCTTTAGTTTCTTACCAAGTGTGAGTGAGAGAGGGAGAGAGACCATAATTGATTTTGTTGCGCTGCTTTTAATTAGTTTCTCGGTGAACTCGACTCGCCTGTTGACGTATCTGGCATAATTAGAAATATATCTAAGTGCACTTTGTATTGCTAATTTATGTCTTTTCTTATTACAATTGTTGACAGGATTAATTGAATGAATCGCTCTGAAATATCCATTACTCAACTACTATTGGTCAACAATAGATGGAGCCACATCATATTAGGCAGTTGCTCTATGCTCTCACTGTCTTTTCTCTCTCTTGCTCACTATTGATCGTGATCGATAATTGTGTTATCGATATACATTCTCTCAGTCTCACATTATTCAATCATTTCATCTCTCTCCCTTACTATCTCTCTCTCTCTGTGTCGCTCTTGCTCAGTTAGGTAATCGATAACTGTTTATCGATATAACTGAGCATGCTGTCAGAACATTCAATTAGACACTATTCCCTACTAGAGTGTGCTAATTAAACGCTGCACATTTCACACTCATTCAACACTCGACAATTCCCATTTCACTGCTCGTCAAGCCCATGCCCCATTGCCCCGACCCAGACCCATTTCGAGAGAGTGAGTGAGGGCAATGCAATCGAAAGCCCCATCTCGATGTCAGTTTGGCTTAATTAAAGCTAATCAGGCAGCCTAATTGCTGTAAATGCTGTACGAACTGAGATTCAAACACGGATTGGGAATTCTAGAGACTCTCCTTACTTGACGCTCTCTCTCTCTCTCTCTCTCTCTTTTATGGGGAATGTCCCTAGTATGTTTGTAAATGTTGCTTATCGCTTGGCTGCTTTAATTGCTTCAGCTGCAGCAGCAGCTGGCTAGGCAGCTCTAGAGCGGCAGCCGAATAGATTGGATCGCAGCGCAAATATCTAGCTCTACAAAAGAATCACTCGACACGATGCTGATGCTGATAATGCTGATGATTCTGTGCAAAATGTTCAGTCAATTTATTTAGCTTTACGGACTGCAGCGCAGTAAAGCTACAAGTGTGCATGTGGCCGAATAGCAAATGCCCTGAATAAAACCCAAAGCTAGGCTTAAGTAAACAGCTCGAAATGCGAGGTATTCTATAGATGAGCTATATGCGATTCTAGAGCTCTGACTCGATAGTTATGCGTAAGCCAAAATGTTTTTCGATTCATTTACACCCTATAAAAGCTTGTACACAAAATTATATTTCTCGAGTTCTGAAAGCTCTTGAGTTATGCCAAAATAAATCGCTTTGCTTGGATCAATTTCAAAATTCTCGAGAAACGAGTCTTTAAATGGATAATGGATAATGGATAATGATTAGTAGATAGCTGCAGCATATAAATCGAAAATTCTAGATTGCCTCAGATAGAATGTTTACATTTATATGCTTCATACACTATATACACTCTATGTACTATAAGCGTTCTTCCAATATACACGCTTTGAAGCACTTTTTTTTCCACTAACAACACCAACAAATGGTGTCAACAACACACGCATAAACACTAAGGCTGCAATAGGTGTGTGTGTGTGTGCTAGTCAATCAATCAATCATTTAGTCATTCAGTCATTCAGTCATTCAGTCACTCAGTTAGTCAGTCAGTCAGTCAGTTAATGTAATAGAAATTGTACAACAAAAGATGCTGCAATGACGACATGAAAGTCCCCCTCCAATGCCAATTAACTAGCAGCTCGCCCTACATGCCACGCCCGCCAACGCCCACCACCTCACACACACACACACACACACACATACGTGTACACAGTTAGTCTCTCTCTCTGTGAGCTGTTTGTGAAAAAGCCAATCAAGCTAAATTAATAAAATATTACGTAGAATTCTAAATTAAATTGACGCGTGTGCAAGAATAAAGAAACACAAACACACACACACATACACATGCACATGTGTGTATGTGTGTGAATAAATGTGTACATATACAGAGAGATGTCTAAATTGTGAAACTGCATGCGATAATGTCAAGCTTAAAGGCAATTCGAATCATAGAAACGAAAGCTGAAATGGGAAATTGAAATTGGAAATGGAAGTAGAAGTGAAGGAGCGAATAATAGAGGGAGATAGTGTTAGAGAGAGAGAGAGAGAGAGAGACAAACAGAGGGAGAATGATGCCATAACGCAGGGAAGTCTTATGACAGAAATACAGAGGGAGAGCAAGGGAGAGAGAGAGAGAGAGAGAGAGCAAGGAAAAGGAGGGAGGCAAATAGAGAGAGAGAGAGAGAGAGAGAGAGAGAGAGGAAAAGGAGGGAGGCAGATAGAGAGAAAGAGAGAGTGTGAGGGAGAGAGACAAAGTGAGAGACAGAGTGCGAGGGAGTGTGTGAGAGAGAGAGAGAGAGAGTGAGAGTGAGAGAAAGATGTATAGTGAATCGCAGTGTAATGTTTTGATGAGAATTGTATTGAGAGAGAGAGAGAGAGAAAGAGAGAGAGAGAAATATGTAGATAGAGAGAGAGAGATAGATAGATAGAGAGAGAGAGAGAGAAATAGATAGGTAGAGAGAGAAAAAGAAAGTAATAGATAGGTAGAGAGAGAGAGAGAGAGTTAGATAGATAGAGAGAGAGAGAGAGAGAGAGAAAGGCGAAGTGACAAGAGAAAACTCAGAGGCTCAGAGAGAGAAAAAGGCAAATATACATTTATTCAAAAGCTGAATATGCATCTAGCTGAGATAAAGAGAGAGTGGGAGAGAGAGTGGGAGAGAGAGAGAGAGAGAGTGGGAGAGAGAGAGAGAGATGGAGAGAGTGAGTGAGAGAGAAATCGCATTACCTATTCAAGTATTGAGTAACTGAGTTTAATTTGCTTGGGCTTTAAGAGTAGGAATTGCATTTTGCTTGCTCAATTGAGACGCTTCCTCTGGTGCTGGAGATCCATTCTGTTCATGCGAATGCATAGCTCCAATATTATGTAGCACTCGGGTAAGCAACTTTTGTGCGCGTCTCTTGTTGACCTTCGATACGAACAAAATGTTTTTTCTTTCTTTTTATTCACTTAGATTTTTTTTTCTTTTTTGCTAATTATCAATGCAGATTTGTATTTCGAATAGAGCTGAGATCAAAGATTCAATGCCAGAGTGAAGCACGTGCTCTAAACAGAAGAGGGAGCGAGAGAGAGAGAGAGAGAGAGGGAGATGGGGAGGGGGAGTGAGAGGGCAGTCCGAAACTCGTTTGGCGTGACGCACGTTAAATGTTGATTTGGTCAAATAGATTTGTGCATTTTTAATAGACTGAAATTCTCAGCAATCGAGTTGAATGGCAGCAAATCAACAGCTTGTGAATACCCATTGAATGGATGCAAAAGGGTATATTGAGAGCTGAGTGGGCGGAGGGCTTGCTCGTTGTCTTTGGCTCTGCGTAGATCAGTAGATTAGCTAAACTAGCGATTTGCTGCCCAGGTATACAAACATGTAGAGTATCTAGTGCTTGTGTACCCTACAAAAATATATTCGTAGATATGAAGTAGCTAGTGGATAAGATCTCACTGCAACTAGTATGCCTATTACGTACACTAATCTAGTATACCTCATTTACAGTATTACAGGGTATACAAGCTTAGCTTATGCATTTATCGCTCCCTCTCTTTACCTCCCCTACCTCCCTCCTCGATGCTCACTTTCTCTCTCTCTCTCTCTCTCTTCCATTCCCTTTCTTTAGCACTTTGCCTTTCTCTTCGCTGCGAATGCATTGACATTGAATTTGATTGGTTTTCCCACGGCCCTACACTGCCCCTACACTGTCCTACACTGTTCCTACACTCACCTACAGCAGCATTTCCGTTTTCGCACTTCATTGATATTTACTTATTGTTTCTTTTCCAGGAGGATCTATTTCTCGATGAGTTTGGCATCAAGTGCGATAAGGCCGACAACAGCGACAAATGCTACAGAACACGCGTAAGTCTGACACCTGTCCCTGGCCTCGTCTCGCCTGCCTCAGCCTGCCTCAACCTGTCTCGTCGCTCGCTTCATTCCCCTCTGCTGAATCGGTGTCAAGTGTTGCCTTGACCAAAGGCCGCAAAAGTCGCGTAATTCGAAACTCGCCTTCGACTGACCCACAAAAAGCAACGGAGCAACGAAAATCAAAATATTCTCAGTAACTGAAACCGAGTAACCCCAAATTCCCAGACAAAAGGGGCAAATGCAGAGCGACAATGAACGACTGGCAGCTACCCTATATTGTGCATAATCTCTATATATATTGTATATGGGTATAAAGAGAATCTTAGCTATCTCTCTAATATAGTATAAGTAATTTCCGTGTGGCTTATCTAAAATTCTCGTTTAGAAACTCATCTGCTGCACTTCGAGTACTTCGATTGTTCTGTAAAAGGCGACAACATATTTTGAACGACTACCAGATACCCTCACTTATGCATTAGCAAAGTTAAACAAAATTTCCTTTTCTTAATGAAAAGTTAACAAATACAAAAGACCGACTATCAGATACTCCCTAGTAGGGGTACCCCCCTTCATATAGTCAAATATACTCATATAATCATTTTTTAAGTCAAATGAACAACTAACACATACCCTTTCTTACACATTACTCAACTCATCATAATGAGTGCCTATTAGATAGCTATTTCAATCTCTAAAAGCCAACGCTTAATAATATTGGCAAATCTTCTGCTTACCCGACACAGCTATCAACTTTTCCATAAATCTAGGGTATGCGAACTATTCTACGTCCACTAAGAAGTGCAAATAAAACACACACAGACACATACTTAATATCAAAGCCGTTTCATGGCTTACATTTGTATTGAAGCTTAACCGCAAGTTGTTAGTGGTTGCTGCTGATTGGGCTGCGATTGAGTTACCCCATGCGGGCCGAGCAAGGGGTATGCCGATATCCTGGACACAGTGGGAACTAGTTGCACACCAGCTCAAAGTGCATGAGGCGCGCCCAATCATAGTCCCGTTCCAGACAGCTCAGGAACCCATCGAACATCAGGTGCAAGCTCATCAATCGATTCGACCTGTATTTCGAGGCGAGGTACTTGATCCAGACCTTGTGGGTCTTTTGTATCTTGCAGCAATCCATCTGAGCTCAGGCAGAATAGAGATTTCCCAGGGTTTCTTAAGGCGCTTACTTCCTTCACTCACCTATTGAGAATACCAACACGAAATTTTTCGTTTACGATAAGTTAAAAGATCAGAACAAAATATATGATTTGCTATGAGTACCTAGAACAGCTCTCTGAAAGTATTTGAAGTGAACCACAAAGCAAGTGTGAAAACCCGAAATTTCGAGTAGTCGAGTCGTTAGACGATTCGAAAGTTCTATTATTCTCGTCCTGATAACCTAAGCCGAGTTACTAGCGGAAGCTGATTTACTCCACTCTTAAGCTGTAGGCTTAACCCGACCTATTCTGCTTCTTCTTTGTATTTCTTATGCCTCAGCTTTCTGTTATAGAAGGAACGACATCTTTACCTTCTTTTTCTTAATTTCTTGCCTTAAGGATTCTTCCACTTCCTCTTTTCTTGATATATCTTTGTTCAAGGGATCTATTATCCCAACTCTTCCCAATCTCTGACCCAATCACTCCCGATTTACTTTAATTTCCCTCTCTCTTACTCTCTCTCTCTCTCTTTCTCTTTGCAGTGCACCAAGGGCTGTACGCAATGGTTTCGAGCACTCAAGGATATTGAGCCCTGCCAGGAGGCTTGTGTAAGTGACTGTCGCTTGCTTTTTCCCCCCCTTCGCTCTCCCTCTCACTCTATGTCTCTCTTTATCGCTGCTCTAGGCCTCCACGCAGTTTTATCCCTATGACTTGCCCTGCATTGGCGCCTGCGAGATGGCGCAGCGCGACTATTGGCATCTGCAGCGCTTGGCCATGGCCAAGCTGGTGGAGTCAACGCAGCCGCAACTGCTGGAGCCGTCGAGCGATGCGAGGGCTTTGACCATCAAGTGGAACATTCAATTCCCGGAAAACTTCCTGGCCAGCCGACCCTTCAACATACAGTATCAACAATTGGACCAGCTGACAGAGCTGGCCTGGCACAACCTCGCTGACTACGATTGCGATGAGTATTACGTGTGCGAGATACTCGAGGCCCTGATACCCTACGTGCGCTACAGGGTAAGCTATAGCCGAGGAGAAGGGTTTTAGCTGAGGTCTTAGCTCGTCTTAGCACAAAGAGAGTTGATCTATAGGGAAGTTCTTCTGTTCGAATGATTCGTGCTCACACCGCTCCCTTTCTCTTCTGTTCCATTTCAGTTTCGCTTTGAGCTGGCTTTTAGCGACGGCAGCTCGGATGTTCTCTATTCACCCGCGACGTCCATCTATGAGACGCCCATCGCCGGGGCACCCATCTCTGCTCCCATTATTGAATCGCTGCTGGCACTGGACGAGCATCACGTGGCCGTTCACTGGCGGCCCGGCCGCTACAGCAATGCACCGCTCGAAGGCTATAAGCTGCAGCTCTGTGGCGGCCTCAACGACAGTCGCGAGCAGGTGAGTCAACAGCAGTCAGCAGGCGTGGTCGTCCAAGTAACATCTCTCGTCTGCCACAGCTGCTGCCCGCTCAGCGGACCAGCTACATCTTTGGCCAGCTGCAGCCGCTGACCAATTACACGCTGGCGCTGAGCATGATCAACAAGCAGGGCCCGGGACCGTTGGCCGTGGCTGCGATTCAAACGAAACCGCCTCTGGAGCCGCAGCAGCTGTTGAGCGTGCTGCTCGCCAGCAGGCGGCAAATCGTCTGGCAATCCCTCGAGCCGGCGGGTGAGACGCGTCTCGTCTATCGCGCCAACGAGCAGACCAACATCAGCGACTTGGCTTGGTCGCAGCGCGAACAGCGACTCTGGCTGCTCGACACACAGGGCCAGCTGCACAGGTGAGCAATCGAAGAGAGATCTATATGAGATCTACATATATGCGTAAATGCTTGGCTTGTGCCAATTCACGTATCAGCTCATATATCAATCCCATGTCAGTTCAGGTAGTCAATCATCAATTGATAAATCATCAGTTAGTCCAACATTCTGGCAATTAGTTCAGTCAGTCAATCCATCAATCATTCAATCTATAGATCTGATAAATAATAACTCTATATGTATAAGAGAATATACGATTGTTATAGCTAGAGCGTAGTTCCTTATATTATTATAGCTCTGACAATGCTCAATCAATCAATCAATCACTCGATCAATGAACCAACCAATCAGTTAATCAATCCATCAATCAAGCTAGAGCGCAGTTCCTTATAGGCTAATTACGGCTCAGAAAATCCTCAATCAATCACTTGATCAATTAACTAACCAATCAGTCAATCAATCCATCAATCAAGCTAGAGCGCAGTTCCTTATAGGCTTATTACGGCTCAGACAATGATTAATCAATCAATCACTTGATCAATATACTAACAAATCAGTCAATCAATCCATCAATCAAGCTAGAGCGCAGTACCTTAAAGGCTAATTATGGCTCAGATAATCCTCAATCAATCAATCACTTGATCAATTAACTAACCAATCAGTCAATCAATCCATCAATCATTCAAACAGAAGATAGTCAGTCAATCCATGAAACTCAGGTGGGAATCTATCAGTCAGTCAGTCAGTTTCATCATAGAAATGTTCTCCTCTTTTCGCAGCCAATTGATGGATGAGCCAGCGACGAGCTCGGCGCGAGCTTTGCAATTGCAGCTGCCTGGCAACTGGACAGCACGAAAAGTTAGCTTGGACTGGTTGAAACGACGTCTCTACTTGGCAGCTGAAGCGGGAGCAGGCGGCGCGGAATACGAGCTGTTTAGCTGTTCGACGGAGGGCGACGAGGTGCGGGGGCTGAATGTGTCCCTGGGTGAGACGGTGCAGCAGCTGGAGGTGGATGCATTGAATGGCTGGCTCTTCTGGTCGGACGGCGAATCGATCTATCGCCTGGACCTGAGCAGCAAGGAGAAGCTGCGTCTCGGAGCGGCCCAGACGAAGCTGGGCAACTTTGTGCTGGAGCCGCAGCGCTGGCTGCTCCACGTGCTGCTCCTGGAGGAGCAGCAGCTGCTGGAGCTAAGCTACGATGGCAGCTACAAGCAGCTGAAGGCATTGCGGAACGAGAATTGGCTAAGCTTTGCGCTGAGCGTCGATCAGAAGCAGCTGTTGCTGCTGAACGACAGCAAACTGGAGATGCAGAGCAAGACCAGCAGCTGGACGCTGCAGCGCGACGAGCAGGAACTGCTGCAGCAGGAGGAGATCTTTGAGATGTTGGCTCTGGAGCGACGTCGTCAGCCCTTGGCCTTGGAGCCAGCCAAGCCACAGCAGCTGCGCGCCATGCTAGGCGCCCAGGCGGCCAAGATCAGCTGGCAGCCGCCGGTCCTGAACCCCTACCAAACGCTCTCCGTGGCCAACTTCAGCTACGAGCTGGAGGTGCTCGATGTGGTTAGCCAGAACGCCTACAACATACGGAACATACGTCAGCTGAGCTTCGGCCTGGAGCGCCTGCAGCCAAACAATCTCTACCAGCTGCGCGTGCGCGCCATCAACCAGGCGGGCTGGGCGGGCGAGTGGACGCAGCAAATCGCCACGCGCAGCTGGCCCCTGGGCGAGCATCGGCTCAGATGGGCCACGCGACGAGGCCGGCTCTACATTACCAACGAGCTGGGCGAGCAGCTGAAAGCGTTGCCCGCCAAGCTCGCCGTGGCGCCCAGTCCCCTCGTCCTGGTCAACGAGAGCGTGGCCTACTACGTAAGCGAGCAGACCCTCTACTGCGTGCACCGGCTGGAGCCGCAGCTCAGCTGCGGCTCACTCAATGGCCTGCAGCAGGTCAGCTCGGTGGCCTACGATTGGCGAGGCGGCATGCTCTACTGGACGGACCTCACGCACAACATGGTGCAGCGCATGGATCCACTGACTGGCGAGCGGGAGCTGCTGCCCATCTTTGGAGCAAAGCAACTAGCGCTGGATCCCGAGCAGGGGCAGCTCTACTACTCGAGCGAGGCGCACTTGGCCAGCCGCACGCTGAACACCCAGCAGGAGCTGGAGTTCTATCATGTCAACGGGCTCACCGGGCGCATACGAAACTTTTGCCTGGACTTGCAGCAGCGCTATCTCTACTGGCTGGTCGAGGGATCCAGCTCCAGCTCCAGCGCCAGTTCGAGTTCGAGCTCGCAGTTGTTGGTCTATCGCAGCGCACTGTCCATGGATCATAGTCTGGAGCTGCTGACGACGCTGAGCTCGATCGATGCCCTGCCCCAAACGTTGCAGCACTTTCAGCCCTTGAATGCTCTGGCCTGGCTCAGCGCGGATGGCAGCGCGGCACACTTGCTGCGCCTGGATGAGAGCTTGGAGAGCGGTACGCAGCTGCTGCAGCCGCTGGGACTGAACACGTCGCTGACGGCGCTGCAGCTGCTGAGCGAGAAGCCGTACCCCAGCCAGGACCAGAGCGTTCGTCCGCTGCCCGTGGCCGTGGACAGCGTGCGCATCGAGCCGGGCGGCCATTGGAACGACTTCCGCCTGCGCTGGCAGCCCACGCACACGGCCGGCAATCACAGCATTAGCTACAGGCTGCTGCTGGAGCAGGGCCAGGAGCGACTGCTCAGCCTGGAGCTGGCCACGTCGTTCGCGCGCATCACTCAGCTCTCGCAGGTCATGCTGCCGCTGAGAGTCAGTCTGACGCCGCACTCGGCCTGGCGCGCTGGACCCACCACGCGCTTGACGCTGTCCACGCCTTTGGCGGCGCCCTCGCAGCCGAGGAGGCTGCGTGCCTTCGTGGAGCGTCGCGCGCAGGCGCTGCAAACGGGCGCCAACATCAGCGCGCTGCTGCGCTGGGATGTGCCCGAGGACGAGCAGCGAACGACGCTTCAGTATCGCCTCAGCTGCTGGCACGGCGCCGAGCTCCACGCCGAGCTGCTGCTCAACCAGACGCAGCTGGAGGCGCGCATCGAACAGCTGCAGCCGGACGAAACGTATCGCTTCCAGGTGCAGGCCCAGGAGTCGACAGAGGCCGCAAGCCTCACGCTGCACATAGCTCCGGAGCTGCAGTCTGTGCCCCGGCTGCTGTACGCCAATGCGGAGCACATCGGAGAGTTCGACTTGGACTTGGGCAAGCGCAAGCAGTTGGTCTACACGGCGAATCCTGTCGAGCATCTGGTCATTATCGAGAGCGAGCAGCGCCTGCTCTGGGTGAATGAGCACGTCGAGCTGCTCAGCCACCTGCCAGGCAAGGTGCCCGCCAAGCTGGCGCGCATGCGCGCCGAGGTTCTGGCCCTCACCGTCGACTGGGTGCAGCGCGTCGTCTACTGGGCCGAGCTGGACACGCAGGTCGATCAGTTTTCCGCCGCCTGCATCTATCGGCTCGACCTGTGCCGCTTCGAGGCGCGCATTCTGCCGGGCGAGAAGCTCTGGTGCACGCCGCGTGGCCAGCTCCTGCGGGATCTGATAGCCCTGCCCTATGCCCGCGCCCTAATCTGGCTGCAGCATTCGCTGACCGAGTGCCGCGGCACGCTGATGGGTCGCAGCCTAGCGAACGGCACAGAGCTCGACTTCCAGGGCCCCATACCGCCGCTGTGGCGTCTCTTCGAGGGCAGCCAACAGCCGTCGGAGGAGACAGTCAACCTGGTCGATGACCTCGGAAAGCTGTGCATCTACCACATACATCGGCAGCTCTGCACGCCCAGCTCCCTCAGCACTCAGCTCAATCTACTAAACGAGCACATCCTGCAACTGGCCCAGGACTCCGGCTACCTCTATGCTCTGCGCAACGGCAGCGTGCGCGCCTTCGGCCGACGTCGCCAGCAGCTGGAGTACTCGATGCCCCTCAGCTTCGATGAGGTGCGTCTGCTACGCTCCTACAACTACCAGGCCTATCCCGATCGCCACTGCCTGCTCCTGCCTGCTGCCTGGACCGATCAGTACGAGCTGCCGGAATTCAGCTGCGATGAAACCAATTGCACTTTCCAGCTGCCTTATCTAACAGCTGGCGCCGACTGCGCTCTGCCCATACCCGGCCTGGGCTATCGACTCAACTTGACGACGAGCCATGGCAACTCCAGTGAGCTGCGTTCGCTCAAAGCTTTCGCTGGCCAATCCCTGAGCATAACCGGGTTGCAGCCCTTCCATAGCTATGAGCTAAGCATCTCTTTGAGCTGCTATTATCAGACTGTGCTGAAGCTCGAGCCGCTGCTGGTGCTGCCAGCGCTGCAGCTGCACACTGCGCCTGCCACGCCTACGGCGCCTCGGAATTTCAGCGCCAGGGCCTTGAGTCCGAATGAGCTGGAAGTGAGCTGGCTGGCGCCATTGCAGCTGCGAAGCGAAAGCGTCTACTACACCCTGCATTGGCGGGTGCTAGAGGGGGAGCTCGAGGAGGAGCAGTCGGAAATCGAGGAGGCTAAGCCGGAGAGCGATCAGCCAGTTGACGAAGCGAGCGATCCATCGGGCATACATCGGCAAGGCAAGAAAGTGAAGGGTCAATCAGCGAATACGGAGGAGGTGGATCCATCCTCCATCCATCATCAATTCGAGCAAGACGAAGTTGACACGAATCGCAATCAGTCGGCGATCAATCAGCCGCAAGAGCTGCGCCTGGAGCAAGCGGGTGTCCAGCGATTGACCCAGCTGCAGCCTGGTCGTCTCTATCAGCTCTGGCTGCACGCCCACGCCACGCCCACGAAGTTCAACAGCACCAAACCCATACTGATCCGCAGCTACCAGCAGTTGCCGCCCCTGCAGCTAGTCGAGCTGAGCGCCTACTCCCTGACCCTGGCCTGGGCGGGCACAAGCGACGCCATCAGTTCGCTGATCCTCGAGTGCCAATCCCTGAACAGTGAGCAGCTGAAGTTCAACGTAATCGCCAACTACACACTGATGAAGCTGTCGTCGCTGCAGCCCAAGACGCGCTACTCGTGTCGCCTAGCCATCAGCTATGCCAGCACGCCGCCCGGCTCGGTTTACTATACAGCAAGCCAGGTGTACGAGACGTTGAGCGATGCGCCCAGCGCGCCGGGTCGTCCGCAGCTGGAGCATATCGCGGGGGAGATCTTCCGGGTCAGCTGGTCGCCCGCCTCGGAGAATGGGGCGCCCATTATGCTGTACAATCTGGAGGCGTTGCAGGCGCGTCGGCCAAGCCGTCGCCGGAGACGACGCGACACTTCGCTTGCCACGCTGCCGTGGGCCGAGGAGCCACAGGTCATCGAAGATCAGTGGCTGGACTATTGCAACACCACCGAGCTGAGCTGCATTGTGCGCGAGCTGCACTCGCGTCGCCTGCTCCTGTTTCGTGTCAGGGCTCGGAATCAGCCGCATGGCTGGGGGCCCTTCAGCGAGGACAGCGAGCGCATTGCGGAGCCCTTTGTTTCGCCCGAGAAGCGTGGCTCGCTGGTCCTGGCCATCATAGCGCCAGCAGCCATTGTCTCTAGCTGTGTGCTTGCCCTTGTGCTCGTTCGCAAAGGTAAGCTCAGTCGACTTCCATCAATGTGGGAATGAATCAATCAATATTCAATCAATCCCTTTTACAGTACAAAAACGTCGCCAGCGAGCCAAAAAGCTGCTCCAGCAGAGCCGGCCAAGCATTTGGAGCAATCTATCGACGCTGCAGACGCAGCAGCTGATGGCAGCGCGCAGTCGCGCCTTTTCGATGACGCTAAGCGATGCGGACATTGCACTATTGCCGCAGATCAGTTGGAATCGTTTGACGCTGTTGCGTTTTCTGGGCAGCGGCGCCTTTGGCGAGGTGTACGAGGGCCAGCTGCAGGGCGAAGACGAGGCGCAGCCACAGCGTGTGGCCATCAAGGTGAGTGCTTAGCAGCCCGTCTGCAATTCTCAAAACTACAAAATCTTGCATCCTCTTGCAGAGTCTACGCAAGGGCGCCAATGAGTTTGCCGAGCTATTGCAGGAGGCGCAGCTGATGAGCAATTTCAAGCATGAGAATATTGTGTGTCTGATTGGCATTTGCTTCGACAGCGATACCATTTCGCTAATTATGGAGCACATGGAGGCGGGCGATCTGCTCAGCTATTTGCGAGCGGCTCGGCCCAACTCACAGGTGAGCGAATTGCGCTACATTTACCAAAATGTCATAAAAAGATGGCCATTGGTCAAAGGGCACTGTCATTGGCCAATCAGAATTCACAGATGGCGCTCGCGAATATGCCATCTTCGCCATACTTACAAACACGCTCATTTACCTATGCCTCTTATTCTGCATCTCATATTTGTGCTGCTTCTAAATAGTTCATATCAATTTGCTCTCTCTTCTCTTTTACTTATGAGAGCAGCTTATTGAACAAGCACGCTCTCGAAATACTCTACATAAATGTTCTGTGTTATCGTAAACTTTCCTTTACTACATACAAACATTCGTTTAAGAAATGTTCAAGAAATATTTAATTTTATATTTCACAAAGAGCAGCTATCACATTTAACAACCAACATAGCTCCACGTAAAATAATATTTGAGTAGGGTATTTGTGAATCGGCGAGCGTCTAAAGAATGGCTTTGTATGTATGTGTGTGCTCAGAAAAAAATAACATGTATGTACACATATAAAGATTACAAATTTGCTAGCTGCTTATGTCGTCATAACTTCGAAATGTTGTCTGTATGTAACGTTATTCAACTACCAAAATAGTTGAAACAAAACAATTTAATACAATTTAATCTGATAAAATGTCTGGTTTGTATGCACATACTCAATGCATAAGAATATTTGCAATATGACAGAGCTCAGACTCTCAAATGTGACGTCACAATTTATGCTGTCGTCGCACGCTTTGCGCAACATTTGCATTTGATACCATGTACTAGCTACTAGAGGCAAGAGCGAGAGCGCAAGCTCTAAGTGAGGTGAATTGTTTTGCCTCTTTTCTTTGCATGCTGTGACCATCACTCGAAGAGGATCAAAAGCGAGAGCGAAAAAAAAAAAAAACGTTTTCTATGGGCGCTCTCCTTTTATTTGCTGTGTTGCTGCTTTAACTGCTGTGTTGTTGTTGTTTCAGTTTTTGCGTAAAACGGTTAAAGTAACCGAAAATAGAATTTGTATGCGAAATGCCATCTTTGTTTTTGTAACAGCCAATGAATGCACTTGAAGGCTGACTGACTAATGTACCGTTGTTTGCAGGAGTCGCCGAAGCGAAAATTGGAAATGGAGGATTTGCTGAGCATGTGCTTGGATGTGGCCAATGGCTGCAGCTATCTGGAGGAAATGCACTTCGTGCATCGCGATCTCGCTTGCCGCAATTGCCTGGTGTCCGATGGGGCCGCAATTGGCGGGCGACGCATTGTGAAGATTGGGGATTTCGGGCTCGCGCGCGACATCTACAAGAGCGACTACTATCGCAAGGAGGGCGAGGGCCTGTTGCCGGTGCGCTGGATGGCACTTGAGAGTCTTGTCGATGGCCTCTTCAGCACTCAGTCAGATGTGTGGTCGTTCGGTGTACTCTGCTGGGAGATACTCACACTCGGCCAGCAGCCCTATGCGGCGCGCAACAATTTCGAGGTGCTCGCCCACGTCAAGGAGGGCGGACGACTGCAGCAGCCAGACCAATGTCCCGACAAACTGTAAGTGCCAGCCATATATCACTTGTGCTCGCCCACAAGTGAGTGCCAAGCGGGGTGTATTCGTTTCATGAATCTCAATCTCGTTCACAGCTATGCGCTGCTGTTGCAATGCTGGCGCTCCGAGCCCTGGGAGCGGCCCAGCTTTAGGCGCTGTTACAGCACGCTGCAGACACTCAGCGCGGATATGCCCATCGTCGAACTCGACGCTCAGGCTCTACTGCATCATGGCAGCAGCAAGCCAGAGGTAAAGGTGCGCTTCGACGATGCACCCGAACGTCTCTCGCTGCAGATGGACACCAAAGATACGCAAGCACAAATCAACGTACACACTCAGCCAACCACGCCCACGTCGACGCCCACTCGCACAGATACACTTCCACACTCACACACATCTGAGGGTGGACAGCTGTATGCAAATGAAAGCGTTTCGCGGCTCTGAAATGCGGCTCAATCGCGTCTCAATCAAATTGATTGAGCATTCGCTTTAGCGTGTGCACTCAACCCTGCCACGCCTACTTGCCAAAAACAAAAAACGACCTGCTCACACGCCTGGGCAGCGATAACCAACTAAGTTTTTTTTTTTTTTTCTTTTGTACTGAAAAATGAAGCCAAAACGAAAAGTTGAACAAAGTCTTCATCAAATGTTTTTTTTTTTTGTCTAGTATAGAAACATTAATATATATAAATATATGCATATATTTTTTTAATAGTTTTCCTATGCAATAATTTCGAAATAAATAAAATAAACGAAATACATTTTGTAGAGATTCATTTCAAGTCTTAGTATATAGACACGATTTGATCTCATTAATATGCTCTGTGAATTTCATTTAAATTGTTCGAGTAGAATCCAAGTTACTTAAGAACATCTACGGTATGTTGGGTGCTGGCAGTGAGTAGATCAAAGCAGTTTCATTGAGTGCACTGCAGGTGGCGCATGTTCATATGTATAGAGTTATTGCTAGTCGAGCATATCCCACCACAGCACTCTTTCTGCTTTAATCTAACTAATTGATTGATTGCGATGAGCATATACATATATTCATATATATATATATATATATATATATATATATATATATATATATATATATATATATGTATATATATATATTCTCAATCGCATCTTTCGATTAAGCTTCAATCTCTTTCGATTGTAAACAACATTCATTTGATTTAGCATTGTCCTGCTCTCCTCTCTCTCTCTCTCATTGTCTATCTCTGCCGAAATGCTAGCCTAAGTAAATAACAAATCGGCTTTGAGAGCAATTAGAAAGTGTGTCTTAGCCATTCGATTCGGGCTTCCATTCGGACACGTGCCGCGGCTTATTTTAATTTCATTAAAATTTTGCTCATTTATTGCTTGGACAAAGTTTTCTATTCGATATTTTATTTTCTTTTTCTTTCGTCTGGCTTTTTTTCTGCCCCTATTGGGGCGTAGAGGGTATATTGGTTTTGCGTAGAGCTTGGTTAAAACATCAGTTAGGCAATAAATCTCTCTGCTTAATGTAGAATCGATAAATATCGATAGTTGCCAATCTAGGCATAGTTCAAATTTGATAGATAAGAGCTGAGCGCCTTAAGTATAAGTAGAGCACTATCAAAGCTGGCGTGCTTAGATTTACATAAAGAATAGGGTATCTTGTAGTCAGATATTCGGTACTTTGAAACTTTGACCTATTTTTTCATTGTGTGCGAGAAAATGTTGCAAGTTAGTGGAGAATGGCTCGAGGTTTTAATCCATTCAAATTAAATGTGACTTTGAGCTAAACTTCTAACAATGGCTATTGAGATCGTTACCTCTCTGTCTTACGCTCGCTCTCTCTCTCTCCCTCTCTCTTTCAGTCACTGCTTTGTCGTTTAAAACTTCGCTCCTTGCTCTCTCTCTCACGCTCACTTATCAGCTCTTAAAGGCACTTTAAACAAAAAGCTGCTACAAATACACACACACACAAATGCATGCACACACAGACATTGCTTATATTTCAAACATCTCCAGATCCAGTTCCATTCGGCCATTCGTTCGCCCGTCCGTCCGTCGGATTTTGATCTCTCGCCAAATGATTTGCGTGAGCTTTTGCATATGGCTCGCATTGAATTTCACAAGTGTTGCTTGGCTACCAGTGGGTGGCGACGCAGGCTGCCTGGCGGGGGGCGTGGTCGCTGCTTGTGCCGCCCAAATAACAAATTGTAAATAGCTGCGCATAAATCGATTACGTCGTCGCATGCCTTCCCTGTTTGGAGCGGAGCATAAATAAAGCATTTTTAATATGCGCGTAAGCAGTTTTTCTCTGGCACACCCTAAGCTATGGGGACAGCGGATAGATTGACGCGGCAGTGCAGAAAGTTGAGCTGGCAATTGGGGAAAGGAAAGAATTTCAGATAAGTTGAAAAAGCCGTTCACATTATTAGCAGTCTTGACGGAATTTTGCTATTTATTATTAAAGGAAAACCTTTTCATATAGCTATAATGTATCTGTAGGTCGAGCATGGCGTATTTTAACCCTTTACAAGATTTTCTACTTTCCCATTTGCCTTAGATGCAAACCGAGTGTGCTTCATAGAGCATTTATCACAATATATGTAACTACAGGATATCTGCTAGTCGTGCATGCCACATACACAGCTATATGATTTGCATGTTCATTTGTCATCCTCCTTACTGCCCTAACCTTGTCAGACAATTTATCGTTATCCATATATTTACAAGTTATCGCATCACAGGGCATTCTCTAGCTGCGTATACCCTATGCAAAAACACCTTCACTCCCAATATAATTTTGAGAGAGTGCGTCGTAGACGCCTCGCGTTGACTTGCCATTGATTTCGCTTGTTGGTTTTTCGCTTTGCTTTGGGGCTTAGACTATAATATCGCGTATAGGGTAAGTGGGCTCCCTGCTGAAGTGCTGCCACGCCCCCTCGCCCACCTGCTGTCCTTGCTGGGGGCTTGCGTCTTCCCGAAATGTGGGCTGCCCTCACTTTGAGCTTTTGAGCAAGGATTTAATTTTATTACCTTGGTGCGTCTCCTGTTGACTTATTATGCTGATATGATTAAGTGGTTACGCGAGAGCTACTTGAAGTTTGGTTTTGGCTCGAGCTAGGAATGGAGATTGGGATGGGGGTTGAGCCGGAAGCTGCACAGGGGTAGGAAGTTGACTTAGGCACGGGTGGGGAGTTTTTATGATTAGGTTGACGCTAATACGGCGTAGGGCTGCCGACAAAAATGAAATTGATTTTTGATAAGCGGCGAATGTGTGGAGCGTAAATGATCGTTATCGTTATCAAATAAATTTAGATATGTTGAAGGAAATATATATATTTAATGAATATATAAAAGAGACAACTGAAAGCTAGCTGAATGCACAGTTCTCAACGATAACAAAAGTTATCGGCATCGTAATGGGGCTTAGCTAGCAGTCAGATATCGCTTATCGTTATCGAAGTAAGAAATATATATATATAAAGAGAGAGAGAGAGAGAGAGAGAGTTTGACAAAGTGGATATTATCGAAATTTATCGTTATCGTTATAGACAGGGAGTTGCTTAGCGAGTCAACATCTACATGGGTAATAATACTCCAATATTTATAATATAAGTGAAAATTTGATGACATTCATTGCTTTTGCAATTGTTATCGTTATCGTACAGACTTATCGATTCACAGGATAACTAACAAATGTGCTCAGCGTTATTGACCAGCTATGTATTATGACTGCAGTGGGAAACTAACGCCGACCATCTCAAGCCAGCAACTGTTATCGTTTATCGATTCGTTGCAAAATCTATTTAGCTGCACGTGTGGCTGGTTATTAAATTTCATTTTGATTTTTATTGAATTTAATTTTTCAACGAACTTTTTGTTCAAGCAGCGGCGCTTCGTCTAAAGATATTGCCACACACACACACACACACACACACACACCGAAAACAGAGCGAAGCAGAGGAAGAGAATGAAGTGGAGGTAGCAGAAGTAGCACTTAAAAATTTGTTGCCCTCAACTCTGGCAACAATTGATTGAAATTAGATGAGCTTTTCATAATACACAACTTACCCGTAGGTGTAGCTAAGCAGCTGACAGTGTGTGTGTGTGTGAGTGTGTGTAGGTGTGCGTGTCCTTGTGCGTTTTTCCATTAAGATTCACTACGGTCTTCACTTGGCTCAAAGCAACCCCCACCCGCCGCCGCCGCCGCCGCCGACACCTGCTCAGCTCCAGCTGCACTGGCAGCAAGCGTAGAAAAAACTTGGTCTAGCTCTTAGATCCTGGCGTCGAGGACAACGCTAATATCCTTTTTGCCGTCTGCTGGCTGCTGGCTGCCAAATTGGTTATTAAAAGAGTCAACTAGTTGCGGCTCAGAGCAAAGCCATAAATAAATTGAGTGCTGGTTAGGCCAAGGTAACTACATCGAGGGAAGATGCCAACGATTTAACTTGAACAACTTTAAGAGTTTCTACATCTCTTTCTCTCTCACACACGCTCTCTCTCTCACACACGCTCTCGCTCTCACTCTTTCTTTCGAGTTTATTTGAAATTTTAGCAAACTTTTCCTCGCCCGCCCCCAATTACCCAGCACTCGAGTCAAAACTGTGCGCACATATGTACGTTTGCTCGGCTTTACGCACTTTCCATAAGCTACTCCAGCTGCCACGCCCTCTCTTCACGGCCGCTCCCTTCTATTGGGCAACTTTCTGTAAATACCTCTGCAAATTGAGGGCGCAGAGGCTTATAAAGAACTTGCTAGCTAGCAGGCAACAATTTCGTATTGCCAAAGTGCACTTGCTTTTGGCAGCAAGCATCAATCATGATCTAAATGCATTACCAAAACCAGACGAGCAGCAGTGCCCGACTATGGAATATCCTGTAAAAGTGTGAACAATTATCAAATGGAAAATGAATGGAGTGGAGTCAACAGGGTTAATGACTTCAATTATGGTGTTTACAACTAGCAATTGCATACGCATCTGTGTCTGACTAGAAAATACCCTGTAAAAGAAGAATATCAGCATTTACTTCTAATTATTATTATTTTCTTATTCATTGGCTGTAAATTTGCTTTGCAAGATGTGATATATACATGTAGAAAACCATAGCCCGACTCAGAAATACCCTGTTAAGCTTTGATAACTGAACGCATGATGATGCAAACCTACACAGAAACACTTGATGGCACGAGAATACCCTGTAAAAGCTGTCGAGACTCAATAGGCCTTTACCTGTACAACATAAATGATTTACTTTTAAGATTGATTAGATATATCATTTACCATAAGTGTATTAAAATTCGCAAAGTATTTCCAAAGATTGAAAGCGAGCTGTAATCAGTGCAATGACGACTACAAAATACCCTGCGAATGTTCCCTTTTAAAAACATCTAAAACTTTCCAAAAAATATAGGGTATTTATTAGTCTTTCACATAGGCAAATGCAATATAGCTATTAATGAATGCTGTCTGCTGCACTCAAAAATCAGCTTTCAATAACAAAGACTCAACTGCAGTGAGAGAGGTAGAGCGATATGGACACAGAGGAACGAGAGAGAGAGAGAGAGAGAGTGAGGGAGAGAGGGTAGGTGGGTGGGCTTTATCTCAAGTCGAAATATGTTGGCTATTCCACATAAAGCTGCTTAGCCATGCGATAAGCTGTCGAACTAATTGGGCTAATTTGCGCAGTTACAAAGCACTGCAAGGCAAGGCAAGGTGAGGTAGAAGAAGAACAAGAGTTTCCCCCAAGAGCAAAAAGAGGTAACAAATTCTCGCGATATTTTCGCTGCACGCGCATCTTAAGCTTTGACACTGCCCGCCCTTTGGGTGGCATTTGGGTATATGCCACTCCCCCCTCCTTTTCTTTCCTTCTCTGCCCATGCTGCTTTGCCCAGCCTCCGATGCCCCAATGCTCAGCTCACAATCTGCGAAGCTGCGAAACTGCGAATCTGCGACTGGGACGCAGCTTCATTATTTCGCACTAATTAACGTTTTGCGACAAAAGGTGCGCTATATTTATTTTATTTTTATTTTTATTTTTAATTTTATTTTTTTTAAACAATACCCTGTAGCCAGCTGGATTGTGGGGTGTATTGAAAATAGTGTAGCAGTAGGGGAATTTGGCAAAAAATAAGTGAAATGCTTTCAGTTCTGGACGATCCTGAATTGACTGATGGATGTTTGAGTGATTAGCTCATTAAGTGACTGATTGATTGAGTGATGATTGACGGACTGTTTGACTAATTTTTAATAGTCTGATTGACTGATTGATAAACTGATGACGGATTGATTGATTTACTTGATTGACTAATGAGCGATTGAAGCCTGTTTGATTGACTGATTGTTTGAGCCAAGAGTGATTGATGGTTGATTGATTGATGGACTGTTTGATTAAGTAATTGACCGACTATTCGCTGATTGACTGACTGACTGACTGACTAACCGACTAAATGGCACGCCCTTTTACAGATTGTCTGACTGATTTATGGTTGATTGATTGATCTGTATCTGCATATAGACATATTGAGACCTAGGGTAGTTGCAAGTCGTTCATGTCGCTGCCGGCACTGCCGTCAAGTTTCATTTACAGCTGCTGCCTCGATTGCAGTTGGCGCCACTTCAGAGACGGCACGGAGCATGTGGGGCACGTTAATTGGTGTTTATGAGCGGGCTGGCCCAGTAATTAAACAATTTCTTTGAGTATGCAGTATATGTGGAGTAAAAAAAAAAAAGAACAGTTGCTTGATTCGATACACAAAGTGGGATAATGTACAAAATAAATTAGCATAGCTTGGTTGCCGCTGCGGGCGACAGATGGATTTTGAAATGGACTCCAAATAGACTCCAGATGTATTCCTTATATTATGCAACATCTACGCTCCCTCGGCCGCATTCCGTTCAATGTAGAAGGGCGCTTCGCCCGGCTGTTTGCATTTGTAGCGCAGCTTGCAGCACTCCGGGAAGGGTTTCGACGGATAGATGCGTTCGCCACGATTGCATTTATCGATGCGAAGCTTGCCGCAGCTGCAGACATGGAGAGCGAGTATGAAAGAGAGAGAGAGAGAGAGAGAGAGAGAGAGAGAGAGAGAGAGAGAGAGAGGAAGAGACAGTTATTCAGTATATTATATTTATATAGATAAACTTTTAAGAGAGTAAAGATATACTGAACTAATTTGTGATTGATCATGATTGATCGTTATTATGATTGCTTTTTCAATATTTGTAATAGCTTCTTCATTGAATTGGACCTATCTTAAATTGAGCTGACGACCTTGCATCTTGTGTTTCTTTTCTAAATTGATTGATTGATTGAACTAGATTGATTAACTGCGTAACTTCTTAATTGAATAGCCTTCATATGTATCAATTTCCATTCAAATTTGCTCGAAAAAGAGCAGCATAGCTATATTAGATTTGCTGTCTCGCTCTAATGCGCGACTACAACAGAGCTAGAGAATATTGTAACTGCAAGTTGGAATTATGTTGAAAATGTAACACAAATGATATATGCATGTATATATGATTTGAGATATCCATTTATCTATCTTTGATCTAGCTATCTACATATGTAGGTACAAGTTTGTTCATCTCTTTCTATGAGTTTATGGAAAGTAAAGCTCAAGCAAAAACAAAGTTTTGCAGATATATATAAGAGATTATTCTCTCTCAATCAGCTGGCAGCTGGAAGATCTGATGTACAACTCTATAGATGACATAGGAACAGTGCCTAGAATATATACTTTACTACTTTTCTTTGCTCTCTTTTCAATTGGGAACTTTTTCGCTTTTGTCACTCTTTAGATAAGTTAGTCGATGCTTAAGAATTATCACTTTTCGCTTCTGTTTCTAGGAAAGTTTTAGGCACAAGTTTCCGTTAGCAAAGTCAAGTGTTTGTTATACATCACTTTCACTATAGGCATATATGCATATATATATCTATATTTCATATTCCGCTCTCTGACTATTTAGCGTCACTCGTAAATGTTGGCGCTCAAAACTCAATTCACAATGTTGTGGCGATGTCTACTGCGCCGTCAGCCTCTTTCTTATCTGTGCAAAACATTTCGAAAGTTTGTGTTTAGCTTGCTGCGTGCGTGAATGTGTGCGTGAATGTGTGTGTGAATGTGTGTGTGCGTGTGCGTGTTTGTCCCTGGCCAGACTCACCCCTCGATAAGTATGGAGCCATCCGCATTGCAAGTAAGCCGTTGGCAGGGCGGAATGCCGTTGTTGACGCCCTCCTGCAGCAAATCGCCACGATAAATGCATTTGCCGGGATTAGCTAGACAGAGAGAGAGAGATCGTAAGAGAGAGTGAGCGAGAATGGAAGCAACTCGCGCTCGCACCTTCATCGATGGGTATGATAGCTCGATAGCCCTCTGTTTCTTTAGCCAGCTGCAGGAGCAGCATGAGCCAAAGGCTTGTGAAGATCAGGCCGAGGCGGCGGCTTCGATTGCTTCGATTGCTGCTGCTCCTCGGTTTGGTAAAACGTTGCTCAGACATTGCGACGCGTTTGTCGTTCGAAATGGTACTGGCCGCAACTGCTGCCAGACTCGCGCGTTCCACTTGGGCAGCGGCTATCGAAATTTGTCATCGTCAATCGGCATCGGCATCAGAATTTCTATTATTATTGTTGTGCTTGTAGTTGTAGTAGTTGTTGCTGTGAGTGACTTGGCTTTTGGCTTAGATTCATCAATTGCTTTGTTTTTTGCCGCACCCTAACCACGGGGGGTGCTTTCGACTGTGTGATGCAGCGTGAGACACTCTCAGCTCGCTCAGTCAGCGGGTAGATTTTCATTCATCCACGAATTGAGGCGGAAGTGTGAGCGATTCCAGACAACTAGATGCAAAGCGATGCACAAGCGACAGCTGGCCAATGCCAATGCTGTTCATCAGTGCGCAGTCAATCAATCAATCAGTCAATCATTCCAGAGCAGCATTCAATTGATGGATTATATATGCTTATAATATTTCAATTTGTGCTTGCTTACGCTAGGTTTCCTTGCTAGTTAAAGAGAGAGAGAGAGGGAGAGACAGTCGAGCAGTCAATCAGTCAATCAATCAAGTTCAAGTATTGTTTAGGCAATGCCAATGTTCAGCTACCAATCAGTCAATCAAGCAGCTTAAGTTAATCAATTTCTAGTCAATCAAATTATTCACGATTGCCAATCATTTATTCAAGTCATTCACTAGTCCATAATATGTAAAATATGCTTCACTTTAAACTTGCTTGAAATCAATCAATCAATCAAATAAGCCTCAGTCTAAGAGGCATCCACATGAGACTTGTCCAATGTCCATTAATCTGAGCATTGACTGGCGTTCAGCTCACATACATTTTGTGTGTTTGCTGAGCGCAGTTTTCGACTGCTATTGATTGATTGATTGATGATACACGCGCTTCCCCTATTCCATAGGGTATTCGCTGTGCTGCGCTCGGCTCGTTGTACATCTGTTTGCTTTTGCTGCTTCTTGTGTTGATTATTATGTATTACTATTTAATTGAAGGCGCTGCCGACAGCGACTCGCGCCCCACCGCAGCCCCACGCCCCTTCTCGCCCACTGCGGCTGCTTTGCGGGTCAGCGAGTTTATCACGCCGAAGCTGTCACTGTCTCTACACACCTCTCTCTCTCTCTCTCACACTCTCATTCACGCACTCTCGCTCTTTCCCTCGTTGTCTCACCATTTACAATTCGAGCTGTTGCTTTGTCACTGGGAATTTGTTTTGTTTGTTTGTTCGTGTTTTATTTTTATTTTACTTGATTTGTATTTATTTTTTAGAATTAATCTGAGTATTTGTGTCGACATCCAATTGAAAGAGCTTCCGCTGCGATCGAGCTTTGCCATCGGGTCTTTAGCTGCATGTATAAATATATAAATTAAATACTTAGCTGAGCTTAAAGTGAGACATATTTGAAAGAGCTTGAACAGAGCAGCTTTTGCAAAAGCTCTTGACCGGGTATGTTCGACTGTAAAATGCCTTGGACAAGCAGCACTTGCGAAAGGGGAAATTTTGAATATACTCTATAGAGCTGAATATTTGTTTAAGGTTTCAATATGCTGCGATAGACGAAGGTATGAGAGAACAAAGCAGTACAGAAATGAATGTACTTAACAATCGATATAGTAATCGATTAGTATATTGATAATATTTGTGTATACTTAGAGTAAGTGCAATGTGCTAAAGCCTTTGCTTCGTTAATATACTTGTATTGCTTAAAGCTTGGTCGCACGATAAGTATCGATAACATATCGATAGCAAGTTTGCTGAGGTAAGGCATATGCAGGGCATAATCTATTATAATGCAGACTATTTTTATATAGTTTATATGGATATGCTCAAGTCAATGATCGATAACATTTATCGATGTATGCTGCACACGCACAGACGTTGTCAAGTCTCCCCTGAAGTTTGTCAAGTTTCTGCTATGGAAAATTAATGAAATGCATTCGTTCGGGTTAAGGCAGACACACACACACGCACACACACAGGCAAGACAAGTGTTGCGGCAAGTTTAGCAATTGAATAGACATGTCAAGCAGCGAGAGAGGGAGAGATAGAGAGAGGTAGGGAAAGAAAGTTGAGCTGCGAAGAAAATTGAAGCAAATGTTTATCCTGCTGGCTATTAAATTTTTAATCAAGTTAAAGTGTTGCCAAACACTTCATTCAGCCAGTCAGCCACACACACACACACACAGGATGCGTGGGACATGCATTGCCTGTGTGTTTGGTCTGCGTGTTAGTTATGCATTCATTCATTCAGCCATTCATTCATTCATTCATTCATACAGTTAGACACTCATTCAGCGACCTTCATTTCGTTTCATTGCCTTTTCTTGTAACTTGGCCGTTGCATATGCCACGCCCCCCTTTGTGGTAATTCGCCCATTCTGCCATAAGCTTTGCCACATCTTTTTACGACTTCATGAATTCACTTGTTCGCCCTGGCTCTAGCTCTAGCTCTGCTTCTGGCTCTGGCTCTGGCTCTGGCTTCTGCTTCCACAATTGTGGTAAATTAAATGCAAATAAATTGTCAACTGCAGTTAAATAAATTTTTAATTTATTGCACAGTGACTGTGTCTCTGGCTCTGACTGTCATTGTGACTCTCTCTCTCTCTCTCTCTCTGTCTCTCTCTCTCTATGAGTGTGCACAAAAGTTTTGATGTGCCCGCCTTGAGGTGTTGCTGCACGTTGCACAGCAGATTGTCAGTTATTCGCTCATAAAGTCGAGAGGCTAATGTTGAGTGTAGTTCGAGTGTAGAGAGTATATGCTGCTTAATTGATCGATAACAATGGTTTATCGGAAGGGGATTGTGGCTGTTGTATAAGTATAAAAAGTTTATAATAATCGAAAGCATATGAAATTATCACATGCTTATGCTAAATGGCATTGACACATGCTATCGATAATGTGTCGATATATCGATTTATTGACACGATATGTGCTCGATATGCCATCAATGCCATTCCGAACTGCTATCGATAAGTATTTGCTAAAAGTTTTGAGTCTAATTTGCATAAAATGTTATTGGTAATAATTCTCATCAACTTGTTATCGATAGCAGCATAATATCGATTACGATAAATGCATGTAAGAAAACATGCAACTGCAGCGAACTTAGGCATGCCTAAACACATATATCGATAAATATATAAAATATACCATTATCGATACGTGTATCGATATATGACCAAGCCTTAATTTAGTGCGAGCTAAATTAATATACACAAATTCCTGGGTGCGTTGACTGCGAACACCAGTTCGTAGCCCCTTGGCACAGCCAGAGAGCGATCGGGAGCGAAAGAGATAAGTGAGAGAGAGAGAGAGGGATATAGAGAGACGACGCTAAGCTAATTCACAGTTGATTATCTAAATTAGCAAAATGAGTGACAGGCGAAACGGGCAAACGAGAGCCGAGTGAGAGCGCGCAGCCGAAATACTAAAATACTCGCTCACTCAAATTGAATAGGTTGATGAATGAGGACCGAAAACAAAATATGTATATATATATATGTAGAGTCGGGTATGAACGACTGTCGGATGCACCTGAGCAGAGAGAGAGAAACTGTCGAGTGGGAATGAAATGAAACGGGGAATGAAATGAGACTAAATGAACCGAAGCTGTGGGAATGCTGGGCTTGAAGGCGTGAGTTGAGCTAGCAATGCACTAGTAGTAGATCTGAAGTAGTAGAGGTAATCCGAGAGAGTCTGTCTCTCTTGAGTCTTGCAGAAATCAATTTACCCCATGCCTCATATGATGCGAGGTATTTGTGATGCTCACACGAAAACAGAGTATATAGAGAATAAAAAACTATATATATATATATGGGATAGAATCAAATGAAAATATAGACGTACAACGCCGCACAACCGTGGAGCAGTTCATCAGTTGGGGAGCCAAAACAAATTCACTTTTTCAGACAATGTATTCAGTGCAGGGGCGACATTCGCAGCAGCAACGAAAGCGACAGCCATAATACACACACACTCACACACTTACACACACTCACACACACACACACACACACACACACACACACAAGGCGGGCCACCTGAAGAAAGTGCAGCAAGGCTACGGCTTCGGCTTGCCCAGCCCAGCCAAAAACAAAGAACGCCAACGGCTCCGCCCAAAGCAAATTAAATCAAATCGAATCGTCGCGTGCCACGCTTGCAGTCGAACGGGAAATATGGGCAGAGCGTTGAGCTATATCTTCATAGTCAGTTCGCTGATATTGTGGTACCTGCTGCTCTTTGGCAGCTCCAGCACGGGCGTCGAGGCTACCAACGGCCATGGCATGCAGCTGGAGGGACGCGATTTTCATCATCACGGCGGCAGCCATCACATAAGACGTAAGTTCCAGCCAGTCGATGGCAGCTGTATTCGCCACCCCACTCACTCCACTCCACTTCACTCCACTCCACCCCACTCTACTCTACTCCAATGCAGGCAACATCAATCACTGCTGGCGCCGCTACGATGGCTACAATCTACAGAACACCATTGTCAACAAGAAGGAGCAGCTGAAGAAACCATATGGCATTCTGTGCAACTTCAAGTGCACCTGGTTCTTTACAATCAGGTAAGCGGCAATCGATACTCAGACGGCGCCAATGTTCGCCATTGGCAAGGTCCACGACCAACTTAGAGATGAAAACGTGACAAGTGAAATCATTAGAGCGCAATGAGTTGTTTACAAATAGAGGTATCGATAGTTATCGATATCAATATAAGTTGTCAGCATGTGAGTTGGCATTCATTCTTCAAGTTCTGCTATATCTTGATCATTCTACATACTGTTCGATAGCTCACATTTATCTTATATATACGATATATATCGATGCTTATAGGTATCGATTAATATGCCTAGCTTTACTTATAGTTATCAAAGTCATAGTTCTAAATAATCGCATTACAACAGAGTTTCGTTTAGTGCCTAGAAGGAATTTGCATTGAATTCTGGCGTAACTCTGTAGCTCCATGAAATATTAGCCTTGCTCATTCAGATTAGCTTTCAATGGGGTTTCCATCAATTTGCAGCTGGACGTTGCTCACGCGTGTAACGAGCTGCTGTAGCTGTAGCTGTAGCTCTGGTGCCATAGCTAGCTTAGCTGCTTGACAATTGCTACTTTTAGCTTAACAAAAAGAAGTTCAATTTCTATTTTATAATATTGCTTGATAGCCTCTTTTACTCACTCTGCATTTCTCCTTCTCTCCTTCGCTTTCTCTCTCTCGTTGCAGTTATCCCACTTGCGAATTCATCTACGACTACAAGTTATCCTGCGTTTTGTTCACTTCACTGCCCGATTGCACGAACGTCAAGTGCACGCTCTTAAACTATTTCAGCTAGACAAAGGCCAGATATCGCGTGCCAAACGGGTATATGCGCACTCGCATGCAGCTCTATATATATATATAGCTAATTAATGTATTTATAGTTCAAAGTGCTCTTTAATCTTAACTTTTTTTTCTTTTTTTTTTTTTTAAGGTTATGTTTATGTTTAAAATAAATTTTAGTTAATTTTATATGAATTACGTAAAGAGTGGAAAAAATACATTCATATGAAATATATTCACATTTGTTTTATTAATACTGCAAGGGAGTACGGAGCAAATGGTTGTTGGTTGTTTATAGATCTGATAGTATCTCAAAGAGTTCTACAAGGCCTGGATTTATGATATGGTTTATGTGAGTATGGTATATAATTGTAGATTTATCATATACCTAGATACTTTAGCTGCATTATTGGATTGTGTGTGGTCAGATACTATATATAGATAACTTTACTAACTAAACTGTAACAGCAGAAGTTTGATAACATCTGGAACTATTTACTATTTATATGGAAAAGCTAATTCAGTAAAGCAGTTTCTGTGTCAGGCAGATGCAATGGATTATATGCAAACCTCATCAGTGTCTGGCTTGGGTCCATTTGTCGCATATTCGCATTTCAGCTTATCTAATAAATCCATCCTTTCAATATGCCCAGCACAAATTTAATGGCCTCTGACCTTTAGTTTTCTTGGAAATCGAAAAAAATTAATTTCCAGCTAAATTATATTCTCTTTCTTTATAGAAAGTTAGTGATTAGAGAGAGAAATTATAGTTCAGGAATTATCCACTCTTTGACTGAAAGATCTATGCAGCTGTGGGTGTCCACTTGCTGCTAGTCAAGCGCTGCTCTTCATAGGAATGCATATATTAACTATATATGTATCCCACTTATATGACTTGATGCATCTAGTCCTAGCGACACATCTGATGCAAGTGCCTTGGCAGTATTCAATTTTGCACTTGAGCGTGAGTTTGCTGTTGCATTGCATGTTGTTTACAAGTTGTCTCAGTTAAAGCTGGTGCTTGAATGTGTGTGAATTGATTCGCAGCGATTCGATTGTTGATTCAGTTCGGGACTTGTGAATACTGCGAATGCAGCGTGAATGCCAGCACCAACAGCAGCACCAACAGCAGCACCAACAACATCAACAAGAACAATCCTTGATAACTACGGCGACGTGTCTAGCATCGCAACGCAGCTAGCGGATTGCGTATACGCCACGTGTGCTGCGTGCACACATTCATTCCAGCAAACACACCCACACACACACATTCACTTTGCTGAGTGGCCCATTAAAGTTGCACTCTGCGCTCTTTGCTAGTTTTTTCTCCATTTCTTGTTAGCTCTCAAGTCGATTTTGCACTTCATCTGCTGGCAAAAGACGTGGCCAAAAGGCCATGGCAGCTATCAATGCTGCACAAGTGCCACGCCCCATTTGCCTACAGAGTCAAGGCTGGGCGCAAAACCAATTCCAAATTTTTTGCCATCACCAGCCACGGAAATTGCGCGTCTAAGGCATATGGCATATGGGCATAGATGTAGATCGGAACTACTATATAGACTCTATATATAGTTTTGTACAATTTGATTAGAAAGAGCATATGTAATTGAGTCTACATCAAATGCTCCTCTATCATTTCTTGCACAACTTTTTCAGCTTTCATTAAAAACTTTCTTCAATTTGCGAAAATCGATAAATATCGATTTCATTTTTTCAGCACAAATCGATGACTCATTCGATGCAATGCTAAATGAAGACTTGAAGTATTTCTTAGAGTATCAGCCAGTCACATATTTCCGAGCAGCTCAACTCCAGCTTTTTTTTACAGCTTTTTTCTTAGCAGTAAACAAATTTGAAATACTTTGTTAGACGCGTCAGCTATAGCTATATATATATATATTTAGAGGCAGGTGGTTAGAGCGTCCATCCCATTTCCCACTGCCCCACCGCTCAGCTGTGCTTACCTGTGCAAACAGCCGCAAATAAATCGTTCGACATTTATAAGCCAGTCAAAGTTATGCTGAAATTTGTGTATTACGTGGCTAAGGGCTGGGCTGCGCTGGGTGACAGTAGTTGGATGCGGGGCATGGGGGAGGTACTGCTGTTTTGTGGGCGTGGCTGTGTGTGGGGCTGGCTGGGCTTGCCTTTGACGCTCGCCTCAAAGTCAGGCTAAAAATAAGATAAATTGTGTGGCTGTAGTCAATGGAGCTGTTAACTTACGCACCTGCGGCTCCCATAGAGGCGACCTAGAGTGGAAGTGGAGGTGGAAGTGGCAGTGGAAGTGGAAGTGGAAGGGTTGCGATTGATTTGCACAGTCAAAACAAGAAAAAAATAGGGGAAAAAGAAGAGTCGCCCTGTTCCTTGACCCATTGAGCTGCTGGCCATCAGCAGTGCCCTGTAAACAGTTTCCATTTCCACTTTCGCTTTGTTGTTTCGCATTGCGTAGTTCGCAGTTTTTTTTCTTTCTGTTTTCTGTTTTGTTTTGTTTTTGGGGTCGCAATTTAATGGAATCAAACGAAATGACATTGATCGCTGAAGGCCATCCAAGCGCTCTCTCTACACACACACGCACACTTATGTAGACTCTGCTGGCTGCTTCATGCGAAGATCAACAGCAATGCGAACGCACTTCCAAATGTGTTTGTTTCCATATACCCCAATTCGATACCCTAGACGCATTATGCGCGTATCTGTGGGGTATATTGGCTTGTCTGCAAGCATCTAAATGAGGCCATCGAATGGAAGAGAAGCAAATGAGTGCCACATATATATCTATCGTTTGTCTTGTAGATATATCTTCGTATTTGCTTTCATATCGATAAATATCGAATTTGTAAGCAAGTTTACTATTTTGGTACTGAAACTGCAACTGATAACTTTAAGAAACTAAGTTAGTCCAGTAGGACTGGAGAGCTTTCAGAGCTAGAGAAATATTGTAATAAGTAATAGATAATTGAAGAGGCCAACTACTTGAAGCTATTGCTTGAAGTTTTCCCTGCAGACTTTCGGGCTTAAGGCAAGCAATATATATTATCGAGGTAACTCTGATGGTCTCTAGGGTATCTGCAAGTCAGGCCTTGCCACTTCGAGCAGTCTTACTTGTATTTGCATCTATCGCTCTAGTCGTATCTGTATCTGGGATTTGGGTCGTGGTCGTTGTGCGTTGATTGGGCTTGTTAGATTATTTAGATGGATGCGTTTATTGTTGGGCGGGCGCGCGCTCGTTCGCGTTCGCGTTCGCGTTCGCATTGCCGGACTTCACTTTCAATGCTGATTGGCAAATTACAGCAATTTTTGAATGAAATTAGATTATTTCAAAATAGTTATAAACAAATTAATTGCGCATTACGCATCGCGCTGCATCACGCATCAACTGCAGCAGGCGGCCCCCCAATCGCAATTTCAACTGCATCCAAATGTGGTGCAAAAGTGCGTGCAAAGTATGTGAGAAATGCAGGGCCCCCCGTTTGTGATTTAGTCTTTGTATTGCGACTCTGGCCAAATAATTTTGCAGCAAATAAATTCCAAAGTGAACATTCACTTTAAGTTCCATGCGATGAATTCCACAAGGCCAATAGAAAAGTCGAATTTTAATCCACAAACTTGCAAATGCCTCAGCTCAGCCCCAGAGGCTTCTGCCGGAGCGAGTGCGCGGGACTGTGCTGGGAATTCGTACTGAAATTCACATTGTGATTGACAAAGCGCAAAATGCTTTTTATAAATAGCACAATAAAACGTATCTGCAAATTATGAGAAACAGCTCAGGCAGCAATTCGTCGCTTAAGTTGACAGCCCAACTGACAGAAGGCGAGACAGTCGGACAGTTGCCTGACTGGCTGACTGATTGACGGCAGCAACAGAAAAGGTGTCAACAGCTCCATCAGATGCGAGCAGCAATTGAGATTGAGATGGAGACACAGATGCAGATACGTTGATAGAGATGTTGGGGCATATGGGCAAATAGGAAACACAAATAGAAATGAGATTTACTTAGTGAGTGAGGAAGATAGAGATACAGATACAGATACAGATACAGATACAGATACAGATACAGATACAGATACAGATACAGATACAGATAGAGATAGAGATAGAGATAGAGATAGAGATAGAGATAGAGATAGAGATACAGATACAGATACAGATACAGATACAGATACAGATACAGATACAGATACAGATACAGATACAGATACAGATACAGATACAGATACAGATACAGATACAGATACAGATACAGATACAGATACAGATACAGATACAGATACAGATACAGATACAGATACAGATACAGATACAGATACAGATACAGATACAGATACAGATACAGATACAGATACAGATACAGATACAGATACAGATACAGATACAGATACAGATACAGATACAGATACAGATACAGATACAGATACAGATACAGATACAGATACAGATACAGATACAGATACAGATACAGATACAGATACAGATACAGATACAGATACAGATACAGATACAGATACAGATACAGATACAGATACAGATACAGATACAGATACAGATACAGATACAGATACAGATACAGATACAGATACAGATACAGATACAGATACAGATACAGATACAGATACAGATACAGATACAGATACAGATACAGATACAGATACAGATACAGATACAGATACAGATACAGATACAGATACAGATACAGATACAGATACAGATACAGATACAGATACAGATACAGATACAGATACAGATACAGATACAGATACAGATACAGATACAGATACAGATACAGATACAGATACAGATACAGATACAGATACAGATACAGATACAGATACAGATACAGATACAGATACAGATACAGATACAGATACAGATACAGATACAGATACAGATACAGATACAGATACAGATACAGATACAGATACAGATACAGATACAGATACAGATACAGATACAGATACAGATACAGATACAGATACAGATACAGATACAGATACAGATACAGATACAGATACAGATACAGATACAGATACAGATACAGATACAGATACAGATACAGATACAGATACAGATACAGATACCGATACATTCACAGTTACACACTGGCTACTCACAGATACTACTCACGAATACTGTGACACTCTGCTCGGCTCTCGCCTCGGCGATTGCGATAATTTATCAATTGTCATCAATTTAGGGGCAACAGCAACAAAACACGAACTTGTGGCATTTCTTTGCTGTCTTGGCTTCTGCCTCTCTATCTGTGTGTGTGTGTGTATGTGTGCGTGTGTGAGTGTGTGCTTGTATTGTTATAGGCTTCGTTAGACGTGGCGCGCATAAAGCGGATGGCAGTTAAAAACGCGTTGAACATCGATGCGCTGTTGCCCGGGCACAGGCGCTGAGAGCAGACACCAACGATACCAATAACTGGAGGATGTTCGACGGCGACGGTACTATCAATGATTGTTATGCAATGGCCAAATCGATAACAGCAACAACAACAACAACGGCAGCAGCAGCAGCAACGCCAACAACAATTACAGCGATACACACACGCAAAGGCACAACGACAATCACATTTGTGTTGCTCTTAATTCTATGCTGTCTATGTGATTACAATTATGGCAGTACGTATATCGAAACGCCTATCGTCTATCGTCTATCGCATATCGTTTAACAATTATGTGCAATATTTTTTGTTCAAGTTTTTGTTTATGTGCGGCGCTAATTTAAAGCCTATTGAGAATTTCATCAATTATTCGGCGGCGCACGCTGCGTATGCGTAATGAAAGTGTGTGTGTGTGTGTGTGTGTGTGTGTGTGTGTGTGGCAAACCCAATTTGGCATGTATAATGCCTGCCTGCCAGCCTGCCTCTCTGTGTGTATGCGTTAATGAGCGTCCAAAATGTAATTTGATGTATATGGCGCATATTACGCATTCGCCATGTCAGCCTACACATAAATTGCTTATTACGGACAGCAAAAAAAAAAAAACAACACAAAAAAAACTCACACACACACACTCACGCAGTTTTGGTCTAAAACTAAATTCAATTTGAATTTAAAGTGGTTGAAAATTATTTAATGGAAATGCGCGTGAAGCAAGGATAGCCAATGCGAGTGTGAATAGTGTTAGCTATAGAGTTCTCTCTCTCTCTCTCTCTCTCTCTATGAGAGAGTCTTTGTTATGAGATATATATGTATTTAATGTATAGGTTAGATTATATATGTATAGAAATATGATAATGATAATAATATCATAATATCATCTATGTGCATACCATGCTAAGATCTCTTTGAAATTGATTTTTGCTTAATGTTTACATCTCTTGGTTCATTGAGATCCAGACTATTAGGATCGAAAGCCTTCAAGCTTGGTATGCAGACTCATAATTGATGCGTATAGATAAGAAGATAAGAACTATCCATTTGTTAAAACACCTTTCTATACGAATTGGTTCCCTCAACTCTCCCAATATAGTAGATAAAGTAAATCCTACCGAACGAGACATTGTATAGCTGTCTAATATGCATATACAGACTCTTAATATATACAGCTAACAGTTGTTAGACAATTTGAATACCTATCCTAAAGATGTGGTCTACTTAGGGAGTTGCAAGAGTTCCGCAGAGTCAATTATCTCATGCTCACGCCATTCCATAAAGAATTCAGCTGGAGTTCATCTGTTAGTCGGCTAGGGCCGACTAGAGCGCGCGCTCGCTTTAAGCTTCCATTGCTGGCCACTCAATTATGAGTTGGAATTCGTGTGCTGTAAACAATTGAAAACACGTTGCTTGTTGGCCTGCATTGATATACGTTGATGGTTGGGGTTACAGGTTGGGCCTCGCAGTGCTGGAAGAAGCACAACTCGGGCTCGATACAGACGCCGGATGGTGAATTCAAGCGCCCGTTTGGCATACTCTGCACATATCGCTGCTTCCTCTGGTTTCCGCCAATGTAAGTTCAATCACAAGACCGCACATTGCCTCACACCTATCAAGCTCGACCCCAACCGCAGCCTCACAGTCCCCATTCAGTCCATGCCCCATATATGCCCCCATATAGCCCATATACCCCATATACCATACAATTTACAATTTATGTTATTTTCAACTTGTGTGTATTGCATTTTAAAACAAAACTCGCCAAGTGGCGCACCCTCGATGGGGTTGCTGGCGGGGGCGAGTTTGCTTTAGCATAACAATTAAAATATCTGGCAGCGTCGGTATAAATATTTCAGCGTTGCAAATAATAAAGTGAGTGCACGTGTCGAGTATGCACAGCGCCAACTATTCGCAACTATTCCAAAAGTTCTGCTCACTTTAAGCCAAGCTGCATTATATAAACACGCTTATTGCCTGCAAGCCAGAGAAAGCTGGCTAGCTCACAGCTCATAACTTGTTCAAGCTTATTAGCCAGCTCTTGTATCATTCAATCAGTAAGTGAGTCAATCACTTTAACAACTTTATTTGTCAGTCAGTCAATCAATCAGTCAATCATAAACAGATTTCAGTTCATTTCAACTGGGTCAGTGAGCGAGTGAGATAGTCAGTGACTCAAAGTATTTCATGCATATAAACGATTGCATACATCATACATTCATGCTTCATTCTTTATCGATAGATCTCTAATCGATATCTAATTGGTTCGTAACATTGACAGCTATCCGTATTGCGAGTTCATCTTTGATTTGCGCTTGTCGAGGCACTTCACATCGTTCCCGGACTGCTATGAGATACGCTGCAATGAGACGTTTACGTTCTTTGGCAGCGAGCCCAACTATTGATCGTCAGCCTGGTTCCTGTTGTTGCACAACTATCGATAACACTATGGATTGTCGTGGAAGGGCATTACCTATGTACATGCGTAATTAACAAATTGTATATCAACACTTTTCAGATATTATAAAATTTATTGATCGATTGCCATGTTGGTGTCATCGATAGTTATGCAACTCTATTATATATAATATAAAATATTCTTTTTTTTTTGTCTAACTTTAATTTCTATGCATTAATAAACATTTACTGAAAATATCAACGATTTTTACTGCAACAGACTGTTTATCGATACTTATCGATAGGCGTTTCTTGTTGAAATCTTTTTTTCCAAAGGCCAGAGAATTAATGGTGATGCGCAGGTAATATTCTGATATTAATTATATAGATTTTATGTCACTTTGATCAGGTAAATGATAGCTGCCATAGTTATCGATAGCTTAGAAGCTTCTTTTTAATACATTATTACTTTAGTAGATGGTGACAATAATATCATTTAACAGTCTGTACAGATCGAAAAGTTTTCAACTCTTCTTTGCGAATAAATGAAATGAGTTAATCAACTATCGTCTATTGTTATCGATAGTTAGTTTACCTTTACAGCTATTCTATTTATCTTTGCATAACTCAAAATATTCTCTGATGAATAGAAAGCTTTATTCAAGAATTTATGGAAATGCGTGGCAATTGAGCCAGGATGAGGCGGAAGGAGACTGAGCGGAGTCGCGCTTCAGTTACCTGCTGTTTAGATTGTTTACAGTAAGTAGTCAGGCATCCACTCTGCAGTCACCATTCAGCATCCTCCACCCACGAGCACTGGCGGTGCGCAGTGAAGCCTATTGCCAGCTGGAGCTGGCTTGGACAGGAATGTCCATTAATTTGCGACGACCTGCTGGCAATTTCCTCTGGCAGCGCATTTTAGTTGGTTTATTTCCGCCAAAAACTGTTTGCTTGTCCATAATAAAGAACAAGCTGGCGCCGTATAAACAAAAGTGCCAGACAAAGCCGCCGCCGCGCAGGCAAACAAAGCAAAACGAGCCTCCCAGTCGGATGGACGGATAGACAGCAATCCGAACAGCCGAAGGACGAAACAACAAACTCGGAAATTCTATCCGCAAAAATTTGCATAAAAATTAGCATTCTAATTGACATGAGGCCCGGCAAAATGAAGTAACCAGGCGCAGCGACCAGTTAAGCTCTCTCTTACTCTACCCCTGCCCCACTCCCACTCGCTCTCCCCCTCTCACACTCGCCTTCACTGTGTGCCTTTGTCTTGGCTTTGGTGTCGAGTTAATTGTTTGTTTAGTGTCATAAAAATACAGTTTACGCCTTTCGCAACAACACGTGCAGACGCGGCCACAATTACAGATGCGTTTCGCTTTAGCCACCCACTCACTGCCCAACTGGCAGATACCCTGTAGGCAGCACATCTGTCAGAGTTGATGTATGTAAAAAGTTGAGCAAACAGGTAGAAAATATGCCAAAGTTTTTTTTATGTATTTTGAATGCCCATTGTGAGACGTATAGGTGGGTATATTGGCTGTTGGCAAGTGTTTGCCACACGTGGAAGGCAGGTGGTGGTGGCTGTTGAGTCTATATCCTATAGCTCTCCCTCTCTCTCTGGCTCTGTCTCCGGCATGCCCCATGCGAACGGCTTTTACAGCTACAGGGTATGGCAACAATGGCTACGTATTGGGCCACGTGCACACAAAAGGGTCGCATCAGACAACGTTTGTCGCTGGCAAAAACTTTTAACTTTCACAAACTTAATTGCTGGCTGCTCGTTGGGGCGCAACGTGCTTCAAATATAAGAGCATGACTACCGCTTCGCCACCGCCCCCATCGCCACCTTGCCCACTCATGAAAACATCTTCAGGATGCGAGCACAAGGATCTGGCGTCTGCTCTGCTGACCAATAAAGGGCAGGCTTTGGGAGGGGGGCGCATCGGTTAAAGTGTTTGCTTTGTTCCCTCAGCTAGAGTTTTCATAATAAATTTTCATATAATTAAATTACTTTAAAAAAATACTTGAAAACAATATTACAGCTGATTGAAACCGCAAACAATTGCATTTGCCCACACTAAGTGGGAGCAACTTGAAAGGAATATATATCAACTTAAGCGAACATGATAGTACATATATAGATAGTACCTACATATATAATGTATGTATATATTAGCTTGAAGCCATGTTGTTCTTGAATGGTTTTTCGATTTATGTGTTTAGCCTGGCAGCTCGTTGCCTGCCTCTGCGTGTTGTACTGTAGCTGTGAGAGGGAAATTAGGAAGGTGGGAGATGAAGTAAGAGAGAGATAGAAAGCGAAAGGGAGAGAGGGAGGGAGAGAGAGAGAGAGAGGGAGCAGATGGAGAGATAGTGAGAAAGAAAGCGAAGGTTACAGAAGAAGAATGAGGGCCAGAGAGAGAGAGAGAGAGAGAGAGAGAGAGAGAGAGAGAGAGAGAGAGAGAGAAAGAGAGAGAGAGAGAAAGGAAGCAGATGGAGAGATAGTGAGAAAAAACGAAGGTTACAGAAGAAGAATAGGGCCAGAGAGAGAGAGAGAGAGAGAGACAGAGGGATATAGAGTGAGAGAAAGGAAGCGAAAGATTAGAAGAGGAATGAGGGCCATGTAGATAGAGAAATAGAGTTAGAGACAGAGAGGTAGAGAGAGAGAGAGTGAGAATAGAGGGAGATTGAGAGAGAATGAGAGTGAGAGATAGAGATTGAGAGTGAGAGAGATTGAGAGGGAGAGAGAGAGTGAGAATAGAGGGAGATTGAGAGAGAATGAGAGTGAGAGATAGAGATTGAGAGAGAGAGAGATTGAGAGGGAATGAGTGAGAGTGATAAGGAAAAAGGATGGAAGCAGATGAAGAGAGGAACACAGAAAGAGAGAGATATAGAAGGAGAGTGAGGCAGCTGCCGACAGAGAAATAGAGTTAGAGAGTGCTAGTGATAGTGTGAGTGAGAATGAGAAATAGAAAGAGAGACAGAGTGACTGATTAGGGAAGCGGCACAGAAGCTTCAAGTCAGGATTGTTGCAGCACTTTCCTTGTGAAGGTTGTCAAGTGCATCAGAGTAAAGAAGCAGCATAGTTTCTGATGATGAGCATCGATATATCTCTCGGCATATATGCAGACATATATCTATTCACACTCAATCTCACTCTACACATCTCTCTCTCTCTCTCCCTCTCTCTCCCTGTGCAATGCTGCGAATGCGCAATGCCAACAAATATCAACTCTAGCTTGAGCAAAGCTCTTACACTTTCATATAACTAAGCAGATTTAGGACTTTTAGCTTGCATATTGCTTTAAAATAGAATTGTATTTTGTTTTCAGTTTTTCTAGGGTTGTTTAGTGAAATGCTTTTGCATGGATGCTGGGGCTTGGCAGCGCATAAATATTCCGACTGCAATTATGCATCCGATTTGCTTATCGTTGCGTTTCGAGTTGTTGCTGCAAAAAGTTATTTAACTTTTTTTGCGTTGTCATTGGGCGAAAAGTTTTGCCATCGAGTGGGCGTGGCAGCAGCAGGCAGCTGAAAGAAATGCAAAGAAAATTTTGTTACACGATTTTTGCAGTCGACGCTTCCATATATGAAGCTGTATGTGTGTGTGTGTGTGTGTGTGTGTGTGTATTTATTTATAAATTTTTGAGCTCTTTTTGAGAAACTTTTACTTTTGCAGCGGCAGTTGCTGCTGCTGCCAGCTGACCCACTCGAAGAGCAAGCGCAACTTCTGTTTGGCTTCTGCTCGAAAGTTTCAGCTATGGAAATGCTAGACTATTACGCAGCCGAGCAACTAGCGTAAGCTCTGTGCCAATTTAGAGTTAGATATGTATAGATATATGTTGTGGATATATGCTCTGTGAGTTCTAGCGTGGCTCAGCGTGTCAAGAGATGCTCGTATTAAATAGCTTACGTCTATAGCTTAAGCTATTAATATTAGTTATAGTATGGCAATGGCTGAGCACTGAGCGAGCATTGCTGCAGTCGGTTAGGCCCTGCTGCTCAGCCCGTTCGCATTTCGTTCAAGAGTTTGACAAAGTTTCGAGTCTTTGCTGCGCTGGCTTAGAGCCGATTTGCTGCCAAGAGTTTGACAAATGTAAATACACAATTTAGTAACTATTTAGCTTTAGTTCAACCTCCCCCCCCTCCCCTCCCCTCCGCTCCCCGCTCCCCGCTCCGCTCGCTGTCTGGCTGCACTTGACATTTGATTTGTTGTTTTTGCACATTTATTTATGTTATTTTGATTTTGATTTGCTGGCTGCGCTTTAACTGGGCGACAATTTCGCATAATTTGGGCGGATGGCCGTTGTGTTTGGCACCGAGTGAATGTACTCACAACTAGTATTCATATTCATATTCATTTACGACAGCGTCGCTCGCCTCAGCGCAGCTCGGCATCAACGAACCGCAGCATCAACGAAAAATTTGCATTTGTTAAGTTGTTTTTCGTTTTGTTTGTTTGTTGATTTAATCAAGTGTCGCGGCCAATTTAACTGTTACACACACACACACACACACACACATACTGTGTGAGTTGATATAACGTTGCGTATACGTAATATTGTGAATAGTCCAAGCAAAGCCAAAGGCCGTGCAGTTAGACAGAAACACACACACACACACACACACACACACACACATATACATGTGAGGTGATAGAACATTGCGTATACGTAATGCAGCAAACGCTCAGTGCTTAGTAGCCAAAGAACAGCCAGGCTGAACAGTTAGATACACACAGAGAGCAAGAGTTATAAGAGAGCGTGTGTGTGTGTGAGCGGGACTACCAAAGACAGAGAGAGAGAGAGAGAGTGTATGAGAGAGAGCATGTATCTATTGCAATTGCTAGCTGCCGCTTGGCTTAGCCTAACCTGGCTAAGCAGCTGCCAAGGCTTTGGCCAGTTCCACATGAAACGCTATCAGCTGCAGCGCAGCTACAATCCAGATGATTCCAGCGAGAATGATAATAGCGTATTACGTAAGAGAGTGAGAGAGAGAGAGAGAAAGGCAACTGTATTTGTAATCTCTGTTGCTTCACAGGCTCCTATCGTCGCTGCATGTGGGAGCAGTCAAAGTTCCTGCCGCGCCGCCTCGTCCTGCTCAGCCTCTGCTCGAACCTGTTCTGCGAGAACAATCAGATCATGCCGCGCTCCAGGTCTATTTTCGTAGTGGAAAAAATGTCTAGACCGAACGAGTAGTGACACTTAATTATTAACCAAAACTGCATGACTGCATGTACTCAGAGGGCGACCTCGACCACGGCTCTGGCCAAGCTAATGCAAACATTTTTGCTGCTTCTCTCTATCTTCCCTCAGCTGCCTGGACATTCTGCCCGAGCAGTGCGAGCAGGGCGACGAGGAGGACCTGATGTACAAGCCATTCCCCGACTGCTGTCCCGTCTACTGCAATCTGAAGCGACGCATGCAGCGCCTGCGGACAATGCACTTCCGACATCGCATATTGCGCAACATGCAGGACGGCTCCTCCTCCTCCTCCTCCTCCTCCAGCTCCGACGGCAACACCTTGCTCAGCGAGATGGGCTACAACAACTACTGATGCTGCTTGCTGGCCATCGCCCGTGCACTTTGTCAACTCATAAGCTGATTGGCAATTGTGTTGCAGCGTCTCGTTTCTGATTGGAATTCGGCTACTCGGATTGGAATTCTGGCATGGGCTCGCTTGTCTAGACAGAGCACTTGAGCTCTGCCCAGGAGCACATAAGCAAACTTTACTCTATCGCATATTAAATACCCTAACTATCAAATACCCAACGAGCAAGTTTTCAATCAATCGAATAGTTGAGCACGAGATTGACAGGGGGAATTGATCCTGAATTGATCCTGAATTGATCCTGAATTGATCCTCTTATAGTTAAGTCAATCAGTTCATCAAACAACGTTGGAATTAGCGAAAGGTCTGAACTCAATTCCATATAATAGTAAGTAAACTTTCAGAGAGAGTCTCTGGTATTTAGTCAATCAATCAGGCACAGAAGCTTTCGTTTTGGATGGCAGTTACCAAGCAATATCACTCTGTTAAGTCTTAACATGAGCTGGAAATCAATGTCAATCAAAGATCAATCAGCGTTCAATCAATCAGTTGATTTTGCTTGCGCTCTTGCTCAGGCGTTGCATTGATCTTTAACTTCTCTATATACTTTCTAATTGAGATGATAGTGAATAGCTGACAAGTCAATCAATCAGTCTATCAATCATTCAAACATTTAAATATTCCCAGACAAAGGCAGTTCAATGCTAAGACGCCCTATGCATGCCCTATGCAGCTCAGGCGTAGGCATAAATTAGGGTGAGCCAAAATAACTTGAGCCACTCGAAATACTTGGCGACAGTTGGCGGCTGCTCTTGTGACTGGCTGGCTGGCTTTGTCAAGTGCCTGGACGGGCATGTCCAAGTAGAGACGGCTCGACTCCAATGGAGCGAGAAAGATGAAGAAGCACAAGCGCAAGCAGTAGCTGGAGAAGTTGCGGTCGTTGGGCAAACTCTTAAACGAGTTGCTCATTAAGCGGGTCGACTACGATGCTCGCTCAGCTCAACTCTAAAGTGGGTACATGGGCTTTGAAAATTAACAATATATATCTATCTGAGGTGAAAAGAAGACATTGAGTAAGAGTAAGAACCTTGGCAGCTGTATTCGTTGTCTCTTCATCTCTGTCAATCTGCCTCTCTCTCTCTCTCTATCTCTATCTCTATCTCTATCTCTATCTCTATCTCTCTATCCCTATCTCTATCTATCTGAGGTGAAAAGAAGACATTGAGTAAGAGTAAAAACCTTGGCAGCTGTATTCGTTGTCTCTTCATCTTTGTCAATCTGCTTCCCTCTCACTCTCTCTCTCTCTCTCTCTCTCTCTCATTCTTAACTTTTAGAATTTCTCATAGTTCTGCTGCTCACTTCTTTCCCGATTTTATGGCTCTCTTAATCAAGTCAAGAGTATTTGGATTATGATTTCGTTTTCGTTTTCAGCTCAGTTCTTGAGCGAGCATTACGCAGTCGGTACTTGGCCTGGGCTCATTAATAATTTGCATTGCTCTTGAACCTTTGCAGGTTTAATTGCATTTTGGCTTTTGTCTAGGACTGTCCTAAGCAGCACGCACTCATTCGAGACTATCACATTCTGTTAGACTTGTTCCTGCTGATGCGCCGCCTCCTGCTGCTGCTGCTGCTGCTGCTGTTAATCTGCCGCCTCCTGCTGTTCGCTTTGTGCGCTGCTTGGCTTTATAGCTTTATGTTGCTGCATTTCCTGTTGCAGCAATATTCCTGATGTTCGCTGCGCCATCGTACGCTGCTTATCGTTTTAACACTTTTACGTGCCACACAAGGCTAAGCAAGTTGCTCATCTTCTTCTTCTTCTTCGTCTTGCCGCTCTGTTGGCCACTTCTTCTCACTTCTACTCATCTCCTTTTTCATCTTCCTCATTTTTATCAGCAAACAAGCAATAAATTTTATTTTAATAAGCAACACTTTTGATAGCCCAGCGTCGAGGCTGAGCTCCTTGCCATGGGGACCTTCGCCTCGGCGCATTATCATTGCTGTCGCCGTGCCGCTCCGCCGTATCTCTGTCCCCCTCTTCTGTCCCTGTTGCATGCTGCATGCGGCGCAGAAGTAAATACAAAAGATATAGCTATAGCCATAACTGTTCGCTGTCATAACGTTCGCAACCGCAGACAGTGGCGCTGCCTAGCGGGGTTCGCTTAAAGCAGAGAGATGAGAATGAAAGAGAGAGCGAGAGAGTATATATAGAGTAATATAATGTAATATAGGAAAAGCTCTGCAATCCTATCAATCCGATCAATGAAAATAAAACCGATTGGAATTCTCTAACTGAATCCCTGAGCTAAATGGCGTCCTATTCAAGCGACGTCAATGGCTCTAGCTCTGGCTTCGGCTGTGGACCCAGTTAGCAGAAGCAGCTGGATGCTAAGTGTAGCAAGCGGGCGGGCAGTCAAAGGGAATGGGCGTGGACACGAGTAGGGCCGGCCGCCTTTGCCTGGCTGGTTAGGCAACCTGTCTGCCTCGTTTACTTTCTCTCTCTCTCTCTCACTCTGTCTGTGTGTGTGCTTATATCCTGCCCAAGCAGGATTCTTCTCCTTCTTCTTACTCGCATTGTTGTTGCTGCATTTTCTTCTGCTTGCCTGGTTGCCTCGTCTTATTTTTATGTGGCTTTATGCATTGGACTCGCCAGCTACCAGCTTTCAGCTGCCTCTATCTCTGCCCAACCTACTCTCCCTCTCTCTCTCTCTCTCTCCCTTCGCAGATACTCATTGTGTTGCTTCATCGTCTTACTCTTCTTCATGGCATTGTTGTTGTTGTTGTTGTTGTTTTTACTTTGTTGCACTTTGAAGATTATTGCACAATGCAATTTATATTTATCGTACGCTTTTAGTTGTTGCTGTTTCTTGTTTTTCTTTCATTTATGCCTTTGTAAGAAACACACACACACACACACACACGCGCGCAGACAGAGGGACACCTATACAAACACACCTACTCACACACATGCTTACTTATAGTATTGCAGTTGCACTAAGAACGCATGTGGCACCCAGTGGAGCTGGCAGCCAGTGCCAAAGGCACTCACAAAGCGCAGTCTCTTCTCTTCTTTTTCTAATATTTTATTCTATTTTAATTTTATATTTTCTTTATTTTCGTTTCCCTTATTTTGTCTTATTTGATTTCATTTTAAGTTATTATTTAAAGTTATTATTTTTGAATCTTAATTAATTCTCGTTTTCTCTTCTTTTCTTTTCTTTAATTTTCTTTATTTTTTCTTCAATTTTCTCTTAGCTTTATCTTCATTTTTATTCTCTTTTCTCTTCTTCTATATTCTTTTTTGTTTTCCTTCATTTAGATGTATTTTTCTTTCGTTTTATCTTCTTTTCTTTCCTTTCCTTTTCTTTCATTCTCTTTTCTTTTGCTATCTTTCCCTTTAACTCCTTCTTGGTCCACTTTTCTATTCTTTTCTTTTCTTTTCTTCTCTTAGCTTTCCTTTTCTTTTCTTTTCTTTTCTTTTCTTTTCTTTTCTTTTCTTTTCTTTTCTTTTCTTTTCTTTTCTTTTCTTTTCTTTTCTTTGCTTTTCTTTCATTTTCTTTTATTTTGCTATTTTTCTCTTTAACTCCTCCTTGGTCCACTTTTCTTTCCTTTTCTTTTCTTTTCCTTTCTTTTCTTCTCTTTTCTTTTCTTTTCTTTTATTTTCTTTTCATTTCTTTCATTTTCTTCCCTTTTGCTATGTTTCTCTTTAACCCCTCCTGGGTCCACTTGCATCTACATTTACACTTCTCTCCTTCTCTCTCTGACTTTATCTTAACTGTGCATCTTTCTTTATGATTATTTTTAGTGTTCTTGTTGTTCTCATGATTGTTATTCTTGTTGTTTGGCATTGCCTCTTGCCACCCAATTATTATGATATAAGGAATGCATTAGATTGCATTCCATTGCAACTTTCCACTTTAAGTACTTTAAGCAACATGTGTGCGTGTGTGTGTGTGTGTGTGTGTGTGCGAGTAGCTAACTGTCTGTCTGCACTTCCGTTTCAGCTGCAACCGCATAAAGACTGCATTTAAACGGTTATCCACCTGTTGCCGACAGTTTAATGCAGTCTAATTGGAATAAATCCAATGGGAGGGCCAGTTGTGTATAAAAGGAAGACGGCAATACGGACAGACAAAAGAAGCAGAGCGAAACTGAGCACAAATGGCTTAAGCTCTGTACTCTGTACTGTATCTAATTGGAATACATCCCAGCTATATATGTACATACAGACATATGTATGTGTGTGTGAGTGCAATGCAGTTGGCATACGACAGAGGTTTTTCTTAAAGTAGACACGAACTGATTCCAATTGGTTTGCTGTATGAGATGATATTCCAATTGGAATTAAATAACAGACTTTCATTGCGCAGACCGACAATGGAATGGAGTGCGGGCAAAGGTAAAGGCAAAGGTAAAGGTAAGGGAAATGGGAAAACTTTTTATTTAATAGCTGCGAATTCATGAAACTTGTGAAAGTGTAATGACAGCAGCTTGACAATCATTTAATCAACTGAGGCACAGAGAGCGACAGAGAGAGAGAGAGAGCGTTGCCAGAGCTGGGCAGCTTGGCGTTGCCATATCAACGTGAAAGAAGTACGCGCATTAATTAGCACTGAATGCTTGCTGTCAACTATCAATGCAAAAATGCGAAACGCGAAAGGCGCAAAGGGAGTTGGGTGGGTGGGCGTGGCAGCTGCGTCCACTTCCGCTGCGCTGTTGTCGCTCAGAGTTTCCGCAATTAGTTTAACTCCTAAAGATTCGCCCAGCTGAACCCTGAATTGAACCGAGTTGAACTCAAACTTTTGCGAAGCACTCAGTAAAGCGCCAGCTAGCAGGGTATATGCGCACGAAGGGTTCGTATGTGATTAGCTAAAGAAGGAGCTCCACAGACGGAATGTACTTCATCTAATATACATACATTTCTAGCTCTTTCAAAGAAGGTATGGTGATTGCCTCTCTCTCTCTCTCTTACATTTGTATTATTCCACTTACAACTACTTTCTGCCCAAGGTATTGCCCAGTCGGGCATGCTCACATCTTTCCATTGCGAAACGAACACAAATGAGAGAGGAAAAAAAAAAAGGAAAACAAAAGACGACAGACGAGATTACAGTTTCGCCATTTCGATTTGATGGAGATAATGGAACGAGTCTCTCCAAGCAAAATGTTGGCTAATTAAAAATTGTTACCCGCCATCGAAGTTTTTCTCTCGCAGATTATTATGGAGATATACGAGTATTACAAGTTCGGGGCAGAGCGTGAATGGGAGAGAGCGTAACGTAGCGTTAACTGGTAGAGGTTAACGGATAATGGCATAGTCTGAGCAGAGTAGAGGAAGCAGGGGCTATACAAGCTCTGTAGGCTGAGATCTCAGCCCATTAGTCCATTAGAAGCACTCTTCAAATTCACGTATAACAAAATCTTATATTAAGTTTCAAGTCTTTTCAGAACTCTGCTCAATTATATCAATATCGTTTATGCTTTTATCATCCATTTGATTGCATTAGATATGCTCTGCTCAGCATATCTCATCTTAGCCTCTGGTAGTTCAGATCTAGAGTTGTCCACTGATCTTGGCCAGCGCATCAGCTGCGGCTAGGCCCATGTCGTGCTCACTGGAGCCGGGTGGCTCCAGCTGCAGTATGTGTGCGCTCTCCTTGAGCAGTCGCACGACCTCCTTGATGCGCCTCTGGAACTCCTGGCGGGACATTTGGCCGCTCTGCATGCCCAGCTGGGCGAGCACCATGATCGGCGCATGCAGCTCGTACATGATGAGGCCTGCGACGATAGACGAAGAGAATTTCGATGAGCTTCAGATGACTTGTATATACACATAGAGTCGCTTAGCACTTACCACGCAGTCGGGTTAGACCCGGTTCGAGTATATCAATGACAGCCAGAAATTCGCGACAGTAGCGCTCCTTGCGCTCGATATCCTGTGGAGAGAGCTCGGGCAGCAGATAGCCCTCGATGCGGCCATAGATCTGGCAGAGCGAGTACTTGGCGGACAGTAGGAGATAGTGATTGGGGCGCAGCACATCGCGATATCTACAAATAGGACAATCGCATTGTTTCAATCAATCAATCAAAATCCGAGTCACCCATGACCCTTGACCCAAATGCTGCTAATACAAACCATGAGGCGAGTTAGCGAAATTATAAATAGTTAGTGAGAAGCTTTATTAAACGATCCATGGCCGGAGTGAAGAGAGAGAGAGAGAGCAAGAGAGTCTTTGATCAATCATTATCAGTCAACATTTGCGTACTACTTATATTTAGTTTACTAATATTCTATATAAACAGACAGAAGAATTGATTTGTTCTTGATTGATTGACTGATTCTTGCTTGAATGATTGACTGATTGAATGACTGCTTAGCTGATTGATTGGTCATTGGAGTTTCACTAAGAGATTCAATGATTGATTGACTCAAAAACGATTTTCTTACTGATCATCTTACTGTTTGACACAATGATTGACTGACTGATCAACTCAGTGATTGACTGAACATTAAAATCCTGACTAATCGAATGCAGGTATATGATTGACGTATCAATCAGTGGCTTACGCATAGATTGATTGACTGTCTCCTGCCTAAGTGATTGGCTGAATGATAAACGATAGATTTGACTGATTGATCACCTTACTGAATGTGTCACAGTGATTGATGTGCTGCTGACTGATTGATCAACTCAATGGTCAGTGTTCAGCTCATAGTCCTATATTTGATTCTCTGATATGATTGACATATTGCTTGATAGATTGACTGCCTAATAGAAAATGAAATTTACCATAAACTAATCATTGACAAGATTGACAGATTTAAGAGACTCGCAAGCAAAAAGTCTGTAAAATATTAGAAGTTATATTAGACTGATGAGTTTTGAGGGAAGAAGCCGGCGCCAAATGCGATTTGTCATTGAGTTTTAGCAAAGTTAACGAAGTTGCTGAAATTACTGTTAAAGTTAATATTGAATAATATCGAGATATAGTAAGTAGAGAGAAGTTAGAAGTTGAAGAGCTATGGGTATTGTTGAATGGGCTCTGCGGGATGTGAGGGATCGCAGGACTTACCGCACTAGAAAGTTCTCCAAGGCGGGAATGTCGTGCACATCGATGGACTCGAGATCTGCATTGATGTGATCCAAGAGACGCTCCAGCTGGACCGAGTCGATGCGATGAGCACAGCGATCGCAGCTATAGAGGAGATAGAGAGGGAGAAACTTTGTTAGAATGGCAATGAATCAATGTCGGTGTACTCGGTACTCACGCCCAGTCGGCGTCCTGTTTGAGCGGCTCTGTGGCTCGAATGCTGCCTGTTCGACAGATTTTGCAGACGAGGTCGCTGCAGTCGCTGCCCAGCTCACGGGGATCGGCGCAGCGCTGGCATTGGCACCAGAACAGCTTGCCGCCCTGGATGAAGGTGCGACGCTTCAAAGTGCCCTGCAGCGTATACGCATAGCTGAGCGTCAGTGTCTCCTGCTCGCGCACTGAACGGGACGTCCGCAGGATGATCGAGTAGTCCAGTGGATCGTCCGTGTGCGATGTGTTAGGTCGGCAGTCGTGCGCGAGCAGAAAGGCGCTCGGATATAGCGTACGCGCCTTGCCCCCTCGTTGCCCAATCTCAAAGCAGTTCACATCCAAAATGCCACAGATCTCGTGCACCTCCGCCGGCTCCAGCTCTCCCAGCTCTACCAGCTCCCCGGCTAGCTCCTCGGCCAGCTGCCAATCGTTGAGCAGTCGATGCACAACTTTCTTCTCATAGTGCTGCCAGAGCGTGAGGTTCTCGCGCCTCTGCTCCGTGTGCGATTCCATCAGCCGTATCTTGGCGTACTGCTCCGCCTGGTGCTTACGCATCAGCAGAATGCGGACAATCAGCACCAGCTCGTACAGATCCCGCACAGCGTCCGGTGAAGCGCTCTCCTTCAGCAAGTCGGCTGCCTGCGCCCTGTGTCGGCCATAGAGCTCGCACTCCTCGCGGCTGTGGCCGTTGCTCTGCTCCAGTCCACGGCAGTCGGCGCTGCAGAGAGGCCAGCCGCATCCGCGGCAGCGGCATTGCTCCAGCCCCAGCTGCACCGGCTGGTAGCAGCCCAGACAGACGGGCTCGCAGCTAACGCAGGGTCCGATGGCCAGTGGCTGCTCTCGGATGAGCTGCTCCCCAGCAGCCAGCGGGCGATTGGCCACCAAATAGCGCCCGTAGAGCTCCGAGTGCTCCACTCGATAGGCTGGCAGTGGCTCCTCCTTCAGCTGCTCCTTTGTGTTCCTCTGCTGCTGCTGCTGCCGTTGCTGCTGCTGCTGGCGCCTCGTCTGAGTAAAAAAGAAGAGTGCAGGGGAATGGCTGCTCATTAGTGGCGCTGCTAATTGTATTCTAATTGCTCTGGCACATTCCGAGTCCATGGCTCATTAATCACATGGCCCGCTGCTCGAATCTCGACAGTGAACGAGTGCGAGTGGGGCAAAGGGAGTAGCTGCACCTCAGCTCCTACCTCTGGCTCTGGCTCTGGCTCTGCCTGTCAACAGCTGGCAATTAAAAGACACTCAACGTTAAATGCCTCAAACGATGCGAGCGCGCACACCTCAACAGGTGCACAACAACGTTACAACCTGCTCCATGCCAGCTGCTGCCAGTTGCAAGCTCTGAGTGAGCGCTGCGCTGAGTCAATGTCTATGTCTGGGGCAATGTAAACTTGAGCATGCTCCATTTTTGTATACTATGCAGACATGCGGATATCAGCCTACTCAGCTTAGTCTCTTCATTAGCGTAGTACTCTCTATTGGGGTCTATCTAGATCTTTATTCCTCTTCTCTCTTCAGTTGTCTTATTGTTGTTTATCATAGTTTTACTTTTGATATTTATCGCTAGTTATCATCATTGTTATCGTTCACCATCAATCAAAGTCATTCTCAGTCATTATCTATCATTCATGAGCACTCCAGGTCAATCATGCTTTATCAGGACTTTTATGCATCATATATCATTCATCGTTTATTATCATCAATCATCATTATCAAAATTTTCACTCATTATTCATCATTCATTTGTCATCATTCAGCATCAATCAAAGTCATCCTCAGTCATAATCTATCATTCATTATCATGAGCTTCGCTCAATGTCTGTCACTCCACATCAGGACTCTTATTCATTATATCTATCTATCATTCATCATTCATCATTCATCACTCATTATCATTAATCATCATTATCCCATTATCTATCATTCATCATTCATTACCATTATCTACATTGATAATCAACACTAACTTAATTTGGCATTGTCATCATTCATTATCATCACTCATTATTATTAGCTTTTTTTTCTCTCTCATTCAATTCTGATTTCATCATTAATTATCAGCATTTCTTATCATTATTATTATTATTATTACCACCCTGTATTTCATAATCATTATAATCAGCCAGCATTATCCATAATTCATCATTCATTATCATCACTCATTATTATTAGCTTTTTTTTCTCTCTCATTCAGTTCTCATTTCAAGTTCTCTTGGGCTTCGTTTCGCATGTTTCTAGTGCATTCATCACACTTGTTGCACAGCAGCAATGCATTTCACATAAAAATTGACTTATTTTTAAAACAATTTTGATATTGCAAAAATACAAAATACGAAATGAAACTATAAACAATGTGAAGCGGAGCGCAGAAGCGCAGAAACATTTCAATTTGATTAGGGCAACCAGAGACGATCGTGCGACGCATATTTCGCTTCTAGATGGGGTTTATTTATAGGTCGCGTCGGCTGAGACATTGCGCGCTCTAAAGATAGATGGCTAGCGAACGCCCCCTGTGCCACGCCCCACTGCGAACTGGGGCATCATTCCACAAAGTGTGGCATGAATTTGGTTTTGTTTTGATATTTTTTAATTTATTAGAGAAATTTACTAAGAAAACTTTAAATATAAAATTAAAAAAAAATTAAAAAAAAAGTTAAATTTAAAATAAAATAATTAAAATAAAAAAGAAACACAATTTTTTTGTATTTCGCCTCATTTCCTTTTCATTTGGGCGCAGCCATTAAAACGCACACACACACACTCCCTCTCTCTCTTCCTCTCTCACTCCCTCTCTCACTCTTACATTTCATGTGAATATATTTATTCTGTATTGAATTAATTTTTAATTATGCTGCGAGTCGAGTCGCGACGACTTCCCTACCCCAGCCAAAACTCCCTCCCCGCCAACCGCGCACTGCGTATACCCTGTAATACTCGGGCAATTATGTTTACTTTTTTCCTTGCTGGCATGTCGCTTCTGCTCTTTTCCGGCTTTCCCTCTGCGGCCAGCAGCGATTAACGTCGAAATTGCCTTTAATTGATAAATTATTTTTGTTTGCTTATCTCGTGAAAGATTCTTTGGGGTTGCGTTTTAATCGATGTGTTTAACAAGTTGTCATTTGATTACAGCCCATTCAAATGGGCACGCATAATAAACGAAACAAACATCGACAACAGCAACAACTACAACATTCAGCATTAACAAGAACAATACAAAATAAATAAATAATTTAAAGTTTATTTTGGTTTTGGTTTCGCGTTGTTCGAGCCGCGGCACACGAATTGCAACTGTCGAATTTGTCGTCGACGGCAGCGGCATTTGGCTCAGATTCAACAGTTGGCCTACACACACACACACACACACACACATCAGTCACACACACACACACACATCAGTCACACTCACATCCCTCATTTGAATTGTGTTATATTTATACATTTTTCAAGTTATTGAAATACATTTTTTTGGATTTTTCTTGTTCTTTTCATTCTTAATTTTCTGTGATTTGGAATCACGAATGCTATTTGCCACGCCCACAGTTGGCGTAGCTCTATATACTCTATATGCTGGAGCATGAATCGGACTGGGAACTAATGCTTAAATTGAAATAGTATGACTGACTAAAGTATGCCCTGTAAATAGTTATAATAGTTAATGCCCTGGTTGATCGACCATTTAAAATTCCAGCAATCATAAAAGTAAACTACTTTTGTAAATTGTTGTTTATTGAATATGAAATACCCTGTAAATTGTATGTGCATTATGATTCTCATATCCCTATGTGTGTGTATTCTCTGAAGCTCTATTAAAACCTTTACGAAGTTGATGTATAGCAATATGTTATATGTTAATATGAAATACCCTGTAAAGAGTAAAAGTCTACATCAATAAATAGATGCATGTATGCATACCCTAGAAATCTTTTGACATAGGTATATGCTCTTATAATGGAATTTCAATATAACTGAATATGAAATACCCTGTAAATGATATACGAAACTGAGGTAGATTATATTCGTGTATATATCGAGATCAATTCAAATGAAATTGTGTATAATTAACGAGCACATACCCTGTACAAATTACATATATATGAATTCCATTTCTATTGCAAGTGATTCATAAGTCTCTAGATACATGAATACCCCGTAAGAAGTCCATGCATATCAAATCTATCATTCACGCAATCAATCATCAGCTCATCTGTGTACGTATGTATGCTTGTATGTGTGAGGCTGAACAGCATTCTCTGAATTTGTATTTGGTCTCTTTTAAAGCATTTTCTCTCCATCTATTGTTGGGCATTTGCGTTCTATTTAAAGTCCATTTTCAAATCAAATGAAACCAGTTTCGCTTGAAGCTCTAAGAAAAATATGAAAAACCAATTTGTGGACAACTAAAACAAATTGCTTTTTCGAGCAGATTTTTTAACTGCTGAAAATTAAGGTGAAAACTGATGAAAATTGTGTCCCAAAAATGTTGCAGGTCACATATTTAATGCATCATCTCTCTCCCTTTCTCTCTCTCTCTCTCTCTACATTGCAAGCCGGTTGTTTTTTATGTGCAAAACGAGGGCATTTCAATTAGTTGCCAAAATGTAGCCGCTGGCCAGTTGCTGAATACCCTGTAAGCATACTGCAATTAGGTATATTAGTACTTCAATTGGCAATAGAACAAAATCTTGTAGAAACTTACGAAAACATGCATGCCCTGTTTTCCTGCAGAGAAAGGTATTTGCAATTGTGATATTACAGGGTATACGCACATGTACATTCTGTGAAGGGGAGTTTATTGAAATATTATCCTCATACAATATTAGGCAGCTCTTTGCGTTTCTTTTATTGTTACTTACAGGGTATTAAACAGTCGAGCAAATCATTTTTTTGCACTCTACTTTCTAAACGTAGAAGTTTAAGTCTTCTTCGACTTCAACTCCCTCTTCTTAACTGCTGCTTTTGCTTACAGGGTATTGCATAGTCGAGCATACAGCGCTACCTGCTCATACATCATATATGGAATTGAAATATTTGAATTAGAAGTTAAGCATTTTCCTTTCCATTCTGTTCCAGCAATCTTCGCTTATGGGGTATTTGCCAGTCGGATATACCCTGCTTGGCAGACAAAGTTGCTTTTAATTGTTGCTGCCATTGGGAATGGGAGCAACAACAACTTGAAACAAAGCAGGCAGCCCAAAAGTATGCGATGGCAACTGCCAGCGGGCGTTCTGCCGCTGTTTGTCAGGTGTCGCGGGCGGAGTGGGCGGAACGTGCGGGAATGGAACATGGAACTTGTAGGAGCATGAAACATGAAATGTGCATAACTCGTATTGGCACTCGCTTTCGCTTTGTTTATGATCTGGAGCGGAAACACAACGCATGCGACACCTCTCTGCTGCCACGTCCCGCCTCCTGCCGCTCCGCCTCCTGCTGCGACCCACAAGTTTGCCTAGCTGGCAAATATTTGCGAGTCAAGTTGCCAAGCAGCAGTAGCAGCACCAGTTGGGCGTTGCGTGAGTGGGGGCGTGGCTCGCCTCCTTTCTCGCTGCTGCTGTTGTTGTTGTTGTTGTTGTTGCTGCTGTTGATGATGATTTTTGGTGTCAGCATAAATGTCACTCGCTTCCGTTGCCCTCCCTTCTCACTCTCTCTCTCTCTCTCTCTGTCCTCTGTTAGTCAACTGTCCGTCTTGTTATGCTATGCAACTGTGTCAACTTAACCCATTGTCTGCCCATTGCCAGGCTCGTTGCCACATGCCACGCCCACGTCGAGCACTCGAATAGAGCTGATGCCAAGTGCAAGTGTCTAGCGAGGGTCGCTCCATCAGCAATGAGCATCAAATTTCAGACTGTGACATTCTCTCTCTCTCTCTAATGCTCATTCTCCTCTTACTGCCACTACTTCTCGAGTGAGCCACGCTCCTTAGCCCTCCAGACACACACGCATGCATGTGAGAGACCTTTTAGACATTGACAGAGCCTGAAGCTGCACTAATTATTACACTAGGCACTTACCCCACCCTCTGCTGCTCTCCCTCTCTCACGCCACCTAAAACAGTTTGTGGAACTGGAAAATGCAGTTTTCGTTCTTTAATTGCATTGCGAAGGATATTTATTTCGAATGGTAAGAAATACGTGTATATCAAACGATTTTTAAGTGCAGCAAACCGGATGAGCCAATCTCGCTTTCAAGAACGCAAATCCTTCGCGACCGACCGAGTGTAGGTAAGCGTGTTAGTTGCCTGTGCTTGCTTGCTTGCTTGAAGAATCCAGAGGAATCTCGAAGTAAGGGACATCAGAGTGTATAGTTTAGTTAATCGATCCGAGTGTTAGTTCTCTCGGCATGACTATTCACGCTTTAGTGTTAGTTGTGTTGGCAAGCTGATGCATATGTTATGTTTTGAAGGTGCGGTCGCGGTACCGTAGGCTTGAAATCGAACTGGCCGAGTAACTGCAATCAGAGCGAAGAGAATCAAGTTAGAATTGTGGCGCAGCTGCTGCGAGGGCCGATTGCAAACTTACCATCTCTCTACGAATGATCAGTGGTGGAAAATTCGTCGGGCTCATGTGCACCGCGCAAGCGAAACCCTTCGTGCGCGCTCACGTGGCTGGCGAATAACTTGTGAAACATGTTTGTATATTGATGTGTATTGTTTTTTTTGGTTATTATTAATTATTGAATTATTATTGCTTGATTGATAAAGATTCATTTTCGATATTTGCATTACGATAGGCGTGTATAATAAAGTTATTATGGGATAATGACGATTCCTTTTTTTTTTTTTTTTTTTTTTAGCTTTGGTATGTTTAGATATATTGGATAGGGTATCTAGTTTTTGGACAGTAGCTGCGCAACTGATGCGTGTACATTTTTATCATATCGATTTGTGGAAATGTTATGGAATTCAAATAGTATATCAAATATTGTGCTAGTGTCTTTACGTTTTTCGCGAAAATTTTTTAAAATTTAAACTTTTTTTTTTTTTTTTTTGCCATTTTGCCTGAAACGAAAAAAAAACTCTTGTAAGTTTATTGCGATTTCTCTCTAGTCCTCCATCGACTTACCTCGATTCGTTGCCATATAGATATTTATGTTTCAGATTTGCGGTTCCTTTACGGAAGAAAGTTTTGTTTCCATTAAAATCACGAATCGAGTAACAAAAAAAAAAAAACAATTTTTTCTATAACATTATAATTTTGCACTGTATTCTTGCTCAAGCTTTTATCGCCAAACCACAAAATATTTATTTTTGCCGAAATTTGTATTTTCTGAATTTTTTGTTTTCCCGAAATTTAGAATTTTATTTTTTCATTTTTTCATTTTTTCACTTTTAGATTTTGGATGTTGTTTGCTCGAGAGCTGAATACAGTATGAAATCATATAAAATCCGGCCAGGGGTATCAGTTCGGTTGGAGCCAAAAGCTAACTAGATTACACAAATTTTCATTGAAAAATACGCCTGCTTCGATATAAAATTAAAGCGACAAAATAATGGAACACGTAAATCTTAAATTCGCCTAAAGAAATTGTTGCCTAGAAATCGCTATGGCCGATCGTACGTAGCATATGTTGAAATGCCATTTGAGGAAGCGAGATAGCCACAGGTGTAATTGAAATCCAATGAGATAATAAGCCTGCCATTGAGTCGAAATTGTCATTGGCTGAGCTGAAACCAACTTGATAGTAATAGTGAGGGAGAGAGAGAGGGAGAGATATTGCAAATTGTACAATGAGTTAAAAGTACCGTTGGCTGCCAGACGTAATGGCTGTCGTGAAGCCTATCGCATTGATAAGAGCGAGAGAGACAACAACACTGATCACAAGAAATTACAATAGCAAGCAGACTGTGGGTGAAAAGCAATGGAAGACTCGTTGCAGCGACTGCAGTCTCCACATTTAATTATATATTTTACTATAATTTAAAACAAATATGTGTGAGTATGTGTGTACGGGTATCTGCGTGCGTGTGCCTGCGATAACATTGATTTAAACACTCCGCTGTGGATGGCTTTTAGAGTAAATATTGCTATTGTCTGTGGGCCTGCGGCGTATTTAAAAATTCACCACAGAGTGTAATTCTCTTTATATTGTTTTCTTTTATTTCATTTCAATCATTTTTATTTTTATTTTTTTGTGTATTGTTTTTTTTTTTTTTTGGTGTGTGTGTGTTTGGGGAAATGCAAGTGTAATGGCGTTATGCCGGCATTTTTGCCTGCGCCTTTGCGTTCAGTCTCTCCTCTCCTTCCCGTACAGTGAGCAAAGCCCACTCAAAACAAACAAATCAAAGCGCTTTGCACGTGTCAAGCAGCGGCTCAGCCACACAGCGACTCAAACGGGACGCCATGCAAGAGTAGGCGAGACGATGCGAGAGACGCGACGAGGCGAAGCGAGGCGAGACATGGTGAGAGGGAGCGAGACGAGATGTGGCGGGGTGCAACGATTCGAGCCAGCCGAGCCGAACGGTTGAGTGGCTAAGCACGAGCGACTGCCGACAGGCGACACTGTATTGTGTTGCTTTATAACTCACCACGCAGCAGAGCAGCTGGAACAGTCGTCGACCGGCTTTCGCAGTGTTCGCACTTGTCGTGTGCTTTCCGCAACGTAACAGTTAACAGTTAGCACTCGAAAATAACGTAAATAACGTAAGCGAAACACACGTGTGGAGCCAGCGAGAAAAGGCGCTTATTGGACTATTATACCAGCTGCCTCATTGTTGTTGTTATTGTTTGTTTTTTTTTTTTTTAATTTTTTTTTATAAGTGAAACTGAAACCGCGCCGCAGCGACCGAAATTCGCGTGTGCGAGAAAGGAGTGACAAAAGTTATTAATCATTTAAGCACATTTATGTCGCCTGGCTAACACACACACACACACACACACACACACACACACACACACCACACAGCACACACTTCTACAAAAAAAAAAAAATTGTGTAAATTTAGTTTGCTTTGTCTGTGTGCGTGCCGTCGTCATTGTTGTTGTTATTGCTGTCTCTTTTTTTCCCCTTTTCTGTGCCGCGCTTTAAATTCTCTTCATTTCCTTGCTGCCTATTTTTAGGCATTTTGCGGTAAATTTAATAACGGCACCTGCCAAAAGCTGCGCGTGTTTCGCCAACCGTTTTGAGTGCATTTGTCTGATCGAAGCGTTGTTTAAAATTAATTTCGCTCAGCCAGCGTTGAGTGTTTTTTTTCTCTCTTTTTTTCTTCTCTTTTGTTTGTTTGCGCGTCTTTGTCTTTGTGGCCTGTTGAAGTGCATAGAAAGGAGTAATTTCGTGCTAGCTCTAGCTAGTGATCGAAGTATTTGTTGAGTGATTTAGTTGTTGGGCGTATTATGCTAATCATAAGTCATACTAATAATAATCACAATTATTATTATAATAATATAATGAGTGTAGTTCAGCTTGGCACTTAGCTTTGCGCTCTTTATCTGCAATTGAAATTAAATTGAGCATTTTTATCAAAATTTAACAGAAATAAATTCACACATAATTTGAGCTGTGCATTTTCGACTCCATTCCTTGTCCGCTCCTGGTGCGCTTCACCTGGCGCATACAAATTGAAAATTAGTTTTTAATCGAATGTAATTTATTTTTTTTATTGTTAAATTCAAATGAGAGATCGCTTTCTAATGCAAATACATTCACATTTATGCGTACATATACATGTGTGTATATGCATGTAAATATGTTTTGCATTCTTAGTCATTCTTCAATCGGTCCTCCTGTATAAAGATGAAGATGAAATTCGTCGACAAGGAGACTAAAGTTCGATGTGAGATGCTGACAAAATATCTCAACACATGACATTGCCTCTGCCATAAGATGTGCTCCAATAGGATGTGAGAACTCTCAGGCACTTTCATCGCTAATGAGAATCTCCATTGGCATTTGCCTTCTTTCGGTCCATTGATTTCGTCAGCTTGTCGCAGCAGCTCATATATTATCATAATATCTTAACGATTTCGGCAACGATTTATGAAAATTGAAATTGTTTTTTGTCTTTTTATTACACCTGGTCCGCTGTCTCACACCTGTCACAGCATCGTTTCGCCTTTGTCTACATTTGCTTCTTCTTCGTTGACTCCACTTTTCTTTTGATTTTCTTTTTTTGCCATCTGCTTCAATATTTTATGCAAAAGAGTTTGAGTTTTGGTTGCTCAATAGGGAATCGCTTAGCAATTCAATAGACCAGAGGCCAATTACTGGGTAATCCGAGTGTTGGTCTATTTTCTATTCTCAACTGATTAGAACACATAAAATAGTCAGCCTATCGATATATATAGCTCATAGTATTACATATTCCATTTTGCTTATACATAAAAGCAGATATAATTTGAAATCGCGAATCTCCTAACTATCGATAACTCTTGATATTACTAAAGATAATCAAAGCCAGTTTTCTTCTGTTTTATTGTTATCGATATATATCTATATATCATTTATAAATATCAAACTTGTATATCCATTTTCCATTCAGCTAAGTTATCTCAAATATAAATTTTTGTCGATAAAATCAACCATATATCTATTACACACGTACTTCTTGGTCTCTGACCCTTGCCTTTGTTTGTTATCGATATATATTGCCGTTTAGTATTCAATGAGACATTAAATCCTTGCTCTCTAGCTTACTGAGTCGTAAAGTCCCCGTGGCGCCTCCTTTCTGTAGACAGAATCCAAATTCCCATTTCCCACTTGGTCGTTTATCGATAATTGACTGCCTTTCGCTTTCCCCCTTCCCTTTAATCTCAGTCTCTCACTTGCCTTGGCGGCATACAATTGCCATAATTCAATTTTAGTTTTAATTTCCGCTTTTGGGCGACATTTGCATTTGCATACACTACACACCCCCACCAACACCCTCGCCCACACACACACACATACTTTGGCCAGACGTGCATGATGTATTGATGAAATCTATTCACACTTCTATAGAGCTCTATTGTTATCGGTTATCGAAACGCTTTTGATTGCAATAACTTGCGCTGAGAATGTCACCGAATTCGCTTCTTGCCATGTGCCACGCCCCCAAACCGAAATGGGGGCTTCTTGGCGGAGTTGTGTGGCTATCGCTGCTGTTGCCTCTGGCTGCTGGCGGCTCCTGCCGCGAGGCTCAACTCTGTTGCAACGGACGCGACTCGTCGTGCGTGGTTCAGAAGGCGCCGGTGAATGCGATTATCGAGGATCTGAGCGATAAGCCGTGCTACTGCGATCACGCCTGCCTCAAGCTGGGCGATTGCTGTGACGACTTCAAGGATCACTGTGGAGGTAAGTCGCTTGTCAATGATATTACTATCTTTAAATTAATATAAAAATCGATAAGTATCGATAAATGCAAATTGCACATATTGCATGCATATACATTGGATTACAGAATTGAGTGCGCTCAACTATTTGCATTTGCATGCAATTTCCAATTGGAACCCGGGACGTATCCCAATTGGGATATGTAACTCAGTGTTTTAAAGGGAAAATGAAGAGAGAAACTTTGCTGAGCTGCAACGAAGTTCATTAGCAAGCGCCGCAGATCTAATGCGATATAAACTAGCTAAACAACAGCGCGAATATTCTCAATATGTTCCAGACCAAAGTCCTCGCCTTCTTCGTCCTTGCGTCCTTCGCGTGGCTATGTGCCTGCCAGGCAGGCATGTAACTAGGACTATAAAAAGGCCAACTTAATGGCCACATCCACAAAACTAAGAGCAACATTCATGGCTCGTTGGCTCGCACTGCCTGCCGACTGCTGACTGCTGACTGCTGCCTGTCGACGCAATGCCACGCCCCCTGCCCCCTGGCCCCTGGCTGACTGCCACCCGCTTCTTACAATTTGTTCTTTTGCATTTTTCTTCTCTTCTTTCATTTTTTTCTTTGGTTTTGTGAAAGTACAATAGCTAAAGGGCTTTAATTTTATTACACACAGCAAATAAAGTCAACGAACATGCGGCGGCGGCATCTCTCGCCTCTCCACGCGCTTCTCAGTCGGCCAAATTAAATAAGATACAAATGGAGATGGAGTGGCAGGGGTAAGGGCGGCACCAGCGAAGATTTGGCCAAAACTTGAAATTTTTGCGTGCCAGCTGCGGCTACACAACTTGCCACAACAATATATAAGGCAAAAGAGTGCAATGACAGACTAGCCAAATACCCTGCAAAAGCCGAAACGCAAAGCAATAGAACATGCGAGTTCGTTTATGCGCTGAAATGTCCCTGAAACTGAAAGACTAACTGGTGCTGAGGTTGAGTGATGCTTATTTGAGCGCATAGACTAACTACATACCCTGTAATGCTAGCGCAGTTTTTTCCATTTCAATTCATTGCAACAAGCTACTCTTTACGCTTGCCAAATCTACAGGGTATATGATAAAAAACTACAAAACAAAAGGCGGCGCAGCAGGCACAACGGCAGTTAAAGCCTCTCGCAGCCCAAACACAATTTATTTAATTTTGTATTAAATTTGATTTGATTTTTATTATTGTTAGAAGTGAAAGAGAGAGGGAGAGATAGGGAGGCAGGGAGAAGAGAGAGAGAGGGAGAGGGACTCTGAGCGAGTAGAGATTTATGATTACATGAAGGAGGCGCATCAATTAAAGCGCTGCTGCAAAAGAAAAGCCATAAACGCTGAAACTAATACGAATACAAATAACAGCAACTTACAAGACTCACACAGAGACAGAGACAGAGACAGAGACAGAGACAGAGAGAGAGAGAGAGAGAGAGACACTCATACATTACGTCCAGCTACAGCTCCAGCCGCAGGCAACTCAATGAAACATAAAACGGACAATGACAATCATTTGCCAGCCTCTGGAGTCTCGTCGTAGTCAAGGTATCTAGGGGTTCGGGCCAAGAGCGAATGGAGGAATGAAAGAAAGCTTTGCTTGTCAGCAGCTGTGGCATGTGGGCGTTAATTGAGTGGGCGTGTCCAAAGAGCTAAGTGCAATTGAAATTTGGCTATATTCCTCATAACTGAGTGCATTCACTTCAAACGCCTTAATCGATATATGGATCGATAAATATATTGTATGAAATATATGTATACTTCTATTGAGTAAGGTGAGCAAATTTGTAAGTCGATAAATATCGATAACATATATGTGTGAGTCGATAAATATCGATTGAAACGAAATTGGTAAATCTTTTCAAGATGAAAAGATGATATATTCGAATGCATATAAGTTATCGATTGTATATCGATTAAATTGCATGTATCGTACACTTTTTCTTTTCTGCCTACACAAAGCTTGATCTCCATTTGCCAATTTATACTGTGCAAGTGTTATCAATATCCAATATAACCAATATATCGATTGCTCGATAATTAGATTCGCATTTCGCATTTTCTAGCTTTATTAAATTTTTACACTACATACAACAGTTTCTTTAAGGGCTTAGCCTTTAACTGCGCTTACTCCCTGCCCTTTGTGCCCTTTGGCTGCTGCTGTTGGTCTTGCTGGGCTTGCCTAAACTCTCGTGTTTTATTTTCTTGGCTTTTATATGGAACGTCTATAACTACCAATTAAGTTTGGTAAATATATCGTGCTATAAACATAACAAACATGTCAAAGTAACAGGCAGGCGGAATGGCTGCGGGGGCGAGTTGAGCGAGCGGACAAGCCGAGTGACAGGCAGTCAGACAGGCGGGCAATAGGAAATGCGTATAAAGCGATAAATGTCAAGTTAAGCAAAAGAAGCAGAAAACAGAAAACCGAAAAGGGAAAAGGGAGAAACGGAGAAACGTGAGTAAGGGAAAAGGCAAGGGCGAGGGAAAACAGGAAAACCCAAATAGCAACAGCTTGTAAAGTTGTAGAGATCAAGCTGATGGAATGGGACATTCAGCTGGGCTACATACACGTTTGCATTAAATTCATCTCAATATATATCGATAACGATAACGATAACCAACTAAATGGAATTGACAACTGCCTTATATGACAGAAAATATTCAACTCTAAGTTAAGGCAAACTAAAATGTTAATATATCGATAACGATAACGATTATCTGGCTGGCGTACTTCATAATGGCCTTTATCACAGTTAATGTTTCTATCGATAACATGACCAGAATCCACTTAAGTCTGCTTCGCTAGCTCTGTCTCTTACTCTCTCTAACACAGTCTACAGACTCTCTCTCTCTCTCTCTCTCTCCCTCTTTCTTTCTCTGTCACTCTCAATCTTGCTATCTCTCTTTCTGTCTCAATCTTTCTTTCTCTCAGTCTTTGTCTGTTTTTATCTGCTCCCATCTCTACCCATATCTTCCTCTCGCTCTCACTCTCTCTTCCAGCCAAGTCTTTTCAATTAATTCGCCAATTAAACTATCATAATTAACGCTAATTAGTTTGACGAAGCATTTGTTGTTAGCGGATGGGAATGGAGACGTTAATAAGGCATGGAGTTTGCCGTATCTGAAGGCTTAGCAGTTGACGCCTAATTAATGATAATCGGTTAAATATATGCCTAACCCACGCACTGACTGAAAAGCGAAAGTTAAGCCGACACGAATGCTGTATGCTCTCATAAGATAACTGGCTTAGCACACATCTCATCTCATTCCCTAGTTCTTGGTCTTGCCTGAATGGATTGCACCAATCATTTGTGGTTTATATGCATTTACTGACCGAAAAGCCAAATAACTTAATTCATCTCGCGGTTCGAGTTCGGCTTACCGCAAGTCGAAGCCTTAGATCTTAGCTCGTATAACAAGTAGAGGATAACTTTGCACGAAAGCTAAATGAGATTATATTCGATACTTTTTACAATGCCCAAGAATGGGCTGCAAAGCACTTTAATCTATGCAAAGGGTAGAAAAAAGACGAAACTTAATGAGCGCCGTATCGAGTGACCAAAAATATAACTCCTTCTGACCCTTTTAGCCTCGAAATTGTTGGGAAAGAACTTGCAGGCACGGCACGGCAAGGCCAGACAGATAGACAAACACAGTGACAGACAGACTCGCTCCTAGACTGACCTAAGCACCCCCACAGGCCAGGCCAGACCCACCCCGGCCAGCCCCTTGCCACGCCTTCCCTTGAAAGCGTTTTGTGAGTAGGTAAATGAAACACATTTGCGTCAAGACCTATCAAATCAAATAAATCAGTTGCAAAGTGAAAGGAAAACAACTTGATGAGTGCCAACTGCAGCTGATCGATGACGGAATACCCTGTAGCTAGCAGAGTGTACTATAAATGATTAACTATGACTACAGCTATTGGTATAGCTGAATAGGTTTGGGATAGTCATGTAGGTATAGGATAAAGAGTAAGTTAGAAGAAATAAAATGAACACTTTAAGATACCCTGTAGCTGAAATTCATTGAAAAAACTAATGCTTCTTCTTTTGCACGACTGTTGTATGCCAGCAATGTCTATAACAGACTACGAGAAACATATTGAGCGGTCCATTTCGGACAGGTATAAATATGTGCATCATTCATACCTTTTTTCATGTTTTACAAGGTATATAATTAGTCAAAAATTCATTAGAGTCAAAGAGGCGTCAACATTAATTTCATGCAACATATATACCCTGCATGCTTGAATTCCTTTACAGGGTATATCTAGAAAAGGGTCAGTCTATAGCAGTTGACTTGGGTCTCTGCTTCGAATGGATTTGCAGTCAATTCCTTTCCAACTGTTGTTGCTTTTGCTGCGCCTAATGAGCGCTGAGCCTGCAGCTCGCACGCTCCACTTGCCCTAGGATAAGGCAGGAGGAAGGCGATGGAATATGCCATATACTCGAATGTTTCCTTATCAATTTGTAGACAGTTATGCCACATTGGCTTATAATGTGGCGAGAATCAACGAGACAGCTTTAAAGAGACTTCAGAGGTCGGCTTGGCGCCTGAAGTCCATCCATCAAAGCGGACCGAAAGGGAAAAGGCATAAATATTAATTATTATCAAAATTGTGCTAAACACTCACTTAGAAACTCGATCCAATGGGTTGTGTGTGTTGGGAGTGTTGCTGTCTGCGTTCAATAATGATAATAATAGAGTAATTATTATGAAAACGTTTCTGAATGCTTCACATGCCACGCCCACGCACAGCATGGGTGTGTGTGGATAGCTGTTCACTAATGCGGGGGGCCCGGACTTTTGCGGCTCAAAAACTTTTAGCACTTTATTAATTTCATTTAGCACATTAAAAGCATTTTGTTAATCCTATGGCCATCAATTTGTAGCTCTATGAATATGCTCCCTCCCTCCCTCTCTCTCTTCGTCTCCCTGCATGCTGGGCATTTGTCAAATCAAGTTTCTATTAAGCCAAAGCAATTGGTAAGTTGGCGAATGAAACTTCTTTAATATGTCAAGTCATTAGACTGAGGCCAACACAATTTCTTTATAAGAGTTTGGGTAATCCTGTTACAGCTCAGAAACTGAAACTAGAGAATTATGCCTATTATGTGGGCCTTAGTCATATTTGAGAGCTGCTGACTTGAAGAGTGGAATTTCTGGCTGAGGCTGGCTAGAGGGCGTGGCATGAAGAGTATTGGTGGGTAGAAGGTGTGCTGTCTGTAGGATTTGCTCAAGGGAAATCCATTTTCCATATGTGACTAATTGGCTCTCAGTTTCGAGCTGAGTACGTCGGAAATCTGGACGTTCATACGGACGCTGATCAGGAATATATATACTTTATGGGATCTGCCACGTTGCCTTCTGCCTATTATACTCTGAGTTTCCATTTTCAATGGGAACAGCTCTAGTGATGTATTTTTCTTAGTTTCATAGCAGGCCATGAGCACGTTCAGAACTGATGTGCGAGCAGCGGCAGCAAAAAGTTATTCAGTTTGTGAGCAGCCTTCGAACTGAAAAGGAAAATTATTTGAAAATAGTTAATGTGAAAAAAGCAACGACATTGAAAGGAGAAAAAATGTTGAGAAAACCGAATGAGTGTAGTCCGATGCACGGCACACGGCCAGTGAAGCTGAGGGCGGTGCACAGCTTGTCGGACGAGCAGATGGACCGCCACTTCATGCAGCAGATGGAGATGATCAGGAAAATGAGCAGGACACATCCGTGCGCAGTGGAGCGCGAGCTCTGCCGCAAGTGGCTGAGCATCTTCTCGCGCTCCACTAAGGACGAGAAGTCGGCGAGGAATTGCCTGGTCGCCCTGATGCACTGCCAGCTGAAGGACGACCGCAAGCTGAGCTATCCCTTTACGGATGTTCATTGTAACGATTGTAACCGAGACTTGCGCAGCGTGCTCGAAAGCTACGACGCGCGCCGCAAGCAGATGAGGCTGAAGCGCTCCGAGCCAAGGGCTCTCGATAAAGATGCGGCCCAGCCCAAGCTGGTGCGCAGGCCGGACAAATACAAACAGTCTGAGAAGGGCAGCAGTGCCATGGAGCTGCGTGTGCCTGAGCCGTCGCGTGCGAGTGTTCAGTTCTACCAGCCAGTGCTGATTGAACAGAAATCCATCCCGGTTACAATTGCTACGAAACAGATAGGACAATTGGACAAAGGCGAGCGCAGGCTCTGGCACGATGAGCTGATGGCTAATACTAAGCCCGGCGCCAGAATGCCGCCACCGCCTAAGCCCCCGGCCATTCCACACTACGTGCCTATAGCCAAGAGCGCAGACAGGGCGCAGCCACCAGGCTCGACCTCAGTCTCGGCCAAGGCCCGGCCAGTGGCCACACAGAAAGTCGCGACGGCAAAGGAGTTGCCAGCGACAGATCGACCTTTGCTTGAGTTGTACAAGAAGACACACTTTGAGGAGCCGGAGAGCGATCCCGAACCGGACATGCCGAAACCTACACCGAACAGCCACGTGCCTCAAGCTACGGCTGCGCGCTTGTCGCGAGCCGAGCAACAGGAAAAGCTGTCAGAGCGTATGCGCAAAATGATGGAGATCGAGCGGCGCAAGGAGCAGCAGATGATTGAGCGACAGCAGCGGGAGCGAGAGCGTGAGCGCCAAAAGGCGCGCGAGGCCGAGGAGAAGAAGCGCGAGGAGCAGCTGCTGGAGCAGGAGCGCCTGCGTAGGCTAAAGGAGCACGAGGATAAGTTGCTGCGCGTGAACGAGCAGCGGGAGCACGAGCGCAACTTGCGCAAGCAACGTATGCAGGAGCAGCGTTTGCTCGTACAGAACAAGCCCCAAAAACAAGTCATGGAGCCGAAGCCGAAGCCGAAGCCGGAGCCAGAGCCGGAGCCAGAACCAGAGCCACTGATCGAGCCGCAGGTGGTCTTGAAGCGGGAGGTGGACCGGGAGCTGAACCTGAAAAAAGCACCTCGCGAGGAGAAGCTTAGCCTATCGCGTGAGGCTGTATTCAACATCAAAGAACTGGAATCGACACCACTGAAATGCTCGGTTAATAAGGAGTATCTTGAGCGCCAGCGGGGACAGCTCGAGGCGAAACAAATCGAGCTGAACCAGGTGGCGCTCAAGAGGGAGGAGGAGGCAAAAAAGAAAAATATACGCATTGACCCGGCAATTAGCGAGAAGCTACTATACGAACTGAAGCAAGCGGAGGAAATCAAAAGGCTGCAGGAGCAGCAGAGGATGCGTCAGCAGGAGGAGAATATAAGGCGTCGCAGCGAGGAGCTGGAGCGAAAGCTAACTGCAGCGCGTGACAGGCAGCTGGCCAGCAAGCTGCGCTCCATTTGGAGCCAACAGCAGAACCCAACGATCGCCGAAATAATAAAGATGCAGCAAAAGTTGCTGGAGAGAGGAGCTAGGACGCCTGGTGCCTTGACGCCGCACTCAAGCCAGGAACTTTGCGTGACCCCAGTGCCGGACCGGAGTGCCACAGAGCGAGTGGAAAAGCCAGCCGATATGAGAGACTCGAGCTCGAAGGCGCAGCAGAGTCAGAGCAACAGGAATCTAGGTGGCGAGAGACAGCCTCAAAGCTCGAAACCCATTCCAGCGCCAACCCCGTCGCCCTCGGTCTCCCCAACGCCCGTTCAGTCTATCGAGCAGCTGAACCATGTTAGGCGAATGGAGCTGCAAGAATATACAAGGGAGTGCTTTCTGCAGCACATCGACGAGCAGCGATTGCGCCTGGAGCTGGCTGAGCAGAAGGTCCACACCATCGAAATGGAGAAGCAGCAGCTGGAGTCGGAGATTAAGGAGCGGTGCGACATGCTGGATTGGCTAACCCAAGCGCAGAGTGGCAGCGACTTGAGTGCGATTGGACGGCTCAACCTGAGCACGGACGACAGCGATAAGCCGAGCAAGAAGCGCTCCGGCCCGGTGCCAGAGTTCATCAAGTTCGCCTGGCGTGTCCATCGCATGAGCAGCGAGAGGAAGAACAAGTCCAGCAGCACTCGGAAGGAAACTCCGAGCTCAGACTCGACGAAGCCTAAAGCTCAACCATCGAGCGCTACCAAGAGCAAGCGCATGTGGTCGCCTCTGATGAGGCGCTACATTCAGTTCGAGCGACGCCGCAAGTCGAGCTCCAGTGAGACGCCTCTGGCCTCCGACTTGGAGCTGCAAAGGGAGCTCAAGAACTACCTGAAACAGATGCTGGAGCGCCAGACGCAGATACAGGAGCAGTCCAGCGGAGAGTACTTCGTAGCGCAGCCGCTACGGAGCAAAGTCGAGCGCTTCCAGCATTTCATAGACATGGGCAAGGCGAAGCAGGAGAAGAGGGCGAAGCAGGAGCAGAGGGCGAAGCCAGCGGAGACCGACCACCTCAGTAGCTGCAGCAACATCAGCTGTCGTGCAGTCTTTGGCGGCGACAACAGCTTCTTTGAGCTAGCTGATGCCTCTAAGCCCAGACCCATAGGCATGCGACATCATTGGCCGCGTCAAGTGTGCCACAGAAGGCAGCGGGAGAGGCATGAGTCCGCCAATAGATCGGAACAGAAGTCTTCGACGTCGACGAGCTGCACTCAGAGCACGCAAACCGAAGTCCCGTGCGCTTCGCTTCGCACTAGCGCCGCACGTCGCTCGTTGATCAATCGCAATAAACGGCGCATGCAGAAGCGCATGCGCTTGCAGATCTTGCGGAATAAGAGGCGTCATCGCGACCACTTGCTCAACGACGAGCACCTACAGCTGTCCGACCAGGAACTGGAGCGTGAGCGCAACATCTTTCAGCAGCTGTTGCTGGGCAGCGAATCGAACGTGGACGGACCCCAGCTGCTGGTGGAGAATGCGCTGATGGAGCGCAAGCTGTCAGCGGCCAAGCAGCGGGAGCGACAGCTCAAGCAGCTGCAGGAGCAAATGCTGAAGGCCTCAGTTGAGGTGCTGAGGCAACTCGAAGGGACACCGGATGCCTCGCAGGCTGAGCCGGAGCACTCGTGCAACCGCACTTGCATTCGATGGCGTCAGGAGCTGCAGCTGACCGTGAAGCCACTGTCTAAGGTGCCCTGCCACATCTTTGCCAAGCTGTTCGAGCCACTGCTGTATGAGGGCGACGATCAGGTGGAGCTGCGCCGCAAGATCGGCCATCTGGACGCTGAGCTGGAGCAGCAGCTGGTCAGCCGCCTGAGTCGCGCGCTGGACAGGTGCCACAGCTGCTGTTGCCAGCAGCGCTTGCAGCCCGCTTGGAAATCCCACCAGGAGCACGATCTGGCGCAGCGCAAGGTGCTGGCCACTCACAGCTTCCAGCTGCTGCGTCAGCTCTTCGACGAGCACTGCAGCAGCTCGCGTGCCATCTGGCTGGGCGCGCTGCAGACCATCGAGACGCTGTACTTCGAGCAGATCGCCCAGAATATGTCTATGGCTCGACCCGACCGCGGTTCGAGTCTGCACAGGAAATGCCACCACTAAATCACGGATTGTCAAAAGTCCCTTGATATCGAAGCATCTCCAGCTATAGCCATAGTTCGCTTAGCTGCCAAGGGCAACACCGGCTAGACCAATTGAATCCATACTGGAACTGAGTTTGTCCTGGATATGATTACCGCATTATCTCCGAACCTTTTCGATATCTATTTTGATCCGCACTTTCTAAATTTGCTTAGTTGCGCTTTGTTATGTTTGATTCTTTGTCACTTTCGATTTATGTGCTGTTAGTCCTATGCTGCTCATGAAGCTATTTGCCGACAGGTCTCTTCTAGGCCTGATTCATGTACTTTGAGTGTAGAAGGCTTTTCTTACAAGCCAATAAAGTTTTAGTTGAACCCCTTTTGGGCGAAATTTCCATCATTCCTTTACTCGATCCGATTGACTCGCAGAGCTGCTAGACTCGGCAGACTTTCCATACTTCTCGATCTCTTACAGCCATCGATCTGTAGACCTCTTGAACCCCATCCTCTCTTCCGTCGGATGTCTAGCCCTCTCTGCACTTCTCGTGTAATTTTGCGCTTCTTATAACCCATTTGTGTCCATGTCAATGTTGATATTTGTTGGCTTCGCTTGTTGTTGTGTTCGCAACGACAGCCAAAGTCAAACTCAATTTAACAAAAAATCAACGTAAATGTAAATTGAAACTTGTTTCCGAGCCGTGAGTCAACGTTTGGCAGCAGACAGCGCGCCTCAGTCCTCAGTCCCCCTGTCCCTTAGCCCTTTGAGCCTTTCCCTCCCTCTCTCCCTCTCTCTCTGTGTCTTTGGCTGTCTGTCTGACTTCGTTCCTTTCCACATGTGCTTGCCACACAACACTTGAGCACCGGCGCTGCGGCAGGTGAAAAACTCTGACCTGACCTATCTTGCACTTAAACTTTTCCTCCGACAGCCCTTTGCCCCTCTACCCGCCTCCCTCCCCTGTGTTGGCTCGCTCTATTTGTGTTGGTTAAAAAGCAATTTCTTCGCTTGCTGTTGTTGCTGTTGTTGGCATTGCATTATTGCCTCGTCGACTGCAACAACTGCTGACATTTGCGCCGCCATCAGCTATCAGCAGTTTTGTATATACCCTGTTCGACAAGCCCGAGCAGGGCCTATTGGTTCATTGCATTTGCTAATTACCATCTATCTGTGACTTATATACATATTTCCTATATCTATCTTCTTCTTCCTTCACTTGTCCTGTTTTTATTGATCCCGTTTGCAATTAGTTTCTTGAGTCTACTCTACCCTCCTCAGTAATATCCTTTGATATCCTTGAGTCTGCCATATTTTTGCTCTTCTTTTCACCTCTCTTCAGCTCTTAAAATATGCTATCCTTAGTTGCCCATGTTGTCTTTTACTCTAAATCTGAGAAGAAAATTTGATGGATCTATCAGTTACCACGCTTGTCCTATATATCCTTTCAGTCTTTCGTCTTTCCGCCTTTGTTGCTGCCTTCCTTGCTGCTCCCACTGTTGTCGCTCTTCATTTGATTTCGACCTGGAGCTTTTACTAGGGTATTTTGTCGCCTTGTCGTTGTCTGTTGTGTTCGCTCTTTCATCGCGCCTTTGTCACTTTCCCAACGACATCCGCAGTCTCTCAGCCCTTCGCTCAAGCACTCTCCTCTTTTGCATTCTTATTTTGGCATAATAAATGATGACAAATTAATTAAATTGACAAGGATGCCGCTGCAGCTTCTTGACGACGACGGGAACGCTGATGCTAGGCTGCAATCGGTTATTAACATCGCGTATACGTAATGAGAACGTGGCGCTGCGTTACGTTACGTTACGTTGCGTTACGTTACGTCTACGCAATGCTGTCGTCTGCTGATTGCTGATTAAATGTAAATGTTGTTGTCGAGTCTCTCTCTCTCTCTCTCTCGTTCGCTCATGCATTCGAGACTCTTCAATTATTAATGAAGGCGTGGCCATGCCAGCCCAGCGCCTTCTTTCGCTCTGCTGCTACGGCTGCGGCTCAGTTGCTCAGTTGCGCCTAATTGAAAGTTGTTTTTTTTTTCCTAACTTGAGTGACATGAGTTTTTAAGTCAAGTGAGCGTTGCATTTGGCTGCATGACTTTCCTCTGCCACTCTCCCTCTCTCTCTCTCTCTCTCTTCACTCACAAATGCACAGCAGCCAGAGTGAAAGTTCTGGGGCTAAACTGACCTTGACCAAAAAAAAAAGGCAGGAAAAAAAAACTGTGCTCAAATACATATGTACATGCACAGAGCTTAGCCACGGCCCTGTTGGAAATTTGCCGAAGCATTAGTGGAAAGCTGCCCCGATATGAGCTGCATGAGTTTGGCCAGAGTCCCTCAGCTATAGCCAAGGTTTACTCTTGTGCGGGAATATAGTAGAGTCTTAGCTGCGTTAGCATACCTGTCTGTCCTTTAGGCAGTCTTTGGGTACTTTATATCAGGCTTCATGAGCATTGAAACTTCGTCGTTCCCTTACTTGAATACTTTTCATCATCCCAAGATGCTCTCAGTGCTAGAGTTTCTGCTCTCTGCTGCTCTCTTGACACCTCAGTTCATGCGAAGCACTTGTGATCTCTTGATCTCTTTCGTGCTCGGCTGCTGTGTAGATTGCAGATTCCTCTTAGATTGCTCAAAGTTAGCTTTTTTGTTGCATCACTCGACTGTCTTGTGAGCTGTCTGCTAGATACACGGCAGCTTTCATCGAGTGCCAAGCTCTCTGTGTTTGTGCTAACTCTGCAGCGCTCTATAAGCTTTCATGCATGGATTTTCATCATGCAACGACTGGCTTGCTTTTGACTTGAGCCAATGCCAAGCTCTTTGCCATAGCTAAAATAAAAATGAAATTCGCTTGTTGACAAGCTGCCACCAGAGCCACCAAAAGCCACCAGAGCCAGCGACGTCACTGGCGGCTAACGTGATGTGTCGCCGAGGCTGTCAAGTTTCTAGCTGGCATTTTGTTAGCCTCGTTTTCAAAATTTCGTCTTGGCTGGCTGTTGTTTGAGTTGTTGTTGTAATTAGTGCATGTAACATTTGAAGGGATATTAATTACTTTGATGTGCATGTGTGTGTGTCTGTGTGTGTGTGTGTGTGTGTTTACCTAACATGTTTGACATGCTGGCAACATGCGGCGCCATCAGCACCGCAGCTGAGCAGCTTAGCTGACCCACTTGCTGCCGTCGAGCCTTTCAGCCGTGCCGTCACAAGTCCCTTTTACAAATTTCACACACACACAGCTTTGTTTGCCCTTCTCTCTCTTACTCTCACTATACCCCCCCCCTCTCTCTCTCTCTCTCTCTCTCACTCGCGCAGCCATTGCAACTTGTAGCTTTTAGGTGTAAAATCAGCTCACATGCAGCGTCTGCGCTTTATCTAAATATTATAATGCGCTGAGCCCATTATTAAGGCCAGGCAATTGAGGGTATATTAGTTGCATAGCCGAAGGCCGCACCGAACCCACAATGCATATTAATGTTGCAATTATAAAATATATAATTGTGTGCTAATTAATCAAACTGAGCAGAGTCTTGAGCGACTGCAGCTCTGACTACTTGAATGACTTTTCATACGTCTTGCCTGCTTTATCGATGTTCTTCTCCAACTCTCTTTTCTTGATGGGAATCAGCAAGGCGAGCTAGCCTAGCGTTTGTGTTTTCTGTCTCTGATCTGGATATAGTCCCTTATACCGAGATCGATTTTATCATTTACTTTTTTACTTACTTCTTAGCAATACTCAACGATGCTGTGTGTTTTAGTCGCATATGAGTTTAGATATTGAATAGATCTTCTTCAGTTTACCTGCCTTCTTTTGCTTAGGTAAATAGATGTTATAATGAGCCAAGTCGAATTAGAAGTTAATTCAATTCATTTGCCAGACTGGAGCAGAGTTTGTGCTTATAATAGATGGACATTCAGGACATAGCCCAGTCGGCAGTTCCAACTGTAACGTACTCTGTTAACCAACCTGCCATATTTATAATATTTCTCCTTGTGGTCTTCTTCCTCTTTTGCTGCTTGCACTTTGTTCACTCATTTAGTCTTATCAGAGAACCTAGCTGCAATCATTCAGAAATTTGGACGAAATGAAAGGAAACTTTGATGAATTGATTTCTCTTTGCTTGCTCTGCTTGAGGAGAGCTCCATTTGAATACAATTAGCAATGCGACAAAAATTGTATGACGAACGCGAAATGAAGGAAGTGAAAACATACGAGAAATTGCTCAATAGGGGCAATCGAGGCCAAACAATATGGCGCATCGAACGGAAGTGCTACGTTTTATTTACAGTGGTTGAACAATTGAGCAAACAAAATGGCCAAAGTACCAAAGTACCCAAATGTGCTCGTGTTGTTGTTGCCATTGTTGTTGTTGTTGTTGTTGTTGTCGCAGTGCAAATGGACAGACAAGTGAATTATTGAAATGCTTACCACAAACAGTCGGACGAGCGAAGCGAGAGGGAGACAAAGCGTAGGGACTTTGGCTTTTGTCGCATTCGCAGTACAGTCGCCACTCGCTAATGAGAATCGTTAAGCAGCAATTGCTCTGCACTAGTAAGAGCTAGTAAGATAAATTATAGCTAGCCTAACTAACTGCTTTCTCCAGCTGTTTCTTCTTCACTCACAATGTTCATTTGGGCTCTCGCTACAGCAACTCCTTCTCTTCATCATCTATGCTATGCTTCTGCTCTCTCTATGAACTCAGCTGCATATGCGCTGCTTACTAGTTCTGCTCGTTCTGCTAGAACTAGCTGTTGGCTGCTTGTTGGCCAGGCTTCACTGTAGCCAGATCACGTCTGAGTGCACAGCAACATTTACAGCAGCAACAGCTTCGAGTGCATTCGGTTTGCATTTGCCTTTTGTTTGAGCCCAACGATGCGTGGCAGCTGTGATAAAAGTAACTGAAGTGCCTGGCCACAAGCGTTGATGAACTGCAACCGAGTTGCGAATGGAGAGTCTAGAATCGAGCAGCGAGCAGCGAGCATTGAGAATTGTGAATCGAGAGTTGCGGCTGATTTAACCAAACTCTGGCTGTGCGCTGATTGCTGCAGCCTGCAGCTGGCGAGTACGGCTGCCACGATGACATCTGCTCGAGTTGGCCAAAAATATATAAAGCCACGCGCGATGCCATTGATAAGAATCTCTCAAACTTTTGCCAGCGCCAAGCGAGCGAGCAAACAATACAAATTACGTATACGCAACGACAGCGGCAACGACAGCGGCTGGGCCTATAGACAAGGCCACAAATGCGGAACGTGCGGCATGAAAAATCTGTCGAAACTTAAACCGAAAACCCACAGAAGAAACCACATTAATCATTCGCATATGTTGTGCAGCGCCAGCTGCGGAGTGGGGAGCGGGGAGCGGGGAGAAGCCAACAAAAATGTCCACATATATGACTTTTCAGAATACCCTGTAGAAAATGAGGAACTTGGCGAAGGAGTATGACATGCTATAGAGATGGGCAGACAATGAATATATTTCATATGATATATGAATATTGTATGTTACTTCTGATGTCCATCTGAATACCCTGTAAGAGAAAAAGTACTTTAAATAGGGTATATACACATGTATACCTATTATGTTACACGAATATTCATGCATAACTGAAGCTCTCTACTCGGCAAATCGTTGCAAGAAATACATGCCTTAAGTCAGAGTTTATTAGCAGCGTATATACCCTGTAAATGTCGTTTAGAAATGTGGTATATAAACGATGCTTGTTTATTATATAGTGAGTCATGCATGATAGTTAAAGCGATGCTTGTTGCAATTAGTAACTATTTGAATCTTAGAGATACCCTGTAATTGAGTGAAAAGATAATTTAAGTCTGATTTTGTCTATATATCCATTTGTATTATAGCTCTATATACTATATTCTAAGGCCTGCAATATGAAATTACAGATACCCTGTAGATAACGCACCAGTTACATCATATATAATAGTCACATGAACTGTCAGATACCCTATAAATTTGCACATTCTTTCTATATTTCTTCTGTCTTTCTTCTATATTTCCCAATTTTTACAGGGTATGTCCTACAACTAGATTTAGCTAGTTTCCTCTTTAGCTTAATGTCTAAGATCAGCACTGAAGCTCTTCGCAAGCCCTTTTTCAAGAATTGTTATAGGCTCATTACAGGCTATCATCGAGGCGAGCATACTCTATTCAGTGGGCTATTTCTTGCTCATGTTTTTTTATGGCTTGTCGAAAAAAAAGGGAACAGAAAACAAAAAGCTATGCGGCATTAAATTAATTGAAATCGTTGAAAACAAGCTGAGATTATGTTTGTTTTACTTGTCGCCAGAGTTCGACTGAGATAAGGAAGGAGAGAGGCAGAGCTAGAGAGAGAGAGGGAGAGGGAGAGAGCGCGTGTTGCAAGCAAAGTCAAGAGCTGGCAAAAAGCGAGCAATTGATTGATGAAAGGTCTTTTTGAGCTGCCGCACAAAAGTTTTGCATTACAAAACTGGGAATTGCCTTGAAAGACAGATAAAAGATAAACATCTTAGGAGTTCCTTTGCTTGGTCTGGATGAGCACAGAGAATTGCGCAATGAGATGCAGAAAGGGGAGCAGGATGTGACGCCTGCCTCTCGTGCGTCTGTCATAGATGACAGGCAATAAATTTGGCATCGCCTTGCGAATTAAGCAGCTGGCTGCACTTGGCCTCTAATGAGCCGGCGCGTAACCCTTGCGCTAGAGAGAAACCAGTTCGCTTACTTTATCCATTATCTGGCTTTTCTATGCTCATTTAATGGCTTAGCCGCATGACTTGGCGGAATTTTGAAAACTCTGCATAATTACCTTCAAATATTAAAATGAACCAAGCGAAATGTGCGCAAAGCGCAGAGTCAGCATTTGTAGCCAGTTGTCTTCCCCCTTCTCACGCTCTCGCTCTCTCTGGAAATCCTCTTCTTTTCCCCCCCAATTGCTCACCAACTAAATTTACTCGTTGCTTTTTTTTTTTGGTTTCTGCAATGGCTGATGTTAAATTATGTTTTTCAGCTGAATATGCTGCACTATAGTCAAGGGTATATAATAGATAAGCTGAACTACTCGTTACTCGCTATTCGTTGTCTGTTTAGATTACTCGTTACATTCTACTGTCGATTTACTCGCATGCAATTGAATTTTACTTTACTACTACTTTATCTAATTTATGTTTTTTCCTTACTCGTTACTTGTCTCTCGTCACTCGTCACTCGTTACTTTTGCACAGGTCACACAACTCTTCGCTTCATATAATTTACCAATTAATTGAGCCTATTCCCCTTTGTCTATTAATTATTTCTATTCCAAGATGATACTCGTTACTTTTGGCTCCTACTCGCTGGCTGTTTTAAAGAGCAATTTGCAGAGGCCGCCAGCAGTGCATGATGCATTAAGTGAAGAAGTTTCAAAACATAACTTTCATATTAAACTAGCTCAGCGTGAAGCTGAGCGAACCACAGGCATTTCGTTACCTCCCATTCGCAAACTCATCCCAGCTGCAGGTCTTCTCTCGCTCTCAATCTCTCTGTGTGTTTATCTGTTGGTGTGTGTGTGTGTGTGTGTGCGTGTGTGTGTGTGCGTGCTATACTTTTATGTTAAACTACAAGCTTTCAGCTGGACACAGACGCCCAGCTGCATGCATGCGTGCATTGCATACATATATTTATTGTGTGTTTGCAGAACAGCTCTCTCTCTCTCTCTCTCTCTCTCTCTCACACACTCTCACTGCTCTGTTGTCGCTTGACTGCAGCTGCAATGGCATTTTTATGCAAAACAACTGTTTGCTGTCAACAACACAGCAGGCAACAAGCCCGCAAGTGCGAGAGATGGCAGCTCGGACAATCGCAGGATGGCACTGAATGGGCATACCCCATTGACCAACACCCCAAAGGCCCTTACTCGCTCTCTCTCTCTCACACTCGCACACTCTCTCTGTCCCCACTGCTTTAAGATTGCTTTAAGACTATGACTCAATGAGCTGATTGAAATGGTAATGCAACTGTCTCAAGTGCTTCACCTTGTCGGTTAAGCGGTTAACCCGCTGGAGCGCTTAAGCGGTTAAGCATTTAAGCCGTTAACCTGCGACAAATGACGGCAGAAAAGCAGAAAAGAAAATAGAAAACAGGAAGACGGAGAGAGGAGAGCAGAGAGCGGAGAGCAGAGAGCGGAATACAGTTACAGACACCAAGACAAACTCTTTTTTACGGCACGAAATGCAATCAGACGCAGTTTTAAGTTTCAGCTATGAAAACAAGTCAAGATACTGTGAAGCAAGGATTTGATTGCAAAAGAAGTCGATGGAAAAACGGAAGAAGAAGTAGAAGATGAAGAAGGGGAAGACAATTAGAGCGCAAGAAGATGAGGCGCATACAAAGTTGCGATTGATGGTGGATAAAGATAAATGGGAAATACAAAGTACGCATAGATTATGATTAGCGAAAGACGCAATGAGACTGGGAGAAGAGGAAGAAAATGTGGAGTAGTGCGATGCGAGCAGAGGAAAATGGAAAACGAGAAGCCACAACATAAGACGATGACATGAATCTATTGCAAGGATAAAATATAGAAGAAAAGCGAGAAAGAAGAGATAATGATGGAAACATGAATGCGAGTTGGAACTTGCTATGACAGATTGATACTCTCTCACTCACTTATCATTATGCACAAGTCGAAGCAGTTTACATAACAGTTTTTGCACTGTGCAGGAGTCAGGAGTATCGCACAGTCGCTTACACCCGATTGCCAGCCTGTTCAAGGCGAGCTAAACGATATGCAATGGAGTTTTGACTTTGAGGTCAAAGCAATTGAATAACTTATCAGCAATGAGCAGCACTGCGACTGTGCGTGTGTAGGTGTGTGTAGAGAGAGAGAGAGAGAGAGAGAGAGAGAGGGAGAGAGAGAGTGTGTGTGTGTGTGTGTGTGTGTGCAGTCAGTCAAATGAATATGAACGAATCGCTCGCTCATTAACTCATCTAATCTAAATGTACTTTTGGTCATTTTATATTGAGTTAGCACACACACACAGACACACACACACACACACACACACACACACATATGAATCACTGTGATTAATAAATAATTCTGCAGTTGCATTTCAGTTTGCGCAGTTTGTGAATTTAATTTGGTCTATGCATTTGTTTGCCCACGTTTATCTCTCACAACTCAACTAGCAGCAAGCTCTGTGCGAGAGAGAGAGAGAGAGGGAGAGCGAGGCAGGGGAGAGGGAGCGAGCAGTGCACGTATGTAAATATAAACAGAGGCACACAAGCAGACAGAGCGAGATAGATATATGCATATCCAATTTGCATAATGTTCACCTTTCGCTTCACTTTACATTCGCAATTTAGAGACAAGTTGATGAATACAGGCATACCCTGTAAAAAGCAATGCGAGTTTGCTAAGCCAAGAAGACATTGAGCTGTATTTCATGATGTATATAGATCTGATTGCGATTCTGTTCAGAGGTTTTCTCATTGATTTCACTCGAGTTCTATCATTAAACTGCATGAGCAAGCAAGCAATATAAACACAAATTGTTTGCTAGGGTATTAGCTAGTCGTTCAAGTGCCTTCTCTACTTATGCTCAAAATGTTGTTTTTGCATTTGATTTCGATTGCGATTTTGATTGTGCATATGAATGTATATTGTAATTAGCAGCTACATTGCTCATTTTGGCTATCAAGCACACACACACACAGACACACACACGCACACACACACACACACACATGCACACAGCTCATTAGACAAAATGAATAGGAACAAGCGTTTCACTAGCTGCATTTGGCAGCAAATGTGAAGGCATTTCATAATTGGCTTAAATGAAAGTCTATTTTTTGGCTAAGAGCACACACACACACACACACGCACACACACACATATATATATATATATGTCTATGTAGGGCGCATTAAAATGAAAGCAAATACATTAAAGCGCTTAGCCCAACAATTAAATTATTTTCAAGCAAAGCTAGCTTTGTGCTACCAACTCTCCCTCTCTCCCTCTCTCTCTCTCTCTCTCTCTCTCTCTCTCTGTTGCTCTCCACACACTTGGCATTAAGTGTGGCGCGTAAAAATTTCCACTGCGCTAATTTTAAATAATGCTCATACGCCGCGCTGTGCAGTCGCTTTGCTGTTGTTCTATAGCAATGGGCGCCAGTCTCAAAGGCAGCACTTGAAATTAAAGTAAGTCACATACACACACACACACACATACACTCACATGCATACATACACATGCACACAGCAGCCAGCACAGCTCTAATCAATTTGCTTGGCAAACATTTTTCAGCTGCCCTGCAAAGTATGCTACACTTTTTGCTTCTTGCTTTGCTTCTCTTTTCTTTGGCTTTGTTTAACGCTTGCTTGCTTCCCCATTCCAATGCCTTTGCCCAGCAACAACAAAAAGTAATACAAAACACCTTTTGACATTTATCGTCGCCTTGTCCACAATTTCCTTGCCCCACGCGAATGCGAATGGCGAAAGGCGAATGCGAATGCGAATGTCTTGCGCGCAGTTTTTAAGCTGATTTCCAGCGTTAATGATAAAAGTTTTTAGCGTCAATTTTGTTGTTTCACATACACACACACACACACACACACACATACGCGCACACTGCGCATTTTGTTTTCAATTAATTGTCTACCCATGTCACTCACATGTCCCAAACGCGCCATCCAAAAACGCCCAACAAAGCTGCGAGGCTGGCCGCAACATGAATTATTCTCAATCTGCAGCTGCGAATGTAAATATATATATATATATGAGCATATATATACATGCTCTATAAATGTTTATATATATGAATAATATAAGCGCGCTATCACAAATGTGGCTATAAATTTGAGTTGCTTTTGCTGCCGTTGAAACATGTTTAGAGAGGGTATATGGAATATGACAAGATAAATCATATATAATGTGATCTTGGAGACCCCAAATATATATATGCATATATTCTTGAACTACAATTCGTTTCTAATTGAGCTCAATGGTTGAGCAGAGTCTGGGAATATTGCCAGACCAAGTTGAGATCAAAGCTAAGAGAAGAGAATTAGCAAAGGCAACAGCTTTGCCTTTAGCTGAATTTGAAGTGAAGAAAAAGTCTTTCATTTTTTATTTATATAAATTTCTTATCTTAGATAGTATACTCACATCTATGAGTGATATTTGCCATGCATGTGCAAAGCTGTTTCTTCACATCCTTCGCTCCAAGACTTTCTTCTGGCAGTTGGAAATTCATGCTTGGCACAAAGAGATCAATTTGAATATATACATATATATATATATAGTTATATAAATCTAGAGCTCTCTCTCTCTCTCTCTCTCTCTCTCTCTCTCTCTCTCTCTCTCTCTCTCTCTCTCTCTCTCCACTCTCTCTCTCTCTCCTATATCTGCTGCTGCTGCACGAGCATTGGTCAGTCGAGCACTGCTCGCTGCGGCCATCGTCTCTTTGTGAAATCAATTAAAATACAATTGTTGTTCAAATCAAAATCATTTTGTTGGAGTATTTAAACCCATTTGAGCGCACTAACATGCGCCGCGGCACGTAATATTTATTTATTTCATGCAGGCACATTTTCGCTTTAAGCTCCAACTAAATACTCAGCTCGAGAACATGAAGCACAAACTCAAAGCGAAAAAGTCGAGCGCATTAGCTGCAAATTCTAGGTGTAAATTCAATGGAAAATGCCGAGAGTGATAGAGAAATGGAATTTGCATTCGAAATCAAATCATGGTTAATTAATATTTAAGGCAACAGCTTTTGGGCTGCAGACACGCTGTGCCTTTGTCCACACCTGTAAAGGCGTGTGCTCTGCACATGGGGTAGATTAGCTGCGAGCACACTCAATGTGTATCACAAGCGACAGACGACAAGCATAGAGCATGCTCTGTATACTCTTGCACATATCGATAAATATCGATTTCTTAGAGATGCACTTTCATGACAAAAGTCAACGGCTAGAATTCTGCATGACAAGCTCACGCTATGTTGCCGTCAACATTCCATATGCCGTTGCGACGTCGAAGCAAAATAATCGATTAAGCCACATCATTAGATGAATCCCATCACTAGTCAGGGCTAGCTTGATACTAGAACATTTTGTACATTAGTTTTAGTTTTGAATTTGATCAATAAGCACTTAGTTAACAAGTAAAAAGTCACAAGTAAACAGACATCAATAAATTGTAGACTTATACACAATATATATCAACTATTCAGCTAACTGAATTGCTTCAGCTCGAGCTGTTTGAGTTTTGGTGTTGAGCCTGAGCATACTTTATTATCGAGTAGGTCTCTTAAGCAAAGCATATATGAAGCTTGTTGCTTGTTATCTTTTATTATATCATTCCTCTGTCATCTATCTATTCCTCAGTTCAGCTCGAGAGTCTGGAAAACATTTCCTACTCAAGCATTTCCTCTGCCAGCTGTCAGGGTAGTCGCCAGTCATGCACTGCCCACCAGATGATTCTCATCTCTATATACATATGTATGTGTGTGTGTGTGTGTGTGCAACTTGATTTCTGCACTTTGTATGTTATTTTAATAATCTCTGTTGCTTGCAATTCCGTTTATGGATAAACTCGCAAAATTTTGGAAATTGTCTTCAATTTCAATTAGCTCTACGGCTTCGGTGTGGCTAATTGTCGCATATAGTGCATCTCTCTCTCTAACTCTAACTCTAACTATCTCCAACTCGAATGCTGTTCTGCTGAGCTTAGAGCCGCTCTCAATGCCTGGAACATTTCCTTTCACATTTGCCACCAAATGAAATTACCACAACTGCTGCTGCTGCTGTTAGTTGCTGTCAGCTACTGCATTACATATACATATACACATGTACATATATATCTAGGCACAACTGTCTTTAGCCGGACGCTCCATCTCTCCCTTTCCCTCACTCTCGCTCTCTCTGTCTCTGTCTCTGGCTTCTCATTTGATTTCATTTGGGTTTCGTTTTTGCGGCTTTTGGCCTTCTGCTCATTCAGTTGGCCAACTTCAACTGTTTTTTTGTTTTTTTGTTTTCGTCTTTTTGCAACATGTGTAAATTTGACAGTTAAATAAATGCCTCTACCTCTCTCTCGCTCTCTCTCTCTGTGTCTATCTCTTACTGTCTCTATTTGCCAGTTCCTCTGTGTGTTATAAATTTGCGGTCAAAAGATTAAGCTGTTTGATCGCAAAATCAACAGCCACATAAAATGGATTAAAATGAAATGTCCGTCTGTATGTATGCATGTGTGTGTGTGTGTATTTTGCTTTTATTGTAAAAATGGCAACAAATATCGACAGGTTGCCTGCCTTGCTCGATGCTGGCATCTAGCCAAAATCGCTGGCAGCAGCTTCTCGCATTGCACTCTGATTGCTTTCTGTGGTGCGCAATTAATGCTTGGCGGTTGGCTTCAATGGAGCTGCACACACACACACACACACATACATATGTATATATATATATATATGGATGTATTTGGTGTTGAATTTTGCGTTGGCTTGAGGCTGGGTCATGGGAGCTCGGCAATTGCAACAGTTGTCAATGGCTTCAATTGCAGCTGAACTACACACAATTGATACAAGCTAACAACTAGGAGTGCTTAAGCAGAGACCTTTTGCTATGCTAGACTGCCAGATACCCATTAGTTATGAGTCATCGAAAGCTGTCAACAGAAGCAGAGTTTATAATTAGATTTCATGGCACGCGCTGCCAGATTTAGCAATCATATTTAACTCATCCGAAAACAACTTTCAACTTTGGCTATTCATTACAATATAATCATAAGCTAACAATAGTCAAATGACAAAGTGGCAAAATTCTTTTTTCCCTTCACCTTTCTGCTCTCGCTCCCGACTGCAGTTGGCCGAAAGTACGAAAAGCAAACAAATTAATTATAAACAATGTACATAAATCACACTGCATATTATGGCAATAAAAAGAGAGAGAAGAGAGGGAACGACTTGGCGATGCCCTAGACTGTTGCGAGAGTGCCTGAGCTTCCATAGCAAAAGCAAATTTGTGAGAGAATGTGAGCTAAGACTTTGGTATGGCAGCTATAGCTATATACTAGAGTTGAGTAAGCCAGTAAGACTGGATTGAGGAGAGGCTAAGCGTGCTGTAAATAGAAATTCCTCTAGGTTAACTCAAGTTCATGAGTCTAAGCTATAGCTGAGTCTACAATCTACATAAGAATTGAGTAAGACTGGATTAAGGAGAAGCTAAGCTATAAATAGAGATTCCTCTAGTCAAACTCAGGCTCGTGAGTCAACAATCTGCATAAGAGCTGAGTGAAATTTCCCTAAGCAAACTCAATTTCTGTTACATATATCAGAGACTGTCTTTAGATTGGCTGATAAGCTAAGAGCTATTGCTATATGCCAGCAAGCAGCGTGCGCTTCTGTCTGTCTATTAAACTCTATTGGCTAGTTTCGCACATGTCTGCAGGGTATTGCAAGCTAGAGCTAAGCCACGTTTCCGGCGTACTCTGGCAGCTGCCTTTCGGCACTCGGCGCTCGGCTTTCGCTTATCATTATATTCAAATTTCCATAATTTCTGTGTACAACTCGCTGACTGCAGGTGGCCAAGGGCAGGGGCAGAGGGAGAGCGGGAGAGCGGGAGAGTGTGAGATAAATATAAAGATAAACATAATCAAAGCGCATGCAGAAAATAACAAGCAAAAATGTGGCCCAACTTTCGGATTCGCTGCCTCTTGTCTGCTTCTTCTTTTTATTGTCCTTGCCGCGAAAACTTTGCAATGAATTAAAAGCAACAAAAAAAAACAAAAAACAAAGCAAAAATGTGGAGACAAAATGTTGCTCTCGTTCTTGTTGTTGTTGTTGTAGTCAAAGTTAAGAGACACGAAAGACAAAGCAACATGGCAAAATATGTTTACTATTTACGGCCGATGAGTATTACGTAGAGCAGGCGAAAGACAATAGAACGACGAAGAGCAGACAATCTGAAGCCAGGCATTGTCAAGGCATATCTGACTGTCAAATACACGCTCGAGCTGAGAAGCGAACTCCACTCGGGGAGCTCAGTGGGCTTAAGAGCTAATCTGCTGATTGAATATAAGAGTATATCATGTCTATTGCTAGGGAAGGGCAAAAGAAAGAGCCAAAGTGAGCACAGAGAGATGGGATCTAGCAGAGAGCCAGAGTTCATCTCGAGCAGCGTCAACGCAGAGAAGCCAATATACTCTACTTGGCCCATGCCGAACGAGCATTGAGAAAACTTTGAACTTTTTCAATTTGATTGCATTTCAGCGAGTTTTCCTTCCATGGGAAACGAAGGGGCAGCAGAAGCGACGCTCAGAGCGAGTGGATGTGGCGACGTTGATTATGATAACTGAACTGTCCAAAAAGCAGCCGAGCCCTTGACAAGTCCTACTCCTGTTGAGGGTTGAGGCAACCAAGAATACAGTAGCAGAGTTAGAGTATTCAATTCCAAATGATATTTCAAAATGAGCTCTGTGGCTAGCTGAAAGGCAGCTGAAACTAAAGCGAGTTGCCGCTATGGCTTGCATTAGCTTAATTTGTCTAGCTGATTAACGGGAGTTTCTTGCAAGTTGCCTCAAATTTAATATCCTTACTATACTAGTTCCAGCTAGACTCGACTTGAACCAAGTAAAACAAGTTGGGCAAGCAGCCAAACTGGCTTCTTGGGAATTTTCCTTTGGCTATTTTCAATAACCATATCAGGCATGCAATTTTCTGGGCCTTCCCTTCGCATTTAACACTTCTGCTTTCAATATTTTCGAGCTTCTCTCTTTCTCTCTTCCTTGCTCTCTCGTTCGTCTAATCTGCTTCTTAATCTACTTGTTACAAACTATCAAAATTTGTTTCATATTTCTTAAACTTTTGAGCAGCTTTTTGCTACAGCTGAAAAGCAGAAGAAAAAACAAGAAAGAACAAGATAAAGTCAAGCGTCAGCGACATTCTCCTCTTTATGCCTTAAAGTTTGCCCAGTTGCTTAAAATCTGTTTTCAGATTTCCTTGCGAAAAGTCTTTTTCTTTTTTTTTTTTTTTTGTAAGCAGCTTAAAACAGTTTCTGACCCACAAAATATAAAGACAGAAAGAGAGATGAAGAGAGAGAGATGAAGAGAGAGAGAGAGAGAGAGAGAGAGGGAGAGAGAGAGAGAGATAGAGAGAGAGAGAGAGAGAAGGAGAGAGAGAGAGAGATATGTATGAACAAAAATACGTAAAGAAAAATTACAAAATCTGAACATAAGGCTGCCTGACTAGTAGATGCCCTGGAATCAAGTGAAGAGGCAAAGAACAACTTGATAATATAAGAAACTTGATGATAAACAATACAAGCTATAAAATATGCGATTAGAGATGTACGATATACGATATTCAATATCGAATATACGATATATTATATACCATGCACGATAGAAGATATTCAATATAAATAAACGAAGAATACAGAAATATATATATAAGTTGTAAATACGTTATACGATATACGATCAATATCAATATACGATATAAACTACTTGACTCATGATATATACTGATTTGAGCTAGATGCCTGTAAGACTTCAAGTTTCTTTGACTCTTCTTCTTATTCTCTTTAATATTTAGCTCTGGCAGAACTGCCTGAGCTTTGATATATATGTAGTTGAGCATATGCTTAATTGGGCTTTGTAATACTTGCTTCTGCCTGGCTCAGGATGGAGTGCATAATGAAATGTATACAGATATATACTATATAGTTGCTCCATCAATTTCTTTAAGAAATTCGCGCTGTGGAATATGCAGAATTATTGTCAGAAAAACATGGATAATGAAATGTAAATACAAAAACTTATATATGCGTATAAGACGAAGGCCAGGCAATGACAATTAAGTAGCCAAGTGGCGCCAGTGATGCCAGTGGTGCCAGTGGCTCCAAGTGGTGCAACTTGGCTGCGGCACGCGCGGCGTATGAGCAATGCCCAGCGCGTAAGTTGACAGCCAAATTGAGAAGCCAAAGTCCAGCGAGAGAAAACTTGAAATTGAATGGGGCAAGAGTAAGTAAACTCTAGATAACGATGATCAGCTTAATGATGATGCAGATGATGAGCAAGCGAAAGATGAGATGAGGAGCCGCCCTACACTCGACTGAGTGGACACGGAGTGGGGGATGAGGGCTGAATGCAGAAGGACGAATGGAAACTGTAAACTGTGGCCAAAGAGCTTAATCAAAATTTATGATGTCACATGCGGGTGCAGACAGCCAAAGAGACATAGACAAAGACAGAACGAGAGAGCGAGAGAGAGAGAGAGCGAGAGAGAGAGAGAGAGGAGGAGAAGCATAATCATGTATGAAATGATATAGAGGCAGAGTGAGGGCTGCAAGCGGTAGAGGATAAACTTGAAATGAAATTTACTAACTTGCGGACTGACTTGCAAGGTAAACAAATGCACAGAGAAGCAGAGAGAGAGAGGGAGACAGAAATACAGTGGGACAGAGACAGAGACAGAGCGTGGGAGATAAGAAAAAAGTTGAAATGAATGAAAGTCTGGTGAGTTTTTTTCTGCTCAATTGACAGTCGACAAAACTTAACTAAATAGAAAGCTGTTGCACTCTGAGCAGAGATGAAAACTGCGCGAAAAGCTGTGGAAAACTGTTGGAAAAGTAGATGGCTTTCGTCTCGTTGCCGTTGCACTTGATTCGAAATTGAATTCGCTTGCCTTTAAATTTCGCTTAGCCACGTTTCAATTTCCATTCGCAACTTTAACATATTTGCGCTGCATAATTTTCAAATATTTTTTTCCGCTTTTCCTTTTTGGCTTTTCTCCTCCTTTTGTTGCCGCATATCCCTTTATGACGCACAAGCTGCGTTATTTATGATTTTCTTCTGCTGCCGCTGCGGATGAGAATGCGGATGCGACGCGTACTACAATGCTTTGCCTGGATGTAGATACAAAGCTAGAGACGCAGTCCGCAGTAACAACGCTTGGCCAAAAACCAATCGATAATATATCGAAGAATGAATATTAGCATTTGCTATTTGATAATAGTTTACTGAAACTCTAATGCATCTGTAAATAATACGCGTGACTTTCTAATATAATAAATATCATTAAATGAATTCGATAATTTATCGATAGCAACTTTCAGTAAATTTGTGCTCTATGATAATATAAAATTTGTCTATATATATAATTTTAAGCAAAAGTAATCAAAATAATGCTGCAAGCTACATGAATCGAGTTATGCTATATAATCGAAATGTTATCGATAGCACATATTTGTCTACTTTTGCAGTTCTTGCTTGGAAAAGCGCTTAGCTTACTTGAATATGTGCAACTCATCAAAATCCACATTGATTCTATTGTGGCATGCGCTAAAATTCAATTGACAACTATTCGATAGCAAACTGAACAATAAGGGAAAAAAACAGCTTATCTCCTTGCGCACAGCTTTGGCAACACTTAGCACAAAGCAATATGTGAGCTGCTGCGCTGGCTAGCATGTGGATATTAAAATGCTACCTGCTGAGCCACACTTTCAGTTTTGAGCACTGACAAATGCTGTGCCAGGTAGTCGGACTTCCTGCGACTGCTACTGCTACTGCGACTGCTACTGCTACTTCGACGCCGACTCCGACTCCGACTGCGACTGCGACTGCTTCACTTCCGCATTCATATCCGCATCCCCATCCGTTTTTGTTCGCCTCAAGGCGTCTGGTTAGTTACCTCTACGAAATGCTTGTAAAGGGTATATTGGTATAGAGATTGCACAAAGTTAGTTCAGATGGCGTGAGAAAGAGAGGCTTCCATTGTGCACATTTTGAATATCTAAGCTTATCTTCTCTGAGGAGAATCCTCATTGTATCCAACTCATTTTGCTCTAGAAATTGCAATCTGATCATAAAACTCGGGTCCAAGTTATGCAAGGGGAATTATTTAGCATCGCGGCTAGCAGTTGCATAAAATGAACAATAGATGGCGTGTCTGCCGCTGTTTATGGCTTGGGCCCACTTCAGGGTATCTCCCAGTCGAGTGATTGTGCCTAGAGCAGTCTGACTTGTTTTATTTTTGTAGTTTATTTGCCTTCATTTGCTTTTAGAGTTTTCTCAGCAGCCGCAACAATTCCGCTCTGCTCTCTCCCCCTCTCTCTCTCTCAGCCATCTCTCTCGAAATGCGGCAACGTGTTTCATTTGGGCAAACAGCAAAGGCAACAGCAGCAGCTACTGCTTTCAGCGTCACGCACGAACAACTCTTCCATGTTGTGCTTGAGGGTGTCATAATCATCGCCCCCAGCAGTCGGAGGACTCAAAAGTTCTGCAATCCATTGCAAAGTCGTGGCCGGGGGACGGGGCGTATGAGTACTTTATTGTGCAGCTTTTCACTGGCTTTATGATTATTGCGCTACAGCTCTGCCTCTGCCTCTGCCCCTCCCTTTGGCCCCTTCCAGCGACAGTGCCTAGTCTCATTCAGTTGCCTAGTCGAGTGCCTTCGCTTTAGTAGTTTGTCTCGGTCTGTATTTGAAACATGTCTGCTTTGGCTTTCACATGATTTTTTAATGAGTTGTTTGGCATACCGAAAACATTCGCATTAAAACTGCCGAATTCCAAATCACAACTTAAGGCGTAGCAACAGCAGAGCACAACTATATACATATATGGATTATTCAAGCTGCAGACTAATTTGAAATGTGTCCAAGTGGAGAGCTGGACAGCAGGAGCTAGACCTAGGACAGGGGAATCTCTCTACAAGTTTTTAGTTGCTGATGTGATATAAGATGTACGATACAAGTGAGAAGAAGCACATTACATTGCGATATATTATTCTTGATGCACAAAATACTATCTAATACATGTTATACGATATACGATATACGATATATTACATGACATACTGCATCAATGCCTATAGACCTTTCGATACATGGCATACGTCCAATTGCACGCTTAAAGTCATACGATATATAAGTTATGCGCTACGATAAACGATTTGCACTGTGGAAATATCTATGAAAATCAATTTACAAGTGCCAAAAAATACCTGCAGAACTATTTGAAATGGGTTCAAAATGCAAGGCCTTGGCTCTGCTAGAAGCTGAGCGAAAAAAACACATAGTTAAAACACTTTACTGGAAAAAATGAGTGAAAACATTGAAGCTCTGGCAGCAAAACAAATAGAAAATGCAGAAAATATTTGAATTAAATTTCCGCTTTAGCCAAAAAGCGAATGCAGTCAAAAATGCTGAAAAGAAAATTCAGCAACAACAGCAACAGCAACGGCTGCAGCTGGAAAAACAACAAATTTTATTGTAATCCTTCGAAATGGAACAACACAACATTTCATACATTTAATATATATAGATACGAAATTTAATAAATAGAATGGGACAGAGCGAGAGGGAGAGAGAGAGAGAGAGAGGGTGAGAGCAGGGAAAAAGGCATAAAAATTATAGCTCGTCAAACAATGCGGCGAGCATTTAATTTAATCAACTTTTCCCTCTGCGTAAATAATACAAAAGAAGCTTCAATTCAATCAGGATAACCCTTACGAAATTCCAAATACGATATATGGAGCTGAAAAATGCAATAAGCTAAATAAAGACATATAAGAGAAATAAAAGAGGTGTGTAATGTGCATCATGCGATATTCCCATAGCATACGATATTCGCATTTACGATCCAATGACATACGATATTTGACATATATGACATGATACGATATAAAATAGCGAAGATTGATATACGATGTGTACATACTGTATGGGAAATACAAATTCTGATATGTAATATACGATAAACTATTAACGATAAATAATGTGCAACTCATAATAACAACTAAATGTATCGTATATGCTATAGACTATTTACGATATTCGACATATGATATACTATAAAATATATTAGATGTAATACGATTAGCCTTAGGCAGCATATGTGGAAGAATCTTGATAAACAACTTACGATATTAGTTACGATATTCGATATATGAAGCGCATCTCCTCCCTCTGGCAAGCTTTGAAGTCAACGCAAGCTCGCTTACATACCCTGGCAGCATATCGGCTGCATGCACATAAGTTCATTGGAACTGGTAGCCAGACTACCCTCATTTCATGCATTACAGGGTATCAAGTGCAGTTTGTTATTGGAAAATTGATGCAATTACCTGGCAGTCCTTCCCTCGTCCCGTCGTTTTTGTGAGCTGCTTAAAATTTACGGCGCGTCAACATGTAAGTGTTACACAAGACGACCGATACACACACACACACACACACACACACACACGCATACACAGACGTGTGTATGGAGTGTTAGTTGAATACAAATGTGCATTAAGGCAATTGTCCTTTTGGCTTGGAATGGAGCTGCTCCTGTTAGTCCTTGTTTTATGCCTCTACTGGGGCCTCTCTCTCACTCTGCGTGTGTGTGTGAGTGTTTTTATCGATTACACAATGCATGCAGCTTACCATTTATCAGGTGTGTGTGTGTGTGTGTGTGTGTGTGCCACAATTTATGCTGTAATCGAAAAAAAAGGACATCAATGCCAGCGATAAATTGAGGTTAACGCGCCAAAGTCACGAAATGGCAAAGAGTCCAATACACACACACACACACACACACACACTAGCACACTAGCACACACACACACATTCATGCACAATGCCCAGACGCCTTGGTGCTCTCATACTGTTTAAGTGAAATTATATTAAGTGTGCGGACGTTCGAATTTGCATGCGATATTCGTTGTTGTTGCCAACTGCCACGCCCACACTAGGCAGGCAACAGCCCAGCTAGTTGGCCCACCTGCACCACCCGCACCACCTGCCCGGCCGCACAATCTCGACGGCATTGCTTTCAGGCTCTCAGAGCTCCGGCTTTATCCAGCACGAAATTTCGAATGCATTTTTCACGCTTTTCTCGGTTTCCATTTCGATTTTGTTTGTGCTTTTCATGTGGACGAACTTTATTTAAGTTGATGCGGCTCAGCTTTGGCATGCTTTACCATAATTAATGCTCTTTTACAGGGTATACAAGCGCAGCTCTGCTCTGTCCACACTCTCTGCCTCTCTCACTCACTCTCATTAAATGTATTTGTATTTACAGTGCATATTTTTGCTCATTTCCATTGCAGCCACAGCACAGCAGATGTGCACACACACACACACACACACACACACACACACACACACATTGTACACATTCAGGATTCATTTATGCGCCTTTAACCACTCAAATCGTTCAATAAATAATCTCTGCCAAGCGCGACAAACAGTTGCAAAAGCATTGCCGACTTTTGAGCGCTGGCTATGGGGTATACACGACTGGCAACTACTCTATACTAAAGTAAAATTTATAAAAACTGAAATTGCATCATTTTCTACGACTCTCTTAGAGTCTTTTCAGAGAAGCAGTTGTATAATGATCTCATGAATACTCTCTAGCATGCAACATAGCTCTCATAGAGATTCTCTCATAGTCTAAGCCCTAAGATGATTTCTCGTAATCGAAAACTATGTCGCTATGAGGAAGAAATTGAGTTGAGCCATGCACAGGGCTTGTTGCCTGCGCCTGCATGTTACATATTTATGCTCACAGCTAATATGCCCCATTGGACAAACATTATGGCAACAATAGCAACAGCTATAAATACAAACACACGCTTAACAAAGCAGCTGTTTGTCAGTCAGGCTTTGTCGACTTTTTCTATAGATATTTGCCATTTTGTTTCAGTGCGTGTGCGTGTGTGTGTGTGCGTATGTGTGTGTGTGTATGTGTGTGTGTGTGTATTTGCTGATGTTCGTTGGCGCATTATTGAGTGGATTTTGCGGTTTTTTGGGCAAAAGGCGCAGCAGATAGCAAAATGAAATAAAGAAAAAATTATATATAAAAAAAACCACAGTCTCTTTCTTTCTCTCTCTCTCTCTCTCTTTCACTCTCTCTCCTCTCTCTCTCTCTCTCTGTGGTAAATTTTTGATAAATAGCTGAGCAAACAGTCGGCGGACATTCATTTAGTTGCCTTTTCAATATGTTAAGCGCATAGCTCCGACAATTGAACTACAAATTTTATTCGCTTGTTTGCCAATCGATTAATTTCTGAAAGGCTTGTTATCGATGAGTTGACACTCGCAAATAAAACTATTTGGCTAGTACTTCAGAAAATAATTTTGTAAATATCTGATCAGTTGTATTCAATCATAATATAATAGCTATCGATATGCCAAGTTCAGTTATCGTTATCGATATATTTTAAATAATTGCTAGTATTGAGATTTATGCTTGCTACACTAAGCTACACTATAAAGCCTTGTCCATTATTCATATAATGTCAACTAAAATAAATTATCGATATTTGACAATATATCGATATATGAGCAAATCTGAAAATGTGCATTAAATCAGTTGTTGTCGCTTTAATTATTATGTTTAACATATCAACTATTCATACATATACTATAAATATTCTATCATATTCATTTATCGATAACTTCAATCGATAGAGCATTAACTGTGCGAATTACTGTGCCACAATTGCTACAATTCTCATGGCCAGTTGAAGCATTGCAAATTAATGAATTGAACGCGTTAATTAGTTCGCATTTAATTTCATAACGATTCGATTATTAATTAAAATTTCGATTAAAATGCAAATTAGCAATTTTTCGAATCGATTATGAATCGTTAGAGATGAGAAATGCAAATGAAATGAGTGCGAGTCAAAAACGAGATTCAACAAGTTGACTATGCCGAGCGGCCTACAATAGACATATATAGAGTATATAGCCAGTCGGCTATGCTCGACTGCAATGCACTCGCCTACTTTTTTGGTCATTGCTTGAGGAGATTGTTGTTTGTTTGGCTGATGAACTGATTTGGTTAACCGAATCAACAGACAAAGCCATTTATAATTACTGTAAGCAGTCCACACACGCACACACACACACACGCACACACACACACACACACACACGCGCATATAGTGTATATGTCATTCGTCTAATTGGATTTTCGAGCAGCAAAACGCTGGCCATGCAGCATCGATGCGGCAAAATGCATTGTATTAAGTTCGCTTGCTCGCTGCTGACGCTGCACAGGGCAACAGGGGCGGGCAGTGGGCGTGGCGTGGCATAATGTTGAGAATGCAAAACGTCTGGGCTTGGCGGGTCGGCGAGTCAGTGAGCCGTCGTTTAGTTGGCGCTTTATCTACGATATTCCATATATGCTGTGCTCGCGTTATCAAGATATTACGATATTACGTATACGCCTCCCAATCACCCGCCCACTTTATATGGCCATGCAAATTGTGCGCAGAATGCGACTGTTTAATGTTGCTACTGTTTATTCGTTCGTTTAATGCTAGTTAATTGGTTTGCATGCAAAGCTCGTCGATTACTCATACGCAGCGTAGCCGCAGCAGGAGCAGCAGCAGCAGCAGGAGCAGGAGCAGAATTCGCACTCGAGCTAATTTGTGTTTTGCTAAATTAATTGATTTATGGCTATGACATTTAATTGATGCACACACACACAGATATATATAAACATATATATATGTATGTATGTATATGCAGGTGTATGGCCAGCCACGCCTATTAGAGTGGCCCTTAAATAGAATGTGTTTGGCCAAAAGTATTTTGTCTAGCAGTTGAGCATGAGCGACTATCTAATGCTCGTTTGAATAGACAGTGAATGAGAGAGAGAGAGAGAGTGAGAGGGAGTGAGAGAGAGAGAGAGAGAGAGAGAGAGAGACAGGGGGAGCAAAGCCAGACGCACATGGCCTAAAAGCCTCTATGCTCTTTGCACTTCATGAAGCAAGCGACAAACTGACGCAGTTTATATATGTCACAGCTGTCGAGCTGGCAAAGAGAGAGGGAGAGAGAGGGAGCATCAGAGTGAAAGTAAGAGTGAGAGTGAGAGGGGGAGCGCGCGTGCTGCTTGGATTATGAATTACTAATAGGCAAAACTGTTGGAATTTTCGCACGCCTTCAACAACATGATGGCCAGAGCTAGACAGAAACACACACACACACAAGCGCACAGCATTCTCTCTCTGTCCCTCTCGCCTCTGCCTTGCTTGTGGTTTTCTTTTTCTTTCTTTTCTTTTTTTTTCTTTTGGGTCGTCAGCTCTGGCGCTTTTGTAATTATGGCTCGCATGTGGCGCTCCCAGCAGCGCAGCGCGCAGCGCGCAGCGCACAGCTCGCTAGCTCCTAGCAACAGAGCAGTTCACATTTATTCGCCTCAGTTGCTTTGTCCCCTTCACACCACTCCCACTCTCTGTCGCTGTCGCTGTGGCACTCTCGCTGGCAGTGGCTTGCGCTAATTGAAGCTGGCTGATAAAGTGCTTCGCAACAGTTGGGCTCAGAATGTTGAGCCCTTAAATTCCTTTGGCTAATGCAAGTTTTATGCCATTTGCATTTGGGTTCGCATTTCGAAAATATTTTATAATTGAATTTCTAAGATTTCGACAGGCAATTCAATTAGATAATCCTTGAGCTCAGAGCCCAGGCTTAGCAACACATATACGTATATGTTTAATCAATAAGAGCAGAGAACAAATGTCTTCAACTTACTTAGCAGCTAAGATGGCCACAGGCAGTACACGACTACTAGATACCCTAATGAATGTGCGAGGCATCTGAGCAAGCATAGCCAAGAGAAACGGCATATAGATAGCTATGCCTATGGATGATAGTCTATAGTCTATAGACCTTTAACGCTTGCATGATGAGCTCTCACTCATCAGATATATATTTCAGATCGTATATTTATACGCCTTTCAGCCCACTCAATTGCACATGCAAGTTGCATTATTCAAATGTTAATTGAGTTTAAATTGAATTTCGCTCAACTGAACTTTAGTTAATTTAAATACATTTCAAATTCAAATAGTATTATTAATGCCTATTGATTGGTTAGAAAGAGATGATAATAATGCAGACTGCCAATGCGATTAGAGCTGGTTAATTAAATTCTAATAAAAGTGTGCTAGAGGAGAAAGAGAGAGAGGGAGAGAGTGTGTGAGAGAGAGAGAGATATTAAAAGTAAATTTAATAATAAGTATTACCTTAAAGAGTGAGAGAGTGACTGAGAGGGAGAGAGCTATTCTATATATGAGCACAGTCTGTATATCGTAGTATACCCTATATATTCAATAACCTGTAGTCGCTTGAGCATTTATGACACTTCAACACACATCAAAGAGGATAAGAGAGATAGAGAGAGAGAGATAGAGAGAGAGAGAGTATATATATGTGTGTGCATGGCATATCTATCATTTATAATCGCATTAATACAAAGCACTAACTAAGCTCAACTATTGTGCAAAATGCCATTCAATAGACGAATGAATGAATGGAAGAGGAGCGCCAAGTAAATGTATTGCAGTCGAGTGTAACAGAGTGCAAAATATGTGACGAGTTGGAGAGCTGGGAAGACGAAGGTATCAGATGAGAGAGAGAGAGAGAAACGAGACAGCGAGAGAGAGAGACAGACAGTTCAGAAAAAGCAATATACTTTCGTTTTCACTATATGAGCGAGCATGAAAAATGCGTGCTCCTTTCTCTCCCTCTCTCCCTCTCTTCTTCACTGACGACATTATGTCCTGCAATCGTTTTGGCATCCTTTATTCGAGCAATTGGTATTTAAGTCCGTCTCTACGCCACGCACACACATCAGCCACGCCCACACAATATCGCATAGCATATTGCGTCAGCTTAACAGCCTCCCTTTGCCCCTTCCACCCTACCTCCCCCCCTCTCCCACTCACCGTCTAGCCTGTGCACGTCTTCGTCTGTGTCATGTTGTCTCCATGTCTGTCTTCACTTTTCAAATAGGCTTTCATTTATAAGCCAATTGTATTTCAATTGAGTTTGAGTCCAATGTATCTTCAGTTATGTTCTTTCCCCTTAGCTATGCTGGGGCTGCGTGTGTCTGCTGTCTATGTTATCTCTATATATTGTTATTGTCGAACATATACCCTAGCATATTAGAAATCGGCAGAAGAGTAGTTAACACAGAAAGCTGAGCTGATGTATATATATATCTATAGGCTCGCTAGACTCGTGAAAATTTATGAATCTATAAGAGAGTTCTTATAGTTCCTAGCGGAAAAAAGACAAATTATATTTTGTCTTTGACTTTTATGCACATATCTTTCTATACAGCGCTTACATGTGAAATCTAGGCAATTTTGAGAACCCTTACTCCATATGTTCCCAAGGAACTCGGGCACTGTACAGCCTAGGCCCTTGAAATTTGATTTGTATATGCTTATGAATATTATAAAACAAAATAAAAGTATGGCTTATGGAGCAAGTGCTGTAGTTTTTCAATGAGAGCAAGATATGAGCTGTAATTCTAGATGCTGCATTATTAAGGAGTATCCTCGAGCTCGAGACCGTGGCTCTACACGAGCTGGTTGGACTAACTCGCAGCTATTGTTGTTGTCGTTGCTGCATAAATCAAATATACGTTAGCCGGAAGCAAGCCAAATCCAAATTGTGCATAATACAACTTCCGATCGGCAAATAGACAAACGTCGCCTCGCCTCGCAGTCAGATACAATTTCGTATTCATATTTCTGCTGGGTTTTATTTATAGTTGACCTAGGACAGGGCAGGGCAGTGTGTGTTTAAGAATTTCAATATTTGTTGCAATGTTTTTATCGAGTACAAAGCCTTAAAGTTTTCCAACGTCCGAGAACCAGAAATCAAACTTTGACAGCTGTCAACTATAGGGCAAGGCTATTGGAGAGTTAGGGTGCTATACCTGCTATGTACATACATATGTATATATCTCATATATTGCTAGCTTTGCCTCACTCTTTCTTCAGCTCCCTCATGCCATGCGCCTTGCCTTTGCTGTCGCTCAAAAAGTTGACGTTTTGTGAGTTGTGCAACACTGGCAATTTGTCTGGCAGCTTGGCAGCGGCAAGTGCTTGCAATCAGACTGCCCCCCTCCACCCCCACTCCGAATGCCACCCAGCAAGCACTTGCTATTTGGCCCCCCCGCCTGAACCTTGAACGGAAAAGTTCGTCTTACTTAACATTTTTAAAATGCAATAAATCATTCACAGCTCTTTCACTTACTTAACGAACTTTTGCCACATCAATGCGGCGCGAGGGCGGCGACGGCATCGGCATGGGCGTGGGCGTGGCATTGTGTTTGCATCGGGGAATTGGCCGCAGCCGAAAGTTGGCCGAAAGTTTTCAACTCAACTGTGCGACACGTTGTTTAGCTTAGAAGTATTTAGAAGGTAGCAAACCCATGCGGCTGCCCCTCCCACTCCCTCCGCCCTCTTCAAAATGATAAACGCTTTGCCAAAGCAGGCAACAGAAGAAGAAGAAGCAGCAGCAGCAGCAGCAGCAGCCGAAGAAAAAGCGTGCACGAAAATCGCTGCAGAAAGAAAGAAATAAAAAAGGGAGCTGAAAATAAAAGAGGGAAAAAAGTTGCTATTAACCTTTTTCGCTTGGCCCTTTTTCTATTTTTGGGCTGCGAGTTCGAGTTGCGGCCATAAAACATGCCAAAAATAGCAGCCAGCTACAGTGAAGACACCACCTGATGCACCTCAAGTTGAAAATTTGTTTGAGAACTTTTGTTTTCGATTCGTTTTGAGAATTTCTAAGTTTACACTGAACGATTCTCTCTCTCTCTCTGCCTCCCTCTCTCTCTCTCTCTCTCGCTCTCTGTACTGTTTGCTTTAGCGTTAAGCTACTGTACCTGTTTATATACATATAGAGATTATGCAGCATTCGATGTGCGTTTTAAATTTATTTCACGCACGTGAATCTTGCCATGGAGCTACGCCCAGCCACGCCCCCTTCAATCGCTTAAAGCGCCCCTCACGTACCATTCGATAAGAAAGCGAAAATTTTGTGGTTTTTGCGGAGCTGTTTGGCTGCTCTTTTTTTTGGGGGTAAGGCCATGGCATTAGCATAAATAGGGACTCCATATGAGTGTGTGTGTGTGTGTGAATAAGTGCAATTAGTTAATTGATAGATACATAGATATACCTAAGTGCCAATGGATAGAGAGAGACAGAAAGAGAAGTTAGCTCATATGCTGCTTAAAGAGTCGCAAGACACAATGAGTGAGAGGGAGGCAGAATGCGTGTGAGTGAGCCTCAATCTTTGACATCTGGGGGCATAGTTAATTATAGATTTTTACTTAGTTAACTTTACCTGTGCATTATTAATGATTTGCCAGTAGCACAAGTGTCACGCCCCCGCTCAGCCCCGCGCTGACAGCGAGTCAGTCATTAGTCAAAGCCAAACAGCACAACTGGCCAGGTCAGCAAATTATTGTGGCTGCTGGCCATGCTTAAAGGTCAGAGCGTGGCCGGAGCTGATCCTACAGACAATTGGCTCAGGCCTAACAAGACAACAAAGCCGAAGCGAAGGCAGTGCACGACAAGCAGATACCTGGCTGGCCTGACAAAGAAAAACTTGAGCGTGTAAATGGAGAGTGAGACTCTGCTGATGGAGCTATAGAGAGGGAGAGACGGAGAGAGGGAAAGAGAGATGGGATATATATTGAAAAGTGTATCGAAATAAAAGGGACTTGGATCTGATTCAACTAGTAGAGAAATCTCAGGTCACACTTCATTCAATGAAATCTCTATCGAAATTGCCTGTCTCGATTAGTACTCAATCGATTATAATCGATATTCATGTTACATACCCGCTGGCAAGAAGTCATATGCTTACAGGGTATTCAAGGGATATGGAGACAATCGCTTAAGCTGCGCTCACGCAGCTCGTATGAATTTGAAGCACGTTGCGTTTGCCCAGCTCTGGATTATTGCTTGACTAAACACGTGGAGGGACGACAGAGCGAAAGAGATAGGTAGATAGGCCTTGGCTGCAGGCTTAGCCATTCGCCCCGAACCAACAGGCCGCACGCTGTGAATGGCGCAGCGCAGCGCAGCAAAGCATTTAAGCTGCCTCATTTATAACTTATTTATCTTCTTTTTACGTGTGTCTCTCTCTCTCTCTCTCGCTCTCTCTCTCTCTGATTCTGTTTCTCTTTTGAAGAGCTAAATTAATTACGCAGGCTTAGAGATTCAAAGATTCCATTGCGAAGCTTGAGTAAATGCTTTCGTTTCAGTCAGTCAGCGAACGACAATTGGATATTTTCAATATTACAGGGTATAGCAAGCTTAACAACCCTCAGCAGCTTGCCTGAGATGGACTAAGCCGCACTTCTTTGAATAACTTCATTTTCAGCTTTATCTTCCTCTTCTCTCCCTTGATTTTAGATGAACATATAGTTGATTATATAGAGAGAGAGCTTTAAAGGAGCTTGAAAGCTCATTATTTATTCTTAAAGTTCTCTCACGTTGCAGCTTCAGCTCGCAGAGCTTCATCAATTTAACAAGTAAGAAGGCTCTAGTCGAGACGGCTCGACTACGAGATCCCCTGAACCCTGCAAAAAAAGTGATACTCTTCTTCTTTACGCACGTATAGGCGCGCGCTCTGCTAACCGCGCAGTTGCTGCCGTGGCTTGCGGGTGGGTTGGGCTATACTTTGAACTCCTATAACTCCATTTCTAGATGCATGATCTTAATGAAATTTTCAGAGTATATTAAGAATATCTAAATGTATCTATGTGCCAAATTTCAAGTCTCTAGTATTTGAAATGCGTGTTTTCCAAATTGGGGGCGAAGGGGGCGTGGCATCCAAAATCTGAAAATTACATAATCTGCGTATTCATAATATCTATCTAAATATACAAATTTGAAGTCTTTCGCTATAACGATGTAGAAGTTATGCCCGAAAAACATAAAAAATGGAAACGAATTTTCGATTTTTTATCGATAATTTGGAAATGGGATGAGTTATCGAAAAAACAAAATAAACTCGTACTGCGTAGCTAACATATGAGTGTTCATGTAAAATTTCAGCTCTCTAGCTCTTGTAGTTTCCGAAATCTCGACGTTCATACGGACGGACGGACGGACGGACGGACGGACGGACGGACGGACGGACGGACGGACGGACGGACGGACGGACGGACAGACGGACAGGGCTCATTCAACTTATTTTTTTATGCTGATCAAGAATATATATACTTTATGGGGTCTGCGATGTCTCCTTCTGCCTGTTACATACATTTTCACAAAACCATTATACCCTGAATTCCCATTTTCAATGGGTTCAGGGTATAAAAAGCGCAGCATGTCTGTACCTCTCACCCTCACCCTCACCCTCCTGCTCCCCACTCTGCCATCATTAGCTAAAGACATGTCATCTCTATTTTGGTCATGATTTTTGCTAGCCATTACACGTTTAAGCAGCTTTCAACCGCACGCAGGGCCGCAGAAAGAAAAACAAACTGAGAAAATGAACTTGAGGAAATATGTCCCGGGTGCTGCGAGTGCTGAGCCAAGGCAGATGGCATTGGATGGGAGGGGGCGAAGGGCGTGGGCTGTGCCTAATGAGTCACACGATGGCAGAGGTCGCAACAAGAACAACTCTGCAACGTGAAGAAGATGACGAAGAAGAAGACGAAGAAGAAGAAGAAGTTGAATTCCAGACATTTGTCACACATGCGACACACTCGACGAAAACATGGCGAAATTTCTGTGTCAACATGCGCTTACAGCTAGCGAAACCACAAATAACTGAGCACCGACAAAGGGCATGTTACGCTAGAAGATACCCTAGATACCTAGATACCCTAGATACACTAGAAGATACCCTGGAAGGGAAAACTGATGATGATGTGAAAATAACCAGAAATAGTTTGGGCAAGCTTGAAATATTCTAGAACCATTATAATTTGAGATAATGATCAGATATGAACTTTGAAATATCTTCATATTCGTATATCCAGATTTGATTCCTAGAAAGTTGGAGAGCTCAAATCCGAAATCAAATTTCAAATGAATTTGATTTTCATATATCGCTATAGTTTTGCATTTGTTATTTGAAATTTCAAAGCTTAACTGTTACAGGGTATAGCCGGACTACCAATTGCATTGGCATTCCTGCGACATTCCCCTTTTCCCCTTGCATTTCGTTCCAGTCGAGGCACCATTTGCTTGCCCATTTCCATCATCATCTCCATTGCCATCTCCATTTCCATTGTCATTTTTGGCCAAAGTTGAGTTCGTCATTCAGTTCATTTGGTTGCTTTGCTTGGTCTGCAATGGGCAGGGACAAGAAAACAAGAGGAAGAGCAGGCAGAGGGGTCGGGGGTCGCTGTTCACATTGTTTAATAGATGACGGCACTTTGCTTAACAAGTAGCCGCATTAGTTTATTTACTGCGCGCAGTTACTCTCAGCTCTCTCTCTCTCTCTCTCTCTCTCTTTCGCTCTCTCTTTCTCGCTCTCTCCTTTGTAGTTTTGCGTGCGTGTTGGGACTTACATATGTGTGTGCGTGGCATTTACTTATAAAGATATTTCATTTGCTCTTCTCCCACTCGTCCAATGTTTTTTCTCGCTTTGCTTTGTTCTGCTTTGGTTTAGGGTTTCCTGCTTCATCAGCTTCTTCTTCTTCTTCATGGGAAATCCCATTCGGCTGTCTGCGAAACGCGTGTAAATTGTGTGATTATTGTAAGTGGACTAAATATGTCCAGTTTTTGTTTCTGTTTCTGTTTCTGTTGCTGTTCCTGCTTCTCCTCTTCTGCTTCTGCCTCAGCTCATTCGCGATCCTTACGAATTCATGAGACGTTTTCTCTCCCAGCTTCGTGCTGGACATGCCCCACATTTCAATTGATTTCAGCTAAATTCCTTTTATACGGTCGTCGCTTATTCTAAATACCTCTGCGCGTGCCTGAGCGAGGGCATATTGGTTGAGCAGTTGCAGCGCATGGCCCTTGCTGTGCTGCTCTAGACCATGGCAAAGCTGAATCAGATTGATGACTGCAATCAGCTTAAATGATCGAATCTTCGCTCTAATCTTATGCGATTCCCAGTTTCATCTTCTTTGAATACTCGCTTGAGGACTTTTACAACTGGATTATTTATATTGATGCATAACTCGAGAACTATTGAAAATATTGTGGCTTCTCATGAGGCATATAAAGTGTGGGAATAGTTTACTTTTCGAATAGCCAACCTCAACGACGTGGCTGCTTGAGCACTTAGTAGAAATACAATGAGAGCTGATAGGTGGACTTACTCAAAGCCTATAATAACTAAGTAATATTTCCACTTTTAGCAGAGCTCGCAAATGAATGCAAATAAGTGTCATTCACTCACACCTTGAGGAAAAAACTTAAAGAGCAAGCAGAGAGCGTTGGTTCGTCAATGAGTTCGTATGCTCTCGAGAGCCGAACACATCGATAGTCAGAATGTGAATGTAAATGAGAGAGAGAATGTGAATCAGTTATCTGCTCACTTGCTCAGCCTCGTTTGCCGAGCGTCAATCGTATCGTTTCGTAAACGATGTTCGGGAAAAGAGCATCACACGAATTGCTCTACGTACAGTCTTCAATCGAGGGAAAGAGAGAGCGAGAGCGAGGGAGTATGATTCGCTTCGGCTGATCTCGTAAACGTCAAGTATGATATTCGACATATATAAGTATAGCGACAGCTATTATATTATACCTAACTATGAATTGTATTCACATACATGTACAGGATATATTCAAGTTGTGCTTGTGCGCTTGCAGCACGCTCAGTTGCTTCTGGCAAATTTGTTAAATTGCGCCCCACTGTCGCATGCTACACGCAGACCCTAAATAATAACGCAAATAAATTTTAGAGCAGTTTGTTCCCAAGTCTCTCTCTCTCTCTCTCTCACTTTCACTCTATCTCAGTCTGCCCCTTACTCACACTGCTCAAATCTCTGAGGCGCAATTGCGGCAAACATAAAATTTGTGGCTGGCCGCGTGGCAAACACAATGGCTCCAGGAGCCAAGCAGCGCTCAGCAGCGTTGCTCGCAACTCTGAAATGGACCTTTAAATGGCCAGCCCAATCAAAATCTAACTGTTACAATAACACAACTACAACAACAACAACAATTCTTTACATTTTTTATAAAGCTGCGCTGCTCGCTAAACAACAACAAAAACAAGACAAGCAGCAGGAGCAGGAGGAGAACAGCCAAAGCGACTTTAAAATGCACTGCGAAAAAAACTAAGGCAATTTAATTAGTAAAATTAATTAAATTTCAAAAATCCAGTTGCTGCATAAGAAGAGAGAAATTGATCCAATTGAGGCTGGACTGAGAGCAATTCCTGCGCTGCAGTCGAATAGTTTCTAGTTGGAGACTCTCAAGCTATTTAACTGTCGCAGATAGACAATGAAGAATACTCTAGGCGGGAAGCATGATTAAAGGCATTTTATGTGAAATGGTAGACATTGAAGATCTGTTTAGAGAGTGAAGAGAGAGAGAGAGAGAGAGAGAGATATAGTAATGAATAGTTCCTATCCGGATGGAACAGAGAGATTGTTCAAGCTTGAATACATCACACAGCTGAGAACATTACAGAAGATGCAGCAAACAGTAGACAAAGGAGTATAAGAGTTTTATATCTGAATATATCTGCAGAACAGATTCTCTTATACAACAGTTCTCAAGTTCTCAGTTCAAAAATATGACCCTTTCAATAAAAGAAACTAATTCAACTATTCTTAGAGCAGATAAATGAGACTAGGATCTTAAGTAAAGAGATCATTAAATGTGTAGCTTCTTCTTTAAGTACGCTTAGCACTAAATATATATCGTCAGAGATAGAGATTGAACAAGAGGAGAAACGGAGCAAGAGCAAATCTTCTGAACTCAATGAGTTCCAGCTGACCTATTGTCAAGGCACAATATGAGCTTTAATAAATCTAGGATTTATTGGCTCCAGAGAAATACAACTAGGTCGATTCAGCCCATCACGCAGATCTTGATGACTTCGAGCGAAGCTTCCTGCTGCACGTTACACTTCCTCATCTACTGCAACCAATATACCCCTTCATAGGCTCGAGCTGCACATTCGAATTGCTTCACACTGCTCTGTCTGTCAGGCTATATAATATATTTATGTACATTGTCGGCCAGGCGCGGACAGAAGGAAAAGGGGCACCGAGCAGCCTGAGCCTGGGGCCATTGCGTGTAGTTGAGGTATCGCCCGCGGTTGCTTGCGCACGAATTAGTTGAAAGCTCTTCGAGTGCTGCCTATATGAAATTTTGGAAATTTTGAAATTTTTATGAAAAACATTTAATATGTGCGCTAATGCGAAGGCCGAGAGGGAGAACGGGAGAAAGGGAGAGCGGGCGAGCGAGAGTGAAACCTTTTGATATGATTTGGGACAGCGGTCGCATTTGCGCTGCTTCACTGAATTTTCATGATTTTTAATGACACTGTGTGCCACGCCTACACACGCAGCCCCCATTGGGCCCGCACGCCCATAGATGGCCGCAGAAAAGAGAAAAGAAAAAACTTGTGGCAGCTGCGAGAGGAGCTGCGCGCCCCGAGCCGAACACAAATCAAATTAATAAATATATAATGAGTGCCAAAGCCTGGCCAGCAGAAGATATATGCTGCTCGAGTGTATCTAGATGTGCCGCCCATAAATTATTATGCCCGACTGCCTAATACCCGCTCAAGGCACAATAATAGCTCGAATGATTACAGATATCGATGGATTGTGGGGCGAAGCTATATAATTTATGGATGGATGAGGGCGGGCAGGACAGCAGAGAGAGATGGAGAGAAAGAGAGAGAGAGAGAGAGAGAGAGAGATCAGCAAGGTGGCGAGAGAGAAAAGTGGAAGAAATGTATAGAAAGATGGGATTGGAGTCGGACTGGGACTAGGACTAGGACTAGGGAGGGGCTAGGTCAGTTTGAGAAGAGGTAACAGGGACACTCATTCATATACACTCATTTAGAGTTAATGAGCGAGTATTAAAAATCGATAAATAAGTTTGCTTAATCCATTTGCTGACGTCACAGGAAAAGCAAGTAGAAAATAAAGAAGCGGAAAGCAGAAAGAAAGCAAAGTGAAATAAAAGGCAATTTTCATGAAAATTCCACACGCAAGGCGAGCTCAGCCCCTCAGCTAGAAAAGAATGGGGGCTGGCACACGCCCTCTGCAATAATTTAGCCAATTCATATCCCCTCCGATTAGGCTGCACCCCAACTCGCTCTCCAAGGCATAAATTATATAACAACTGGCCAAGCATTAGGCAAATGCTTTGATATGCCGAATAGTTGAAGCAATTCGCAAGCCCATTGCAGAGCTCGTTCCCATATAGACTCGTAAACATATATCATTCCGATTATGAAGCGAGCCAGCAGGAGGAGAGAGGGAGAGGGGAATCGCCTTCGTTGTTGTCCAATTCAACTTTTCTCTGTCCATATTCCGCATACCCAACAATTTATGTAAACTTATTATCTACGCGCTAGCTACTATGAGCTCCATATGAGCTCTATGTAAAGTCAGCTACACTTCAAGTAGAATCTTAGACTAGTGAAGTCGACTTAATGAAGCTAATGCAACACTTTAGATATTCGCATTCAATAATGTCTTTTCCTTAAGCAAACGCTGTGAATCTTTAAAGAAAATCAGACCAAGGCAACTCTTCCAGTGCTGCTTCTTGAATAGCGCTGCAATCGCTACACTTTTCTCGCAGTGTATTTACCTTGCTTATGCGCAAAGTCAACTCAGCGCAACTCGGCAACTATTTTGAATAGACTTACCGACTCGCTGACTCGCGCTCGCCATGCTTACAGCGTTATGCGGCGCATACCCTGTACCAGGTGCAGGGCATATTAGCTGTGCAGCACAGAGCCACAGCCCCAGATGCAAAGTATATTAGCTAGCAGTACGGCTAGAGTATCTGACAGTCGGCAGGCTCTGTCGCGTCCCACTCCTTGCTGTTGCTCTTACCAATAACAAAACGGCGCAAAGCAAAACAACGAGGCAAAACAATGCAAAACAAGACAATAAACTGCCGAAAGCATAAGTTTTCAAGCTGCGGCGGCTAGGGTAAGAGCGACCTGCTGGCATGGGAGAGCTGGAGAGCTCTGCTGTCTCTGGGTTTCGTCTTTTGGTTTTGCTGCTTCATGCCTGCCTCCTGCTGCTACTGCTGCTGCTGCTTTGCCCTTGGTCCTGACCCGGTCTAGTCCTGAGTCCCTGCCCCAACCCCTCCATCTCCTCGAGTGTCTGCAATTTGTTTATTTGCCCCACTGTTTACAGCTGGCATGCCAAGAAATTGATATGTTTGTGTAAGCATAATGCATGCCAGCTACCAAAAACGAGCCCAAGTCTCAACTGTGTGTCAATAGATGATCCATAACCGAGCCAATTAAAATGCTAAGCTCGATGGGGGGGAATAGTCAATTGATCGAATGTCAAAATGTCCTTTAATATGTTATAGCTAAATTGGCAAACATCGATATCAAACTGACTATCGATAACAGCAGCTATTTTCTATTGCTCAAGTCTTTTATTATGTTGCTTAAACAAGTCAAATATGAAGCTGTAGAAATGACAATCGAAAGATGTCGATAACAGACGATGAAACAGACAATCGATGAATCGATTTAATCGACACACATCATATATGTTCCCAGCCTACGCTAATATCTTAATTCTTATACTTCTCACTCATTTCGATCGATATTTATCGATTTATGCCAAACTTGAAGGCGAATGACTTCCAGCCAAGCGTCGTACTCTTGTAATTCGATTCGATTGGAATCACAAGCAGCAATATGGCATGTCTAATTGGAAAATGCGAAAACAATCGAGAACGCAAGGCGTAAAACTTCCGATTGAATTTATTTGCGACTTGGCAAATTCACAAACTTCAAATTCAACTCAATTTGCGTTTCTGTAAATTTTTCTAATCAAATTTCCGCTTGCACAAAAGCAAAATAAATACAATTTGAGAACAAAAATTAAGTTCAAGTGATTCTCTTACATTTTTTTTTGTGGTACGTAATGGAGTTGCCTCTACTTTCATCTGCCATATTCCTCAAGCGCCCCTCTCCCTCTCTCTATCTCGCTCTCCTTTGGCTTGGTGGCATTTCCGTTTCCGCTTGACATTTTGACTGGCAGTTGATTTGGCATTGGCAATTGCATTTGTATTTATACTGACATTTTTATTTCTATAGATTTCTGCATACATCTCTCGCCTTTGTCATGCATGTCACAGCGCCCCTGCCCCGGCCCCGGCCCCCCTTTGCTGTCAAATGAAGCCGCATTCTGGCGTGGAATTTGGAGCTTGGTTGTCGTCCTCGTCGTCGTTGCGACCAAGTAACAAACAAGCCACAAAAACCCATCAAACCAAGTAAACCGCAACCTCTGCCACGCCCACCGCTTCCGCCTCCCCTTTGCAGCTGCCAGCGGCTTGCTTTGGTATTCGTCGGATATGTTGTAGCTACTGTGTTGCTGTGCGTTTGCCTGCTGCACTACCTGGCCCAGACCATCGTATACCCTGTAATTCAACAACTCACAGTGCGACTGCGGCAATCTTGACTGCGAGACATTGATTGCCAATGCGTACATTTTCTCTGGTATTCATTTATATTGTTACTGCCTACACCTTATTGGGCAACTGCATAATTACAGGGTAATTCATTTCGTGCATCACATGAGCCAAGTCGTGGCAAGGTTGCTGCTCATGTGACTGCAAAAGGTAGCTAGAATGTTGCTAGTAGATGAACACGCTTTACGCGTTTGTTACATGTGTTGGACACACTCCTTCTCTCTCTCTCTCTCTCTCTCTCTTTCCCTCTCTCTCTCTCTGTCTCTCGATGCTTGTGGCAGCGATTCATTTGGCAAATTGCAAGCAAGCGCTGCGCACGATTGCTTGATTAGATGAGCCCGAGGCGCTGTTAAGACTTGTTAAGTTTTTACCAAAATGTTGCTTTGAAACAAAAACTAATCTCTCCCTCTCTCTCTCTCCCTGTCTCTTTTCAGGTAAGTGGCAAGTGTCAAGCGCTGCGGCCCTTTGGCACGCTCACCTAATTTAATAATAATCAGGAATTAAGCGTTATGGCTGCTCGCCAAAGTTGTTAAAGTTCGGTTTGAAAAGCTATTGCCGGCTCACCCTGGCATTAGGGTGGCCCCAAAAACTGCATAAGCAGCACTCAGCGGGCGTGCCGCGCCGCTAAGTAATGCAGCTAATGCCCAACGGATGCTGCGCATTAACTTTGATCATTATCAGCAAACATCGCGAAGCTGGCGCCCACTGGGCACAGTGAAGCAAAGGCGTTAGCATGAGCTATGAAATTGAAATCAAATTCAATTTGATTTTTACTATATGCAGGGTATGTATGAGCTGTTAACTGGTGTAAAGCTGGGTAGATTAGTTGAGGACGATCTATATATATAAAATATTTATATAAATATACTTTTTTTTCAGTCTCTTTAAGATTTCATTTTATTTATTTTATTATTTTTATTTTTTTCGTTTCTTATATACCCTGTCAACTAGTGAATTCTTGTTTTCTTTCAACTTAACTTTAATTTAAAATCTAATTAAGCTCAGAATTTATATATTCATTCGACAGTATTCAAGATAAATGCCAATGGGCTGCAGTCTTTAAGTCTCTCTTCGAAGCTTCACTTTACCAGATTTTCACGTAGATCTGCAGGCAAAGCGCGAATCTTTAATCGATTTATCGAACATTTGTAGATCTTAAATGAAACTTCAGTTCATATATTCATGAACAATATACCCCATATTACTATGTAAACAGGGTATTCATTTTTGAAACCATTCTCACTTAAGCAAAGCTTGTTTCAGCTGCTACTCTATGCAGTGTGTACCACTGTGCGCACTGTGGCTGCAAATGGCATTTCGCTACATTTGTGCATATTTAATTTGCACTCGACAAATGCGCACTTGGCGAGAGACGAGTGCTGGGCAGGGCGGGGCGGGGCAGGGGGCGTGTCAGACAGCTAAACAAACAAACATTTTTGGCTACTGCTGTTAACTATGCGGCTGCCTAAGCCCATTCCCAGCCCACAGCCCACAGCCCACAGTCAAAGCCAAACTGAAAGCCATTAATATGCCACAAAGTATGCTACACACTTTTGTTCGGCGTCTACCTTTCGGCACAGGCTCGCCGTGGGTGCTGCGTCTCTGGCAAATGGCGTCAATTTCATTGTAATCAAGTGCGCGCTTAATTAATTACAGCACACTCAAGCTCTCCCTCTCCCTCTCCCTCCCTCTCTCTCACTGTTTTTTTGTTCGCCCCAGCATTGCTCTTCATTAGCATAGCGAATGCTTTTTGGTCAGCTTCAGCTTTTTGCTCTAAACTATGCAGCTTAGCTGAGCCATTAGACCACTTCTCAGCTCGCTCCCGCTCCACGCTCCGCCCACCGCGCTCAATTGAGGTTCATATTTCAATTTGAGCTTCAATGAGATTACAACTTGAACTGCAACTGTTTACCTCAATAGGTTGACATCGATTGTGCTTAAAGCCTTTGCCCCGCCTCTTCCACTTGATTTATGCTATATTATTTCATCTGGTTTTCAAGTTATACAAGTTTCGCTCTATTTTGATACAAATAAGTAATTATTAGCAAAACTGACGAATTTCTCTCAAATCATCATTCGAGTCCAAAATTCTTTAAGCTCTCAAAGCTACTTAGCCCGTCTCTGCCTCTCGTGCATAGCTTGTTTCTAGCTAATTCGATTTTCCTGCTTCAAGCTATTTTCTCTTCTCTACTTAAAATATAGTTGTGTTTCCACATGCACATTTTCTTTGGCAAATTTCTATGAAATAATTTCTCCCTCAGTCTGACTTGACTTTGTTCAAGCTGCGTTGTTTTTTCCTTGCCTTTTGTTTCTGCTTCTACTTTAGAAGTTTCTTCAAGTTGCACTGGAGTGCCGTAGCACTCAGCTTCTGTCTGTGAAGCATTTAAGCTGTCTGCTTCAACACATTTGTGGCCGATTATTGAAAGCTGTTGTTGTTGCCTTTGCTCGTTCACAATGTGAAGAGAGCATATAGGCTCGGGGCGATGTGCGTCTATCTAAATTAGCTTTAGCTTTAAAGCTAGAGACTTGCAGTTAAATTGGATTTTTTATAGCTCTTTCTAATACAAATGTTTCTAGCTGAAATGTGTCTGAAAGAAATCTGGAGTATAGGGTATCTTCCAGTCAAGCACTCCCCTCTCAGAGTAGTCTTGTTTGATTTGTATTTGTGTTTTATCGGATTATAAAATATTAATTTACGAGCAATGCTTGTTATTTATGGATATTCCTGTTGCTGTTGTTGTTGTTGTTATTTGATATGTGTTGTTAGACCCAATTAACACGAAACTCAATTAAGATATGCAAGCATATATATATATATAATACATATATGTAACTGAAATAATGTATTAATGACAATAGCAGCAGCAATTGAATGAGAGAGAGAGAGGGAGAGAGCTGGAACTCGGCACTCTGACTCCATCTCCAACTGCAACTCCATCTCCATCTCCATCTCCGACACCGACACCGACTCCTGCTCGATGGACTACCGTGAACGACTGTTCCTTTCGCTTTGCCACATCATAACTTAAATGTCATTCGCACAACAGAAATGGGCAAACGGAAACGGAAATGTGCACTGAATGAAGCCACTTTGATTGCCACACCCACACCCACGCCCACACCCACACTCACACCCACACCCACGCCCATGTCCACGCCCACGCCTCGGCATGCCACACCGCCTTCCCTTGACATTTGCTGAAAATAATTACAGCGTGTTTCATGATGTCTTCTGCAGATGTCGAGCCAAAGGCGAAGCCAGGTGCAGTCATTGTCAGGCAGCAGACTCGATTATACTCAACACACACCCAGACCCACACACACACACTCACACACATGTATGCAACGCATATACATATTTTAATTAAGCTTAAGAAACGCAGGGAAGCCTAAACCAATTGTTGAGCGCTCACCGCGTCGCAGAGGCAGGCGAGCTGTCCTCTAACGCAGATTCAAAGCTAACGAGATTTCATGTTGAGCAAATCACATAAATGAATTGAGAGTTGTTGCTTGAAAGGCTTCCTTATCAGCGCACACCTTTATCTGGCTTACCTGAGAAAAATTCTTAAAGCTGTTGCAAATATCTAAAATTTAAAGTTCCATCATAAAAAAGCCATTTTGATTATTGATAAAGAACAAGCTCCTCAAAGCAACAGTAATACTTGGTAAAGCTCTTTAATTCTCTCCAAATTAATGTGCTTACTGTCCTTACCCAAAAGCTGCTTGTAAAGCTCATTCAGCTTCCATTCCTATTCCTCTGTCAGGCTAGAGTAATTTTTTGTGCAATAAACAAGTTCACTACATTAAAAGCGCTCGCGAAAGTTCTACAGAAACACACAAGCTCATTATTAACGTAATTATGCTGCTTATAAGCTCCTTAATTGGCTGAAACTGTGAAGCTTTCGCCAAAGCTTTCCCTTGCACCATCAGCAATCGACAAGGGCAATAGCTGACATCTTACGCATTCTTCTTCTTCAAATGCACTTCTTCCCTTTTGAAGGGCATACATGCATGTTGGAATTGAGGCATCGCATTACATTTATTTCATTTGAATTTTTTCTCAGTTTTTTTTTATGGTTTATTTTCATCAACATTGCTTCACGTGAAGCTCGATTAGTTTTCTTGTGCTGAAGGAAAAACCAACAACAATAATAACGAGTTTCACATTTCTGCGGCAATGCAAGAATTGTCGTTTAATATGAGAGAGAGAGAGAGAGAGAGAGGGTGAGAGAGAGAGAGAGAGGCAAGCAGACAGCCTGGCATGGCAGACAATGGGGCGTATACGCAATGGCGTTCCAACAAACTTGTCGCATAGTTTATGCTGTTGCAAATATTATATTATTTGATATTTGATACACACACACACACACACACACATATATATATATAGTCACAGGTGTGCGTATGTGTGCGAGGGAGGCGTGGCAGTCGTGCTTGGCTCCCAGCGCGCTAAAAACTTTGCTATGCCTTGCACAAACTTGGAGAATTGCTGTACATGCGTGTGTGTGTGTGTCGGTGTGTGTGTATATGTGTGTGAGCCCTGTCGCATATATCCGTAACTAATTAGCAAACCTGACTCAACTGGGAATTTGTGTGCGAAAATGGAGCAGTGGCTCGCTGTGCACGGTTTGTTTGATAAACCCACGAAATGCTTTTGTTTCGCGCTCAACTACTCGCATATGGCATGGCTAACGTGTGGGCGTGCTCGTGCCACATACATATGTATGACAGTAATGATGGCAGTAGCTAGAGCAGCACCAACAGCAGCAGCAGCAACGGCAGCAAAAAACGCAAACAAAAACCGCTAATTAGTTGAAAATAAATAATGAGCAAATGCTGCCAAAAAGGCGACGCAAGCAATTGAAACGGAAACGAAATGAAACTATGCATGTGCGTGTGTGTGTGTGTGTGTGAGAACAGGTGTGTGTGTGTGTGTGTGTGTGCTTTGTGGGTCAAGAAAGTGAGTGACACGCCAGAGCTCAAGAGAGAACATGTTCTCCCAAGGAGCACAAAACACAATTTAATAATCAAACTGACATTGAGCGAAATGTGGGCTGATTCATTAAAACTTGAAATTAATTAAACTAAACTGTTATACTGTTATACTGTTATACTGTCGCAGTGCGTATAGCATATTCTATTAAAGTCAATTCATTTAAATGCATAAGATTCTTAAAGCCTCTTCAAATTGCATTAGATACTAAACTGTTATACTATCATACAGTTCAACAGTTATACTGCACTATTATTATTCATACAACACATTCCATTATAGTGAATTCAATTACATTCTTAAGATTCTTAAATATTGATTCTTCCAAGTGAATTAGATACTAAACTGTTATACTATCATATAATTCCACTGTTATACTGCACTACTATTATTCTCACAAAAGCCACCAGTCATAATGGCTCATCATAATGTCAATCTGTCATTCAGTCCTATTAGCATACTGTTATACTATGCTACATTTTCATATGCAACTACAATTTCGTACTGTTATACTGTCACAAACGCACAATAGAATACCACAGTACATAGAATGCCTTAATTTGATTGATTTGCCTAACTGTTATACTGTCATAATCTAAATCTCCCATAGTGATTGCTACACTGAAATATTGACACAGTGCCATACTATTGTTATGCTGTCATACTGGCACACTGACAGCTGCTTGCATTGACTTTCTCAGTTACTTAACCATTATAGTGTTATACTATTATACTAGCAAAATGAAGTTAGCTTACAATCAATCACTCAACTGTGATACTATTTATGTACTATCAGCCAATCAAACTGTTATACTGTTATACTTCATTGAAATTCTCGCTTATCAGCTGAAATTGAATTCCAGAACTGTTCTACTGGCATAATCTGCTACGTTAATACCTTTTACGGCGCAACTGCTGCAGCTGAGCTTTGATATTGCGGGCATTAGGCAGGGCTACTTAAAGAGTGAGTGAAAGCGAAAGACTGAAGGGGAGAGAAGACGACGCGGGTTAGGGGAATGGTTAGCCGATTTCACTTAGCCAACTCATTTCTTATTAAACAGACGGCATTTGCATACTGCGCAGCCTTCGCACTCAATTGAATTTTTATGAGGCACCAGTCTCTCGGAGCTGTGGCTGTAGCTCTGGCTTCAGCTTTGGCTCTAGTTGTAGGACAACGCGTCGATGCACAGGCAGAGCTCGCTGCTCGCTGGCTTATCTTGACACGCTGAAATGCCAAGGCATAAATGGGGGCAAAAAAAAAAAGAAAACAAAGAACGAAATACAATAACTGGATCAAGAAAAAAATACACGCACAATGAAAAGTGTGTGGCTTGACTGTAAGCGACTGCAGGATACCCTAGGAAACGTGTTCATGTGCTGTGACAGAGCCTGGAGTATCTAATACTGTATAGTTTCAGGCATGGCCTAATTATATATTAAATAAGAAATCTTCTTCCCTAAAAACACCTTGGAAATCCTTATATAACCTATCGAAACCTATCGATAGTTCCTTATTGCTTTTGAGCTATCGATGAGTACAGATCAAACTGTATTATGCCATCTACTAAAGTCGTTTTTGTGATTATATAATAAATAAGAAATCTTCTTCCCTAAAAACACCTTGGAAATCCTTAAATAACCTTTCGAAGCCTATCGATAGCTCAGATCAATCGATGAGTTCAGATCAAACTGTATTATGCCATCTAGTAAAGTCGTTCATCAAATATCCAATGCCTATCGCCATTTGATGACAGCTAATATACCCCGCTGCTGCAGGGTATCAAAAACAAGGAACTTTAAGATAAAACGTCAGCAACAGCCGCAACTTTGGCTTAACTTTGTCTTTGTTTCTAATGCAGCGCAGATAAGGCAGCAGATGGCATGGGCTAAGCGAGTCGGAGGGAGGCGTGGCAGCTGGTCGCGCTATCTGCGTGCGGGCAGTGAAAACTTTTTTATCAGAGAGCAAGAGATAGAAAGAGAGAACGGGGGTGGGGGGCAAGGGCAGCAAAAGTTGTTCGCATGCATTTTACCCACTTTTTTATGGAAATCAAAGAACTTTGACAGCGAAATAAACACGTAATTAAAACCGCATGTTAATGGACTTGGCCCAAGAGCCGGCAGGCAGGTTCAGCAGCTGAGAGGGCAGCTCGGCCAGTTCGGGCCATGCGGCCTAGCCCTGAGGCAGAAACAGAGACAGAGACAGGGTCAGGGGCAGGGGCAGGGACAGTGCCTGAGGCTATGGGCGGATTTCCATTTGGATTTGCCAAAAGAAATTCCAATTGGCGCAAATCTGCTGCGCAAAACTATTTCAATATAAAATTCATTGCATTTTGCAATGCAGCAGGAGCACCCGCCTCCTGTTGGACAGTGTAAAGCGAAGAGTTCAGCTTTTGCCATTGAGACTGGCCCGAGTACAATGCAAAACAATGCCAAATAAATGAAAACGAATGGAGCCAAAAAACCGCGCGAAAGTTTTCTTGTTAAAAAACCTCACTCCGCTTAGCTGCCATTAGCATCGACACCCAACATACCCTGCACGATGCACACACACTACCCTGCACGTCCGCCGGGGAACGGGGCAGAGCTCGAGTTTTGTTTGCCCCGATTTCGCTCAGAAATTGAACGAAGCCGCCAAAGCACTCAACTAAAATCGACACTTGGGCAACAGCCCCCACGACCTCTCGCCCCTCAGCCCCTTCCTTAACGCCGTCTAAGCCCTAATCCTCGAGCCTTGTCATGGCTGCGAGCGCAATCTGCAATTAAAGCCAAAACATAAGTTGAATTCCAGATACGTTCGCAAACTGCGCCATTTGCATTTGAAGGCGTCTTGTTAAGCCCCAGTTGCAGCTGCCAAGGAAGGGGCCAGAATGCAGGCGAAAAGGTCTTGGCGGAACGTGCACGACTCTTGCTGCGTGAGCCCCATTACAGTTGCTACGGTTTCTGTTGCGGTTGACTACTAATAGCCTGGCAGAAGGTGATACTTGACTGCATATCTTTAATGACAGCTCATTGCAATTGTGTATAACAGTTCAGTATAACAGTTGTTGGAAACTATTCAGTATAACAGTTCAGTATAATTGTTGTGGGCAACTATTCAGTATAACAGTTGTGGGTACCTATTCAGTATAACAGTTCAGTATAACAGTTGTGGGCAAGAATTCAGTATAACAGTTGTGGGCAACTACTCAGTATAACAGTTCAGTATAACAGTTGTGGGCAAGAATTCAGTATAACAGTTGTGGGTACCTATTCAGTATAACAGTTCAGTATAATAGTTGTGGGAAACTCTTCAGTATAACAGTTTAGTATAATTGTTGTGGGCAACTATTCAGTATAACATATTAGTATAACAGTTGTTGGCAACTACTCAGTATAACAGTTCAGTATAACAGTTGTGGGCAACTCTTCAGTATAACAGTTAAGTATAATAGTTGTGGGCAAGAATTCAGTATAACAGTTGTGGGTACCTATTCAGTATAGCAGTTCAGTATAATAGTTGTGGGAAACTCTTCAGTATAACAGTTCAGTATAACAGTTTAGCATACCTGTATGAATGACTGTTCAGTAGAACAGTATAGTAAATCCGTTGTGTATAACAGTTCAGAAAAATATATAAATGCAAAAAGTCATACATATAACAGTGTTGCCTACCCATTATGTATAACAGTAGAACAAGAAGCAATGTGGAATAGTTTAATATGAAATCTTTAATCAAGAGACATGTATAACAGTTTTATTTTATAAACTATAAACCTTTTGTAGGAAAGTATAACAGTTGATCTAATAGAATACACTAAGCTTACAGCATGTTTGCACTATGCATATAACACTATGTATAACAGTTTTCATCAGCTCAAGTTTTTCCCAAGTCTATATATTTGTATATATATAACAATTTTGTATAACAGACAAGTGTGAACAAGTTAAGTATAGCAGACATTTGCTAAGCAATTTGTCAAAGATTTGCATAAGTATAATACTTTTGTCAAAGACTTACGGACACTGAATTTTAATGCATTTAACAACACTGAACAAAAACCGTTTTAGGCAAATTAAGTACACATTTCCATTTGTTTAGCTGCTGTCACCTAAGAAAACTCAATTTAGATTCCGTCCGGGTCAAGGTCCACACACACACAGAGAGAGGGAGGATGTGTGTGTGTAATCAAGTGCACGCTTGGGATAACGCTACATTTTATTCAAATCCTAGTAAGAGCCCATTTCGTCGCATTAAATAAAAGTTGCGGATGGACAGACGGAGAGACAGAGCGAACCCTTGAGGCTGGTGCAGATGGTGCACAGAACGAGGGGACAGACAGACTGAGTGAGAGAGAGTGAGTGGGTGATGAAAGAGAGGCAAAAGGTTAGGAACAATGAACAGTGGACAATGCGGAGACAAAGCGCAAAGCGAAGCGAATAAACACATGAAAGTCCAAATTTAATGGTATAAGCTATTGAAGCATGTTTAAAGTCCAACACAAATACAAACACACACACACACACACACACACACACACACACACATGCGTAGAAAGCATGGCCTTGCCAGGCGGCTAAACAAAATCAGCAGCGGGAGTTGGGCTGTCAAAACAACAAAACCAATTCACGTGCTGGCACTCTCTTGCATACCCTGGAACTACTGCATGAGAATATAATAGAAGTATGTCTATCCTCTCTCTCTCTCTATCTGCATACTACTCACTATCGATAAATATCGATATACCCTGCATTAGCTGTGTAGGCAAGCCTTGCTGGCTCAGGACTCAGTATGGACTTAGTCTACAATGATCAATCATGTGAGAGGTATGCAAAATTACAGGGTATTACCTGGCAGATCGAGCATACCCCACGCCTAGCTATAATCCTGCTTTGCTTTGGCTTTGCTTTTGTTTCTTTTATTTCACATGCATATGTGACATTTTTTATGTGGGCGCGTTCTCGCTCTGATAAGCGAAATCAAATGTCGGAGCTGACGGAAAATGTAAACAATTTCGAATGTCCTCTATATAAGTGTATATAAGTGTGTGTGTGTGTGAGTGTGTGTGTGAGTGTGTGTGTGTGAGTACATGCTGCGTCCTGTGGCCTCTGCATTACATGCTCGTCAACGCATGGCGCTGATTTCCGCTCGATGGATGCTCGTAATGTAAATGCCATAAATAACAAGTACAAGTGGGAAGACGTATGTGCTCGACTAGCGGATACCCTGCAACAGACAGACAGGTTGCCTACAAGACAAGCAGTACGTCAGCCTGTTATCAATCGACATACCCCAGCTGCAATGCGTGCGGGGTACAACACAAGTGGCGAGAGAGAGAGAGAGAGAGGGAGAGGGCTGCAAACAGAGCTTCGATTGTCAATCGACCGATAATAGCATTCGCCTCACTTTATATAGACGCATATATGTATGTATATATCAATATTTGCTTACATGCTCGGTTCGCCATCCAGCACAAGTCAAGCACCCACAATGGAGCCGACAACAGTTCAGAATGCAAATGCCGTAAACAAATAAGCTGCCTCAAAGGGCGGCAAGAATCCAGGTCTCAAGCAAATAGTCGAGATATCATGTGATATGAGTAAACAGATATCAGTTTGCTAGCCAAAGTTATCGAAAATACCTGATATATGCATGGAATCAAATGAAATATAATTTGTGATTGAACAGTTAATCAGAGTACCTAATGATTGACTGACTGATGAACTGATTGATTGAACATAAGCCAATAGTCTGACAAGTGTACTGGCTGAAGAAGAATTATTACGATTCGCAGTCAGCTTTAATTGACTGAATAAACTATTCAGATTGACTGACTGATGATTGACCTGTTTCTGTCAGCTTGGCAAACAGTTTAAGCCATGAAATTGCTGAGGAATAACAGTTATAGTCTTGTCCATAACGTTATGAGAATTGTTAGCGTCAACATTCTTGCTGCGAACCCAGAGGAAAAACAAATTGAAAAGCAATTTTCGACTAATTTTAAGCAAATTGCTTGGATAATTCGTGTTAGGTTTCATTTGAATGCCCACACACACACACACACACATACATGGCCACACACACTTATGCACATTGGCATTTTCTTTCATTGGGCAGCACACAAAACTATGCGCATCGGGCATTGAATACTAACAATAACAATCGCAACTAAACAACAACAATAACAATAACAAAATAACAAGAGAAATTCCATTTGGCAATGGTTGGCAAATGCTTCGATACCCTATAATGAAAACATTCAATCAATGAGCCAAAAGGGATTGCAGCACAAATCGTTATGTGGTTCAAAAGGCTGCTCGACTACGATTAATCGAGAAATGCTAATGAATTGAAACAATGCTAATGATGATGAGTAATGATAATGCTAATGATAATGAATGATTATTATTGTGATGGTACAAGTTTATGACAATGACAATGATTGATGATCATAGGTAAAGACAATGGCAACGAATCAGGAATGATGATAATGAGCAATGATAATGGTAATGAAAATTATATTGATAATCATAATTAGGCCAATGAATGCAGCAGAATGTAATGTTCATGATAGTGATAATAATGATGAATAATGAATGATGGCAATAAGAAATGATGATGATAATGACTGAATGACTAGGAATGATAATAGTGAGTAAAGGCAATAATAAAGCTAATGAATGATAATTGATAACAAAAGTGCTGAAGAATAATGAATGATGATTGTAACTAATGATAATGATAAAGATAATGAATGATGATTGTAACTAATGATAATCATGAATATAATGACTGATGATTGTATAATGATGGCCAACTCGATTGGACGCCATATTGAATACAAAAGTTAGCATATCTTGTAAGCTAAATCGGTGTGTGTGTGCGGGACGACGATTGGCAATGGCAACAACAGCTACACACACGTACAGAAACAGAGCGAGAGAGAGAGAGAGAGGGAGAGCGACCCTTCCAGCACCTCCAATGAGAACAACAAACAATTTTACAAGCAATTAAAAACTTGAATTGAAATGTTTTTTGGGGCAGCACAAAATAGAAAGTAAAATGTGCCAATGGCTTGTTAAAAATGCGTTAGTTGCACTAAATGACTTGACGAATGCAAATGAAAGAGCCGAACTCTGCGTGTGAGTGAGTGAGCGAGTGAGTGAGTGAGTGAGCGAGTGAGTGAGTGAGTGAGTGAGTGAGTGAGTGAGCGAGTGAGTGAGTGAGTGAGTGAGTGAGTGAGTGAGAGTGAAATGTGAAGACTTTCGAAAACAAAAAAGTTGCTCAAATCGCTGCAAAGTTAAAGAACTTTTGCCTTGAACTCTTTTCAATTGAGGTGTAATATGGGATATGGTATGCACTGAGAGAAATTTGGGTATATTTTAAATAAAATAAATAGTAAAGGGCAATTAAATCAATTACATTCCCGCGCTCTACCACTGCCACATGCTAATGAACTGAAAGTTAAGCGCAATTTATATCTGAATGCATGATTGATTGATTGACGAGCTTATACAGCTATTTAAATATATATTAAGAGTATAAGTTGCAGAGTAGTCTTTGTATAGAGCAGTTATTCAGATCTAATAATGAGCTGTTAGATCTCTTGGTAGACTGACTCTTTCGCTTCACTTGCTTGTACTGCTGCATTTCTCGCAGTGTATCTAAAGCGCTGGCAATTAATGTTTTCGATTGGTTCATTTTCGGTAAACGCAAATGTTGACAATAGCGCCGCACATACGCAGTCATCCACACACACGCACACATATGCAGTGTACACACTCACACATACACAAGCAGAGGGAAGAGAGGGTCGCTAATCCCTCGAAAATAGCCGCCGTCAACAATTGGCGTTGTTGAGTTGGTTAGTTGGACATTGGCTTTCGGTTGTTCGGTTATTCGGGCTTTGCGGGCTTTTGGGGCTGGCTACGCTCTGCGCTGCCCTTTTTCAATTAATTGCTTTATGAGCTGCCAATAAGGGGGCGTGGCAGGGCAGGGCAGGGCGAGCACAGCTGGAGCTCGGTTGGCATTTGGTTGAGCTGCAATTAGCAGCAAATAAAATAATTTACGATTTGCAAGTGCGAGCGTCTGGTCAACCGATTGGACCAAGCCAATGGAAGTGGGAGTGAAAGCAAGAGGGAGAGAATAAGAGAGAGAGAGAGGGGGAGACGGCAGCCGCTGCCAATTGCGTAGCAATAACAAAACAAAATTGCCAAAAATGCTTTTTTCTCTCACTTTTTGGTACACTTTACGCAGATTGCGAATTTGTGATTCCTCGCATAGCAAAGCTAACACACACGCATACACACATACACTGGGAGTGGAATCTTATTAAGCCACTTTAGATTTATAGCCATTCACATGCTCTCGCCTTCTCTCTCTCTCTCTCGCTTTTGTCGATCACAATTTTCGGCAATGCAAATGAATACGCGACCGAATGAATATGAATATGAATGAGCAGCGTGAGTGCATGAGCATGAGTAGCGTGCTCCAGGGTGAGCTTTATATGCCACGGATGCTGCCCACTGCCCACTGCACCATGCCAAACAAGCGGGCGAAAAGGTGCTAAGAAATGCCACAAATAAAAATAAATCACAGCAAATTATTGAAAACTGAATTGACAGAATACCCTGTGTGGCAGAAGTACAATAGAAAGTATGCACTGCAAGGGAAAGACTTCAAATTAAAGTTGAGAATGTGGAGAGTGAACTCAGTCCATCTCGGACTTAATCCATTATGATCAATCAAACGTCAATCAATCTCTTCAATCAATCGCTGACTTACTCATGCAAGCAATCAGTGAGTAAGAGATTCAATCATGCACAAAGTAAGTCAATCAATCAATCAGAAAATCAATGAATCAATTCAAGCAACTGCTCAGGCAATGCAGCTCAGAATGTTACAGGGTATTGGCCAAGCAAACATTGATACGGAAAAAAAACTAGCTAAGAGGAAGAATGTGTGTGTGTGTGTGTGTGTGTGTTGACTGAAACATGCATAAATAAAAAAATGTGGCATGTTGGGTCAGAAATAGCATGACATTTTAGAGCGGCCAACAAAATGGCGTCAGATAACTGTGTAACAGGGAATGGCGCAGCAGGCGAGAGGGGGGGGGTGGGTGGCAGGGGCAGCGGCAACATAAAATGAAAATGTTTAGCAAAGGATTGTGCTTCAGTTGCCAACCAACTCGCTCGGGGACGAGTGCTTGACCGAGTCAAAGCAACTGGGAGAGAGAGAGAGGGAGATAGGATAGGCTGACCGGAAGGGAATGAGCGCATGGCGAGCGCGAGGGCGTCGAGAGTCCATAGGGGCTCGGGCTCTGGGTGAGATATGTGTGATATGTTAAGCTAAGCCATTGAGCCATAAAAATCAATAAAGTCAACGGCAACAAAAGCGATGAGCGAGAGAAGAAAGAGAGAGCAGACGAAGAGGCAGAGCTGTGCACCTGCCACAGCTAAGCTAGGCATGGTCACCCTGATTAGACACACGACTCCTGCTGCTGGCAAACAAAAAACAAAGCAAAATCATTATGGAATATTATATATCATATATATGCTTGAATATGCCTATACGTATATATCTATGTATAATAAAGAGTTGACAATTCCACTTGCAATTGCCTTTGTCATACCCATTTCCATTTCCATTTGCCATTCGCCATTTGCCATTTGGTCTCTATACCCTGTAGCCATAGTAACTGCCGCATGAGGGTAGACAATATATACATAGAGTTCAAAGGCGAGCCTATAGAGCCTAAGCCATTTGTTCAACACTTCAAGCTCAAGAGCTGCAAATGCTTGAGACTTTGAATTTGCACTGAAATATATTATTTTGTTACCTACGCAGCAGAATTGGAATCTCTCTCCATTAAAATCGCCAAATATAGATATTTCAGTATAAAAGTCTCCAAGTCTGGTACATTAACTTGCTTTACTTCCATGCTCATATCCCTCAAATGGCATTAAGATCTGTCAACTAGAAGCCAAGTTATACAATAACTTAATTGACTTGAGCAGAGGAACTAGGGATAGAATAGGTTGCACAGTTGATACAATAGATGGCGCTAGTGCGCTCAACTGCTCTATGAAGCTCAGCTTTGTTTTAAGGTATCTGCTAGTCGAGCACTCCCTTCGGCAACACTCTTTGCGTTTTTTATTAAAATATATGCAAACGTTGTCAAGTTTTTGTTTTTGGTTCATTTAGTGGTTCACATAGTGGCTCATTTCTCTATGCCTGTGTCTGTGTGT